>CM032005.1:2340017-2705318 GCA_018804465.1 Populus tomentosa
TTTTTTTTTTTGGTAGACTGCCTTAATCGAAGTCTTCCGCTTTTACAAGTTAAAAAACATGTCATAATTTGATGCGAAGAAGGGCTAATTCAGGATTCAGCCACAAATTTCATCGGACTTTCCTTTGCATACATCAAAATTAAAGAAAACCCACCATTAGTTTTTTTCTTTTATTAATGTAAACATGTATCTATTGTTGTATATGCAGAGAGATTGAGTGATAGACAAGAAAGAGAGCAAATGAAAGAATCTTTGTTTTTTGTTATTCCATTCTTATTGATCTGCTTTAGTTAGTTATATATATATATATATATATATATATATATATATATATATATATATATATATAAACAACTTTAACTGCATGTAACTAACTAACTAACAGAATGATGATAAGTGCACTGTACTTTAACATCCCCCCTCAAGATCAAGCGTGTGAAGAACTAAGTCTGAGATTGCAGCAATGAGTGTAAAAGAGAGGAGCACTTAACCCCTTGGTGAGAATATCAGCAAATTGTTCCTGTGAGGAAACAAATTGAACTGACAATTGCTTCGGGGATACTCGTTCATGAACAAAATGCACATCAACCTCAATGTGTTTGGTTCGTTGATGCTGAACAAAATTAAAGGATAGAGCAATGGCAAATAGATTATCACATAAAAGAACAGGAACATGAGGTAATGAAATATGCAGAAAAGCTAATAACTGCTTGAGCCAATCCACCTCAGCCGTAGTAAAGGATAAGGCTTGATATTCAGCCTCTGTTGATGATCTGGACACAATTTGTTGCTTCTTGGAGGACCATGATATAGGATTGTTCCCCAAAAATATTACCAAGCTAGTAGTGAAGCGTCTGTCATTAGGGTCCCTTACCCAGTCAGCATTACTAAATGCCTTGAGCTGCAAATCTCCTTTAGTGTAAGAAATACCACCATGCAGGGTGCCTTTAAGGTAGTGTAAAATTTGTTTCACAGCAGTGAAATGACACACCATTGGATTCTGCATAAATTAGCAAACTTGATGCACAAAAAACGCAATGTTAGGTCGAGTGAAGGTGAAGTATTGCAGAGCCCCTACAATGCTGCGATAGACTATAGGATTAGGATACGGTGCCCATCATCTTTAAGTAGACAATGATAAGGAAGACATGGAGTATCACATGGTTTAGTATTAACCATCTGAGATTTACATAGCAAATCCTTAACATATGTGGATTGTGATAAAAACAAACCAGTAGAGGTATGAGTGATTTGTATCCCCAGGAAGAAATGAAGGGAGCCTAAATTTATGACATCAAATTCAGCGGTGAGAGCTTGAATAACCTGCAGAATGGCAGCAGACGCACTGCCTGTGAGGATAATATCATCCACATATAGTAGCAAGACCACAATTTGAGAACCAACATGCTTGACAAACAAGGATGAATTAGAATAGGTGGTGGCAAACCTCAAGGAAGGCAGAAACTAAGTAAATCAGTCATTCCAGGCCCTAGATGCCTGTTTTAAGCTATAGAGGGATTTATGCAGTTTGCACACATGATGAGGATGTAATGAGTCTACAAAGCCAGGGGGCTGGGACATGTAAACCTCCTCTTGAAGAATGCCATGAAGGAAAGCATTCTTGACATCTAATTAACGGAGAGGCCAATTGAAATGAGCAGCAAGGGCAAAAACTAGACGAATGGTGGCAGGTTTCACCATTGGATTAAAAGTGTCACCATAATCCAGGCCATATTCCTAACTAAACCCTTGAGCGACCAATCGTGCTTTGTGTCTAGCAATAGACCCATCCGAATGACATTTGATCTTGAAAATCCATTTGCACCCCACTAAGTTTCTTTGTGCTGGCAAGGGAACAAGACTCCAGGTGCTCTAAGTATGTAATGCATTAAGTTCATCTTGCATGGCCTGTAACCACACAAGAGCTTTGATGGCAGATTTGTAAGTTGCTGGCTCTGTCAAAGACATATCAACCAGGCTAGAATCCTGAATACTGGTTAAGAAAGCCTTCCTTTTATGAATGCCACTTTTGCTTCTAGTTTGCATGGGATGCAAATTGAGAGGAGGAATGGACAAGACCACTTGCAAGTTGTCAGGAATCAACATAGAAGAACTTATACTAAAAGCAGGTGCTATAGGAGGAGGAGAAGAAGCTTGCATGGAAGCAGTAATGGACCAAGAACTATGAGAAACTGCAGATAAACTAGGTGGATGGTGGGAAGGGGAACCAGGGCTGGAAGAAATAACTGTGTTCTCTGTATTAACAATAAGCACAAGACATATGGAGGAAGAAGAGGATGGTGAGGACTGAGCAGTAAGCGAGGATTATGAGAATTCAAGATATAGAAAGTGTGTTTCATCAAATATAACATGTCTGGAAACAAACAATCGCAAAGTAGGCACATGATAACACAAATAACCTTTGTACTTGATGTCATATCCAAGAAACACACACTTGGAAGTTTTGGGTTGTAGTTTGTTATGGTTATAAGGACGAAGAAGAGGAAAACATGCATAGCCAAATATCCTAAGGTGATTAAGATCTGGAGAAGACCTAAATAACATCTCAAAAGGAGATTTGTGAAGAAGAACAGGAGTTGGCATATGGTTGATGAGGTATGTAGCTGTTAAACATACATAAGACCAAAATTAAGATGGTAGTTTAGCTGTGTGCAATAGAGTGATTGTGGTTTCCATAATATGTCTATGTTTCCTCTCAGCCACCCTATTTTGTTCAGGGGTGTGTGGACAAGAAAGGTGATGGACAATGCCTTTGTCAAGAAGAAATTATTTTAAGCGATGGTAGGTATATTCCCCCCCATCAGACTGCAAAATTTTAATAGTAGCTGAATATTGTGTAACAAGAAAGGAATAGACAATAAACGTAGAGAACAAATTAGACTTATTTACTAGGGGAAACAACCAGCAAAAATGTGTACATTCATCAACAAAGATAGTATAATATCTATAGCCATCCATTGAGATACATGATGTATGTCCCCATAAGTTAGTATGAATAGTAGCAAAGGGAGTAGTAAATTTGTGATGATGCAGAGGAAAGGGCAGTTTGCTAACTTTTCCTGCAAGACGGGGATGACACATCATAGGGGGAGAAGATTTGGGAACATGAATATGAGCTTTATTCAGCATGAGGGAGGCAACAGAATTTGTGGGATGTCCTAACCTATGGTGCCATAGATTGGACTGAACTAGTTGGCCAAGAAACGCCTGAGCTAGCAAAGACTGAGTAGAAGATAAGGATGAAGAGGCATGGATAAGATATAGGCCATTACTGCACAAGCCTCTGTAAAGAATCCTCCTTGTGGCTTTGTCCTGAATCCAAAAGCAAGAGGCATAAAAAATAAGCCAGCAGTTATTATTAAGGTAGAGCCGATGGACTGACAATAAATTCCGAGTTAATTGAGGAACAAGTAACACATAATTTAACTTTAGTGAAGACATAGAAGAATTGATGATAGACTGACCAACATGAGATACTGTCAAACCTTCACCATTGGCAGTATGGATTGTGTTAGCTATTAGATATGGTGAGGCCAATGTCAGATTATTCACATCAGCTGTCATATGATTGGTTGCACCAGAATCAGTGAGCCATACTTGAGATGATCCTGAAGAAGGGGATGTTGTAGGTGTAGAGTGAAGCATAGTGTGCATGGCTTGCATGGTAGGCTTGTATGGCTGGCATGGTGCAGAGTGAAGCATACTTGAGGTGAAGCATAGTGTTGCAGAGGTGAAGGAGCTCGATATGAGGAATGTTGCATAACTGGTGATTGGATAGGATAAGACTGTTGAGAAGGATAAGCAGCAGTAAAATGCATGCCAATATAGTTTGGTCCTTTGTCATTATAAAAACAAAACCAGGTAGTGTGATTAAGACGGCCACATATATGACATTTGGGTTTTTGATAAGTAGAAGCATCACAAAACATGGCAGTATGACCCTCAGCATTGCATAATTGACAGATTTGCATCATAGATGGAGAATGACTGCGAGACTGTTGATTAGGAGAAGGGCCAAGAACTCCAGGATTAGAGTGTGGGTGTTTATATGGCATAGAAGGAAAACATCGGTCTAGAGTGAAAGTGTCTAGTTCCCTGATTAAACCGACCTCTACCAATGTTTTTGTTCCCATTATAAGGTTTAAAACCTCTATTAACATTTGAAGATGAGCTATGATTTACAGAAAAAACCTGTAGTTGTAGCCATTGCTGTTAGTAGAGGAGAATTAGCTGATGCTTCTACCATCACTTCCTCTGCAAGCAACTGTGAACGAAACTCATGTAGGGAGATCATACTTTCACATCCCCTTATAACACATGTGAATGTGTTATATTCAGTAGGCAAGCCATTTAAGGCAAGAATGACTATCTTCATCAGCAAAGTAGACACCAGCAGTAGAGAGATAGTCCCTAGCTTGATATGATGAAGATATTGTGAAACTGAATCTGCTCCTTTCTTGATTGTTTGGAGATTTGATTTCATATGGAAAATACTAGTTCTGGATACAGTTGAAAATTGTTGCTTTAGTCGATTCCACATATCCTTGGAGCTAGTGCTGCCAATTGCGCAAGACATAACAATAAATGATAATGTAGCAGTGATCAATTGCATGATGGCTCTGTCATGCATTTTCCAGACTATGAATTCATCATTTTAAGAAGAAGTGGTGCCAGATTCACATGCAGTTGAGTTGAGCTGAGGTGGACAGTGAGTTGATCCATCAACATATCCCATAATGTCATTGCTTTCAAGCAAGAGTTGCATCTGAAAGTTCCAATTGAGGTAATTGGAATCATCCAACTTGACATTAACCGATGTAAGAATAGAAGAAATGAGAGTTGTGATTGGAGATTGCAGAAGTTGAAGTTGTGAGGCAGTCACCATTGAAAGGCTATCAGATTATCAACCAAGGAGTAGAATGCGAAGAAGAAGAAGCATAGAGTATGCGGAAGCATTAAGAAAAGGATGATCAAGCGTGAGCTAAAAGCTCTGATACCATGTAAACATGTATCTATTGTTGTATGTGCAGAGAGATTGAGTGAGAGACAAGAAAGAGAGAAAATGAAGGAATCTTTGTTTTCTATTATTCCATTCTTATTGATCTGCTTTAGTTATACACACACACACACACACACACATGCACATGCAACTGTAACAACTTTAATTGCATGTAACTAACTCTGCTAACTAACTAACTAAGAGCTAACTAACTAACAAAATGATGATAAGTGCACTGTACTCTAACAATTAACGCAGGTGTCCGGCCAGCTTGCGTGCATCTTGATTAATCCCACGAGTTCTGAAGTTAATGGCCATGTAAACCTTTCACTAGTCCTGAAATTTATAAGACTTGAATTGGTAATCTTGATAAAACAAATCTAAAATCTGACCAGTTAAAATATATCTATTAGGGTCAAGCCCACCATTAGTTTTCCTATCATGCATGGCTACAATAGGAATCTATGCTACACTATTGTTTCATATGTTTGACGTGCTGCAAATTTATAAGTGGATATATGCTTCATTGTAAGAGAATAAATTTAGAATTGCAGGACAATTTGATTTGTTGTTTTTGTGACTCTTTCATACAGAATTCATTCCGATACCTTGAAATTACTCAATGTTCTCTTTCAAAAGAATATTTGATTGACCATTCTTTCAAGAAAATATATAGTACTATCTCCATTTATCATCAAGAACAAAACTCATTCACTTGATTTATTATGTTGACGACGTTCAAACTAGATCTGGAGCCGTAGGTACCAGTCCTTTAGACGAGAAAATGATGCCATATCTTGATTTAGCATGTGGTAAATCACGATGATACTTGCATGCATAGACATATATAAGGTCAATTTCATGAATCTCTTGACGAAGAGATATCGACCAAAACGTGATTAAACTTTTTTGACATTTCAAAGAAGATTAATGGCAGACCACATGCAAATCTTGTTTACTACTAGAGGCTCTCGCTTTAACAAAAAGACGTATTATGTGGCTAATCTTGCTTAAAGCTCGAGAGTCACGGGTGAATTAAGGCAATTCAAGTCAATTTAGAATTTTATTCTTTAAAAAAAAACTGAAACAATATCCGTTTTTTAAGTCTTTGTTTTTCTATTGACCTAGCCTAGTCATGAATCTAAATTGAAAAATTATTAAAAATTTATATAGTTATTAACTTTAAAGTCCATGAGATTAGTTGAGGTGTGCCCAAACTGGCCTGAACAAGAAGATCAAACGAGAAAATTAAACATGATTCTTAATGCTGCATAAACTTAAGTGGAAGAATAAAAACTAATTTGCTTTGTAAGAACCTATCAGCTTATAAAAATTTCAGCCTCTTTCCTCCTCCGATGAGAAGGAAAGAAAACAGAAGTTATCTTGAAGTTGTTGAATCTCATAGTTGGTGTCATCGAGTAGATGCCACGTTTATTTAATTATATGTATATGAGCCTTCGGTGTCAGCTTCTGGTTTCTTTATTTTAAAATTACTCTTTGCTTTAAATTAGACAAAATCAACTATTTTACTTTCAATTAAAGTTGGTTCAAGTCCCTTTCATCCAATTATTTACAAATTAAACGGATAATAAATTGTCGTATATTTTAGGGTATGAGATCTCGAGAAATTTTACAGTACTTCACCGGAACTATTATCAATAGTTAATTATTCTAAATATCTTTTCCGATGAAGAAAGAAATGTATACAAAGATGAAAGAAAAACAAAAAAACTTTGAATATTCATATCAAAGTTCAAAATTTTATTTATTTATTTATGATTTTTACTCTGGTTTTTTTGTCTTTCTCTTTTTTGTAATATAAAATTTCTTGTGTGATCTTAATTTACTTGTAGTAGAGAATAATACGATTTGACCTAATTTGAAGTGCATGACTTGATTTGACATAATTATAAAGAAGAGGGACCATACATGATTTTTCACCCATATGCACATGCAGATATTTTATGGTTAAGAATGCACTCGTTCATCATCTCTATCATTTTAAAGTAGCTATTGGATCGTTACCATGTTCTATCAGTTTCCAAAAAAATCAAAATAATGTTAGAAATTTGAAATCTTTCTATGAAAACTACACATTTAACTCAAATCTCAACTATCTAGAAACCAAATGCTCTCTTTTAAACCGTAAAATTCAAGGTGACAAAATTATTAAACTATATATATATATATATATATATAGGGATATGGGTATTTAAAATTTTTCCATATTTTATGAGAATGGCTGAAATTGGATGGTTAAATTAATATTAGAAGGATGTTTCTTGTTCTTGAAGCCTTTGAAATAGCTAGGCATCATCGAATTCTTTATATTCTTTGAGTAACACTAAAAAGCTCTTTATGTAATGTTTGCTGGCCATTACATAATTAAAAATAATAATTATCATGCTTTTGAAAAAGTAATCATATACAAATAAATAAACGGATGAAAAATGGGAACCAGGAATGTTAACCTTTACTTTTATCAATCACGTACCACAAAATATGCATATCTATATCAAGTAAAGCGGAACCTTTCAGTACCTCAATGAAATCTTATTTATTAAATTCTAATGTATGGTCTACGCATTTTTTTATGGGCAATAATTTGCATTAAAACACTAAAAAAAGAGAGAGAAAACAAAACAAATACGAATCTACAAAATTTATGGATATGCAGATATACCAGACCAAGAAAAGCTACATTACTAGAACACTACATAAACAAATAATGTAGCTTGATGAACATGCTGTTAAACAATTCAAATTAAACAAAGAAAAATAAAAAAAATAAAAAAGGAAAAGGGTAGGATTTCATATTGCATAATCACTTTATTCTTAAGAAAAATTATGTTAACCTCCATACAAATGGATTATATATAAATTAAAATAAAAATATTATTCTACTCTTAATAAAGAAAACAAAATAAAATATATTTCTTAAAATCTCCCCTCAAACTTACGATGCGGCAATTACAAGCATCGATAATTTACCAACCAGAAAACAAAAATGAGAAATAAAATACGACTTGATAAAGAAATTTATAATCTGTAAAGAAGAAGAAAGAAAAGGCAAAGTAATGGTGTCATGCTTAAGATGATAATGAGTAAGATGACAATTGATCTCAAGTGTTTAATTAGTTCATGAAAAACTGAGTTCTGAGCAATCTGAATAGAATTTTAGTTGTCATAATACATACGAGTAGGATGAGAAATGGATACATTCATATCTGCAAGTAACCAACGTAACCAAAAAATCTCTTTGGTAGTAGAGATATCATAGCACGATATTCTGCTTCGGTTGAAGATTGAAAAACAATATATTATTTCTTACTCTTCCAAGAAATAAGAGAATCACTTAAAAAGATATAGAAACCAGTAATAAACTTGCGATCTGTAGGATTACTGTCATGATCAGCATAAGAGTATGCACGTAGATCCAAGGAAGAGATGGATGAAAGTAAAAGATTCTAAAAGACTATGCCCCGAAGATATCACAAAATATGAAGAACAACTGCCCAATGAATGGTAGCTAATAGGAGAAGCAACAAAATAACTAACAACATTAACAACATATACAATATCTAGGCGAGAAATAATGAGATATACCAAGCTAGCTCCCAACAATAGTACAACATAAAGTAGTATCTGACAAAGGTAAACCATCAAAAGAAGAATACATTGCTTTAACCTTAGTAAGAGTATCTACAGTCTTATTATCAGTAAGTTTAGGCTGCTCAAGAATATCTGTAACATATTTTGACTGAGAAAGAAGGTAATCTTTGGGTGAGTAAGTTACCTCAATACCCAGGTAATGTGATAGATAACCCAAATCTTTTATTTCAAACTGTCTAGTTAACCTGTCTTCAAAATTGAAATAACATCAATGTCATTACTAGTAATAATCATATCATCAACATATAAAGATAAGATGACACAATATGCATTAGTGTACTTAACAAAAAAAGTAAAATCATGACAACTAGAAACAAAACAAAGAGAAGAGATCTCAATAGAAAATTTCTCAAACCAAGTATGAGGTGTTTGTTTAAGACCATATAAAACTTTTTTGAGCTTACAAACATACCTAAAGTCATGCGAAACATTATGAGGGGGTACTATATAAACTTTTTTTTTGAAGATCTCCATTTAAGAAGATATTTTTAATATCAAGTTGAGAGATTTGTCATTAACGAACCAAAGCTAATGTAATAAAAGTACAAATAATAGTTATTTTTGTAACAGGGGCACATATCTCCTCATAATCCATACCATACTATTGAAAGTATCATTTTGCAACTAACCTACCTTTGTATCACTCAATAAATCCATCAAAATTAGTCTTGATCTTGTACACCCAATGACAACTAACAACACTCTTACTAGGAGGTAGATGAACCAAATTCCAAGTATCTATCTTATGCAAAGTAGAAAGTTTCTCATCCATAACTTGTTGTCAAAGAGAATTAATAAGTGCCTTTTTACATGAAGAAGGTTTAGAGAGACAACGAATCTAAGCTAAAAAAGAAGTAACTAATGAAGAATAACAAGAATAAGGTAACTTAATGGACTTACGAATGCGTATGGATTAACGTAGAGGTAGATCCATAATCTTAGATGGAGCTGGAGGGCATGTAGAGGAGAATGAAGCTTCAGGTATGGTAGAGAGTAAAGAGTCAATACCTGTATAATGATCCGTACGAATTGGTCGAACATGAGGGGTATTTGAGGTACTAGGAACCTGAGATGATAAACTATCAGAATTTTTTTAAAAAAAGGATCTATACAAATAAGATTAGATGTAGTCAAGTTATGAGTAGTGGATATAATATAAAAGAAAGGTATATGCTCAAGAAAGATAACATAACAAGACATAAAAAGTATTTAAGTTATTAGATCAAAATAACGATACCCCTTTTTACCTTTACTATAACCAAGAAAGACATAAATAACAGATTGAGAGGATAAATTATTGTGTTATACATGAGAACGAAGAACGAAACAAGTACAACAAAAAATTATAAAGAAGGAATAATAAGGGGCATACCTATTAGGCTAAACCTGTTTCAGCCTAGCCCAAAAAGCTAGGCTAGGTCCAACATAAAGTAAGAAAAAGAAAAGAAAAAAAGGAGCCCAAATTTGTTGGGCGTTTAGTCAGCCCAATTCGACTGGGTCTGGCCCTATTTGACGGGTCGGGCCAAGCCATATATTAAATAAAAATATAATAATAACAATATAATATAATGTTTTTTTTAAAATGAAAATATCCAAAATTCATTTTAAAAAATATGATTTTCTCACATGTTTTTCTATCAATTTTATATAATATTAAGCTGTATATTTATAAACTGAAAGATACAGATTTGGTATTAAAATACTCGGTTTTCTTCGAAATGTTTTTCTAAAAAAATCTAAAAATTCAAACAAATCTCAAAAATTTTAAATTAATTTCCCCTTTCAAAAAATAATATTTGGTTTTCATGCATACAGTCAAATCCTAAAAATTTTTCCAAGCATGTTTTCATAAAAAACAAAAGAATTTTTTTTTGCATCTTTCTCATGTTTTAATAAAAGCAAAAAAAATAGATATTGTAACCAATTTATGATTATTCATTAGGATGTAGTGAAAATATCAAAAACCCTTTACCGATCATTTTATTCATTTTATATTAGAGTTTAGATGTAAACTTTAATATTTAGGGGTGTAAAACCATACAATAGAATACACCCTCGGGTATTAAAGATACAAAGTGAAAAATAAATGCGATGATAAAATTTAAACTTTAGAATGACTATGAATTCACCTAATAAGGTAAAAACTCTATCACAAATGAAGATCTGTCTTAGACCTTAGAAGAAGATCAATATATAGAAACTTGACTTAGGAAAACAATCAAACAACAATGCAGGTTACTTTAAATAAGGTGCATTGGGGGTGATGTGTCTTTCTCTTGCACAATCATTCCTTTTTCAACTCTCGCATATCATAGGTTTCCTAGTAATCTTAATATTAAGTGGCAACTTTTGAAACTTAATCATAATTTTATGATTAAACTCAATACTATTTCCCTTCCCAACAACATACCTCTCAAAAGGCTCACATCTTAAAGCGCATCTGCCCCGACATCACCCCAACGACAATAACAACTACATTTTCCTAATAAATGTTGTACTTTTAAAACTTTTATAAGAGCTACTCCTCTTTAATTCTCTAATTTATTTTTCTCCTTAACTGTTACAAACTAATAACTTATATATACCATGCACTTTTCTTGCACATTTTAAACATTGTTGGGTTTTTTTTTATGATTTTTATCTTGTTGTTTATGCCTCCCTTGTTTTGGAGGAAGAACATGTTGAATCATGGGGATGATATTACGTGGAGGACATATTTTTAAGGACAATGTTTGTATATGCTTCAGGTTTTGTTTGCTGTTTTTTCTTTGTTTATGTTCCTCATTATATTATTACCATCATAATGGTCCCTCAAATTTAAAACTCACTAACTCTTTAGTATTGAAACCCAATCCTTAAATCCAATATTAATGGTTGTGGTAGCTGTTTATATATATATATGTGAAATAAATAAAAGGGTTTTCTATTTTTATTTCCAAAAATTTAAAAATAAAAAAAATTTGCAAAAACTTTTGTATTTTTGTATTTTCTGTGAAAACAAAACAAAGGAGAAGTCCTTGCCTCTTGGAAAAAAAAAAAAATACAAAGGCAGGGTGGTTGAAAATTCCATTTTGGCAACGTATATACTCACATGATAAGAAACTAAATATGATGGTTGGATATACCACCAAAGTCCCTCTCATGGAAAAAGGGTTACAATTGAAAAATCAATCACTGCATGAGTAGTGAATAGAGACACCATTATAAGATAACCTTTTGGTGGTCCCTTGTTATAGTACTAAAGTAGCCTCCTATCTTGGCCACACACTTCCCCATAGAAGAGGCCAGTCCGCCGGTAGTTTTCATTGGATATTCTCATCATTGCCCTTTGAATGTTGAACTTATATAAACCTTGTTGATCATATAACCAAACATGTAAGCTAGCTTTCACCATATATTTATTGTTTCTAGCTTTAAACATTACTGAAGTTCTAGCTACCATAATCTTAGAAAAAGAAACTTGTAGTTCTCATATTTACCTATCTTATTTGAGTAATGGGTGAAAAGAAGCCTTATTTGGCTGTGCTTTTAGTGCAATCAATCTATGGTGGTATGTTCATGCTATCCAAGGCTGCTTTCAATGGTGGTATGAACAACTATGTGTTCGTCTTCTATAGACAGGCAGCAGCAACTCTTTTCTTAGCCCCTTTTGCTTTCTATTTCGAATGGTATAATTCAATTCAATCCTCATGCTGTTCATCATTTCCCCCCCTCCTGTATGAACTAATTCTTGATCTTTATTAATTAACCATAATGTTGAAATTAAGCTGACCCTTACTTTTATCTCGAATTCTATAGGAAAAATAGACCAACCCTGTCGTTCGTGACCTTCTGCAAAATTTTCTTCCTCTCTCTATTTGGGTATGTGTTCAAATTCAATTTACAACCACTTTAATTCTTCCTTCTCTAGGATATATGTACTGTCTTCATGCTATGTAACATGAACACGTGCATGATCTTTACTTTCTTCCGGCTACAGAATTAAGAAAAAAATATATTCATTCTGAGTGTTTATGATCAACTAATTAGTCTCTATAGAGTTTGAGAATGTTCTTTAATTTTGTGGTTTCCATTTTAGGATTAGTTTGTGCTTGGATATATTTGGTATCGGCATCGTCTATGCATCTGCAACTTTGGCTGCTGCAATTTCAAACTGCCTTCCTGTCGTCACTTTCTTCTTGGCACTTCTACTCAGGTAATTGACAAACTCCCATTTAAGTATTTGTAGTTTCGAGATGTTATTGCAAAAGCATGAAGGGTTAGGCTCTAGTTTAGAGATGTTTAACACAATATTAATTTTTTTTTCCAAATACATCTACTAAAATTGAATATATTTTCACGCATAGATACTTCTACTTAGGAAATACAGAATTTTTCTTGTGTTTGGAAGATTTATGATCTCCTAGTGCTTCCTCAAATTACAATTATTAGACTAGTCACATCAATGATTTTCATGCATCTAAAATGACACCATCCCAATTTGGTTCGAGTTCATTGCTATGTCTTATTCGAATTTAGTTTTTGACGTTATCCCTACCACTAAACTTGATGGGTATAAATTCTGTAGGAATACCTTAGAACATATATTAAATAAATAATGGCTAATAATTAGTACAATATACTCATTGAACTAATGGATATTTCAAGCACTTTTTCATACGAATATATACAGTGGAATCTGATTCAAATGTTTGTTGATAAATTAGTGATTTGAACGATAATTAATTAATAAAGTGATTTGATTCAAATGTTTCTTAAATTTGATTCAAAATCTTAACTTTATTCTTTTAATTATCAAAATTCATCTTCATTAATATGTTAACTTTATCAGATATTCTCGTTAACTTTGCTTTTATCCATTTTAAATCTAGGATATTTATACTATGGCCCACCACTAAAAATAGCTTTAGTACTTATTTTCCCTCCCTTTAAAACTCAAGTACTAATCTCTTAAGAATCATTATTCATGTAATTAATTATGGTGACCTTAAGGAACCTTACACACATACACACACACACTATAGTTTAGAATTAACAAAAAATATAAATTACCATTTTATATATTTGTAAATTAATTGAAACGTTTTGTTTGTGATTATAGAATGGAGGTGTTGAAATTGAGGTCAGTCTCAGGGATTGCGAAGATTGTTGGGATAATAGCATGTATTGCTGGTGCAATAACCCTTGCCTTATACAAGGGTCCTCACTTTAATCTTTTGTGTCTTCATCACCTCTTTGAGAGCCATAACAGCCATGGAATTGTAAGTCATGTTCCTTCTAGCCAAACCAGGATAAAGGGTTGCTTCCTCTTGTTCGTGTCCAACATCTTATGGGGCTTATGGCTCGTGTTGCAGGTAGCTCTATCTAGTCTAGCCTCTTCTATGTGTCTATGATTCTATAATTGAATAAACTATATTCTAACCCTTGTAAATTCTAACACCAAGACCACCCTTTGAATTTCTGTTTATTAATGTTTTAGATATTGTTTGTTTTTGTGTTTTAAAAATATTTTTGATAAAATTTAAATTTTTTTTATTAACTTTAAATTAATATGTTTTTATTGTTTTCAAATCATTTTGATTTGCTGATGTCAAAAATAATTTTTTAAAAATAAAAAATATTATTAACATGTATTTTAATACAAAAAATTATTTTAAAATTATTTTAAAATAAATTAATAAGATTTTAGTAATGATGACCTAAGTTGCTCCTGTTTTGGGACAGGGACGGGTTCTGAAAGATTACCCATCAAAGCTTCTATTCATAACTCTTCAGTGCTTTCTAAGCACAATTCAATTATTTGCCATTGCCATTGGCTTTGAAAGAGATCCTCGTGAGTGGGAGCTGGGCTGGAATGTTAGACTTCTTGCTGTGGCTTACTGTGTAAGTTCTCTTATCTATTCTTTATACTTCTTTCCCTCACATTATTTAGTTGCCAAAATGACTTTTCATATTTTCTATAATATTATGAACCATTAATACGCTGTTATGAAACATTGTGATGAAAGAGTTTAAATTTTTTATTGATGATCTTTATGTTATTGTTTTGAGAAAATTTATGTAGCCATTTACGAAAAAATATTTGAAGATCAAATATTATTATCCAAACATGTTGTAGAAAATGCCTATATATTAATTCAGATAATTTCAATTTGTGACAGGGAATTGTGGTGACTGGTGTTACTTTCTACTTGCAAGCATGGATTATAGAGAAGAAAGGGCCAGTGTTTTTAGCCATGTCTACACCAGTCAATTTGGTCTTTACAATGTTCTTTTCTGCTATTCTACTATGCGAGATCATCACTTTGGGAAGGTACTTTAATTCTTTGTTCAAACCTTATATAAGTCTTCAAGTTATACACACTAATATTATTCTCAATTGGATTTCCATGTGAATTTTGTTTCTCAATCAGACCCTTGATATATTGAAAAATCTCAATTGGGTACTCTCATCTATATCTATTAATATAACACTTTCATTTTGTATAGATTTTAAAATTTATGCATTCAAAAGAAATTTTCTTGAAGAGAACTTGATGATTTCTATTTAAAAAATTACTCTTTTTAGATGAGGAAATAAATTGAGATTTTCTAATAAATTAAGGTCCCAATTGAGGAATTAATTATACAAATAGCCTGAGAATCTAATTGAGAATTGGTGTATATATGCGTGCTTACCCATATCATTAATATTTCAATTATTTATTTTGGGCTATAAAGGTATAAATTTAATGATCACTGTGTCATTTTTTTAATTTCTTGTGTCCACTTCTTGTGCTGTAGTGTTTTGGGTGGGCTCATGTTGGTCGCAGGTCTTTATAGTGTTTTATGGGGAAAAAGCAAAGAAGAGAAAATGAATGATGCGAAGTGTTTAAAAGCTGAAGTTGACAAAGAACGCTCAGAGTTGAAACAAGTAGTGCCAGTGGAAATCAATAAGGGCCCATCTTTAGTTTAACATTTGTGTTCTTGCTTTCCATGCTAGCCCTAGTAGCTGCTGCCTTCAAGGGCATTAATTAACTTCCAAAGTAGATAGGAAGTCATTGCATGCTTTTTCCTCCATTGGACAAGCTAGAGAAAGGGGATTTTTACATGTAATATCCTTTTCTAAAAGAAGGGTGGCGATCGATTAATCTACACTTCAGTCACCATTATAGCACAAGGAGTGTGTCAAGAAAGGAATTGATTAAAAAAAAAAAACAAATAAATAAGGAGAAAGTTGAATCCATGTTCATGAAAAAGGGAAAACAATAGTTCCATCGGTCGACCCCTCTTCATATTTTTCTTCACCAAGTAAATCCAACGGTTAGCAAAGGTTAAGCTGAAGAAAATGATGTAGCCAAAGGTAACACAAAGAGCTCCAGAGATAAAGAAAGAAAAAAATAATTTATAGCCCTCGTTGTGTTTTGTAGATTCTAGAAGTCTAGAAGTCTCGACTCTCGCCTGCATATTATTTAATGAGAATTACTTTTCAATTTGCTCTATTATTTCAGATTTAAGTGCTAACAAGTGTTAGAAGAACATCTCATTCTAAGGTTGACTTAAATCTCATAGATGGAATCTATACTTTGTTATAAAATTCAATAATTATCGACTATATAATCAAGCTATTAGATATAATAATTTTATATTATTTTCTAATTCATTACTAAAATAAAAACTTAGCAATACTTGGTCAAATAATGATATAGTCCATCTCCACCTAAAAGTTAAATTATTGGATGCCACTCTAAACATGGTTTTATATTCTTACTTACCAAAAGCATCGAGGGATTGAAGAAAGCTACATATAATGGGCCTCTTTTAGCCATGCACCATGACATCAAAGTGATGTTCAGCCCAGATGCTAAAGCTCAATAAAAAAACTTACATGTGTGGGGTAACTCATTCTCAATTTTATATGTTGTTTTTTTTGTTATGTATTTATTAGAGGTAATATTGTTACGCAACATAATCTTATTATGGTCCTTTTGGACATAATGTAAGAATAGGGATACTAATTTCATACTATCACCATTTTGATATGTATATATATGGATTGTTAATGATATTTAATGAAATAAATATTTTTTAAGCACGTTTAGTATTATATTTTAAAAGTGTTTGAAAAATAAGATTAATGGGTATTGATAAGTGAAAAATATATATATGTTTTTATTCCTTTTATATTATATTTTTTAATTTTTTTTTAGCTTATTAAAAGTTATTTTTATGAGTTTGACATGACTAATAAATTTTATGAATTAATTGCTATAAAATAAAAATTTTAGTTTTTTGTTTCAAACCATACTTCTTGTGACAAGTTTTTCACAGAGTTATAATTTCAAAATAAGAACATGGGTTGAACAAAAATTGAAGTACATATATAAAGATTTACAATGATGTTAAGCATCCCACTACGACCAAGAGTATGAAATAAAGATGGTGGATATTAGAATCTAAAAAAGGTGTAAATCGAGTTTCTAACATTCCATGAATGAAAATTGTTGTTATATATGCTTTCTAGTTTTTTTCAATCCGTAATTATTGTTACATACTAGAATAAGAAGCAAAAGAGTTAATTTGATTATTGCAATTATCATTTTAATTTATTAGGAAGGAATAAAATAAGTTAAATTGCTCAGGCTATTGAACGATTGCTTAGAATAACTTTTATAGACTTTTCTCCTAAGACTAATGCCGAGTAAATTAAAATTATTTTTCAATATTAAGATCATTTGATTGTAAGAAATTAATTAGAAAATTTTATCTAATTAATTTACTCATAATCTCCTCGATTCCTCTTAGCTTTAAGGGACATCAAATTTATTTGCTTGGATTGAAATGATATTTATTTTACTTTGATGATTAATAGATTTATAGAAATAGATGTTTACCAGTTGTTTAACTTGATTTTGAACTCACCAAATAAATCAAATTATATCGAGTAACCTCTATGCATGGTTTAATTTTTTTTACTAGAAAAAAATTATCAACACCTTGATAATTTTTATTTTATATTCAGAAAAAATATTCAACCCCGCATGTTAAGGATATATATATATATTTTTTTTTCTAATTTTAGTATGCATGAACAAAATAACTTGAAGGCAATTTCATATTCACAATTGTACCAAATAAATGATCGAAATAAGCCGGATATTCGAACCAAACTTCCACTTAGACCATTTCCTTTCAAAGCAAAGTGCATAAATAATAACCTAAATTAATCCCATCAAACTCATTAAAGCTTTGCTTGAGTAGAAGCATGGGTAATTCTAATTATTATTACACAAATTTCATTATGCATGCTAAGAAATATTGAAAAACTTGCTCTTTTATTCTATGGTGACTTGTGACCACCTAATTTTATGGTTGCATTTTATTAATGTTTTAAGATAAAAGTATAAATATAAAAAATACATTAATATATTTAGTTGAAGAGATAAAAATAAAATTATATAATAAATTTAACTTTAAAATAATTTTGATGTGAATTTTTATACTCCACTATCTTGATTTTTTTTTTCTATATCAAGACAATACGTAAATGCTACCTCAGAAGAAAATACCAATTTAATCCTTATATTTTATCAAGAGAATTTTATTCAAGTCTTCCTACTTAATTTTTTAAATCTGAGTTCTTGTATATTAATTTAAAGGCTAAATGTTAAAAAAAAAACTTCAAAACTATATATATCATTAAACTTTATTTCAAAATAAGCAAAATCAATTGCTGCACTTTATCAGAGTCTATCCATAGATATTTCCTTTATATAAGGGCACATATTTAACATTTTATTTATTTATTTATTTATTTTCCTTTACCTGAAGTAATCTCATAGATGGAAAAGCTTTTAATTTTACTCAAATGGAAAGGAAAAATCATAGTAACAAAAGCAGAACCGACTAAAAAAACAGAGAACATTTTATTTTCTGCATAATACGAGCATAGTACATGTAACAAAACCAGACCACATTTTATGCCGCTAAGTCTTATTTCTTTCTCCGTAGTGATTCATACATAAAGCCTCTTGCAATTTCATAGATGCAATCTTAATCCCTTCCATATTGTGATTGACGGGACGCACTAAGAACACCAACTTCATCCCTGTTGTTCTTAAGACTCCTGGCATCTTCCCTTGAGATCTGGAATGAGTTTGCTACCACTTCTTCAGGCAAGGCCCGGATGGTAGAGACTCGTCCTGCCAATTGACTGATTTGTGCATTGTCATTAGTCTTGAATGATACCCACTCGAGCCCTTGGCTTCCAGCCTTCATCACCACTGCAAAGTTTTGTGGTGCTGTTACTACTTGACCCTTGCGAACTTGTCCATCAAATACTGCCTGTCCATTGTCTCCAACAATCTGAATCCTTCCATTTCCTCCTGTGATGTACATTATGCTGTGGGCATTGATGTTCCAATATGGTGACATCAAAGCATTCTACAGTACAAGTTCCCATAAATTTGATTTGTTATTTTTCTTTTAATAAGAAAAGGTACTGTAATGTGGAAAAAAATAAAATAAATGAAGGTTGCATGGATTTTCTTACTTGGTAAAGGACACCTCTCTCAGCGCTAAGCTGGACATGTCGAAGGATGGGGAGATTGAGGCTGTTGACAGTAGTGAGGCGTCCGGCACGTGGATTAAACACATCAGCATCTTCTGGATCATTGATGTTGAGCTTCAACCTGGCTGTGCAGAAAGTTTCCTCCACACCGTTGTCCTCATGACGACGACGTGTGCTCCTTCGGGATTCTTGTTGTCTTTCTTCCTCCTCTTGACTCTGTCGTGGACTGATCACATGAAGTTCATGCTGAGTTCGGACAATGATTCCTCTGTTATCATTTTCGTTCTGCATCCTTCTTGCTAGTTTGGTGTCAATGTTGAAAGCTTCTGCAAGGATTTGCTCGTTGAAACCGCTGAAGACATTGCGAGATCTTTCATGCTGTTCTCTCTGACTTTCGTCTTCATATTGGCGTCTCTGGTGTGAGCTTCTTTGGCTTTGTGATTCTTGTCGTGGGTTTCCAGCCAGGAAAAATTCCTGAAAAGGAAAATTAATGTTTGCTTATGAAGTAATCCTTGCTTGCTTATTCTATGACATCGCATGCTTGAATTTTTGTGATTCTTACCCTGAAATCCTGATCAAGCTGGTTGGCAGGATTGCTTGTGTCGAGAAGTTGAACAAGAACGAGAGGTGAATCACCATTGTTATAAAACCAATCAGCAACTCCCGAAGGCAATGCAACTACATCACCCTCTCTTACTTGTCGAACCTTCTGGTGCTGGTCTTCGAAGCTTTCTCTTCGATCTTGAGAAGAATTTCCTGATGATTGGAACGTCTCTGGACAGCCAGGAAATACAGCTCCGTGAATGCCCCTACCTACATTGACACCAAAAAGAGATATTAGTTTAGTGTAGATGGGAAATTCTATCATATTAAGTAGAAATAATTGATCGCATGCATGCCTTGTTCTACATAGATGAGCTTAGGTGCATTGGAGTACGCAGGCAACAAGAGGCCTCGGTTGTTAATGGTATGACGGATAACTACAACTCCAGCGCACTGAAACTGCTCATCATTCTCGTCCCAAACCTCAGTGACACCAGCCTCTGATCTGATCTTTCGAGCAGGCTCGAGGGCATTGATCCTATCAATTTGACATTCGCTACGTTGAGAGCGTCGTTGCCCCTGCTGTTGCCGGCTATGTCGTGACGATACTTGCTCTATTTGTGCAAAGCAACAATTGAAGAGAACAAGAAAGCAAAGAGTAAGAGATAACAAAGAACAAGAACCCATGCTTATTGTAGTTCTTCTATGGTGTTGTGGAATTTCAGGGTTAAGAGGGCTGGTATTTATGTGCAAGATTGTGGGTTTCGCATCTGGGACGTGGCAATTCGGAATTTGCTCAGTTTTTGCTAATACTTTCTGCATGTAATTTTGTCCTTTGTTTTGCATGTCTGCAATTCCCTTTCTTGCTTACACATATTTTCTTTATGGGTACGTGTTGCATAATATAATCGCATTGTTCTAAAATCTTTGTCGTTTATGGCGTGCATCAGGCTGGCTTGAGACAAAGAGAGACGTAGGTTTTTCCATGAATATTTATAAAACATGGTACTGCTAAGCGGTTTGATTTAGTGGCTTGTCGATTTGGAGTTCGACAAGTTCGAGATCTTTTTTGAAACATCTTATTAGAGATTGAGGTAGTTAAATTTTGATAACTTGGAAGATTAACTAAAAACCCAGTTAAAAACAATTCTCTGTGTTTTTTTCAGCAGCCATGCTTTCATGTTGTTATTTTTTTCTACTTCTTTAACTATCATCTTATTAGCCAGAAAGTCAATAAAATCTCGACTATAATCTAAAAAAAACTAACAATCCAATTGATTCTGTAAAACTCGGATGAAATCCAATCAAGTTAATTGTAATAATTTTTATTAAAAGCAGCCTTGGTTTTTTGATAGAACCGAGTTGATCCAAACTTATATTTTGATCCAATTACCTAGAATATTCTTAACCAGATCAGTTGTTAAATTGATGACTATGCTTTTCTGGATTCGTTGAGTCGTTAGTTTCTTACATTGATGTTTGAGCTTTTACTATGTGTATATGTGCGTGTCCATATTTGAATAGTGTTGCATATCGCTTGCCTCCATGTTTCTGACATTGTAGGTGAGTTGTTTTTGCATGCAAAAATGCGTGGCAGGAGATACATGTACACAATTTGCATGCAGCAGTATATATGTCTCAAAATAATCAGTACTTCACTGTAGTGGATTATCCACGTTGTTAGAGTATAATGCCTCAGATTGTGACACTTGTCATAATTTTAATATAGTAAATAGTTAGTTAATTATCTGAAATTAGTTAGTTTGTTATCTATAGCTTTATATATAACTATCTTGTGTAATTACGAATTGATTAAGTGAATCTAACAGTTTGTTCTGCTCTCTCTCTAGCTTCTCTCTTCATCTCTCTCTTTCTCTTTCTCTGATATTGATGCAATTTACAAGATTATAGTTTCTGTTTCATCAGTTGATATAGCCTAAAATACAATGCAATTTACACCCATTATCACAATATTAGGTTAGGGGTGTTCTGGTTTTTCTGTAATTTAAAAAAATAGAAGACATTTGTGCCTTTCGAGAGTCTCATGAGCGTCTCCTAGTGGCCGTTGATTGTCTTCAATGAAAACTATGAAAAAACATTGAAATTAAGAAATCTTTATGAAAATTAGCAAAAACTCTTTGAAGCTTACTACTTCCTTTGTTTTTTTTTTTCTATTTTTCTAGTTATTTTTAAATTTTTATTTATTTTTGTTGTTATTTTATGATTTTTTTTCTTTTTAATTTATGTCATGATTAGCCACTATTCAAATGATTTTGTAAGTTATTTCATCATAGGCTGAGTAGTCTTGTGGATGCTCATTGAGAGCTTCTTGTGTTAATTTAATCTCATCGAAGGAATTTAAGTCTTTCCGATATTAGCGTCAGGATGCATGTTTCTTAGTACAAGGCATTCTATGGCCTCTTCTTCTTTTTCGAGCCTAAAACAAGGTTTAAAATCCATGTTTGATCCAATATCATTAGCTTATCAATTATCTAGAAAGAAATATTTAGGATTGTTTCTCTATTTTCTTCGTATATTTTTAAACCCTAATTTAAGTTTGTTCCAAACTTTGAATGGTTTAAGCCTGAAAAAAACTTGTATAAAATTCTTTTTAGACATAAACTTGTCTATAATAGTTCCATTAAAAAAACTAAATGCGAAAGAGATTTTATTGTACCCAAGACTCAATTTTTTATTCATTGGAGTAGTTTAATTACAATGTTGTTCTTGAACCATAAAACCTTTGAACTATATATTGGGGCTAAAGTGGTTTTTTCACCTTAATACAATTATATTTTTTAAATTATATGGGGTTAGATTGGTAATTTCATTTTATTTTTTATATTAAAATTACTAATTTAACCTTAGAATAAAATAATTTAATACTTACTACCTAAGTATTTTTTTTAAATAGTGTAATTACTTTGATGCTCTTAAATAACTTTTTTTTTATTAATATTTTTTTAGCGATTTTATCCTTCAAAATTAAATTTGTTGAGAGATAAGTTTTTTGGTTGAACCCAAGTTAAGGATTTCACAAATTACAGGTTGAGAGATTAGACCAAGTTTAGATAGTTCGCTCGGTTTTTCTTGGTTTTGTTTTCCTTTTTTCTTATTTTTAATCATTTTTGTTTTGTTTTGTTTTGTTTTCTTTTTTGTTTGATTTTATTTGGTTAGCCCTCTATAATTGGTTTTCACTTTCACTCATACCTTTTTTTAATCTATAAATCATCTATCAGCTTACAAATATTTTTGAATTTTATCCTTTATGATTTTTTAACCTTTCAGATTTATAAGTATTCATTATTTTAAATGCTATTTATTTTGTTTGGAATTATTTTAATTTTTTCTCAAATTTCATCCTCCTTAGGTGTTTTTCTCTCAAGTTTTATCTACATTCTTTTTTGTTTTTTTTTTCCAAGTTTTTTATTAATATTTTTTTTCAATGATTTCATCTTTTAAAATTAAATTGATTAACAATTAATCTCCTTGATTGAACTCAGATTCAAGATTTAACTAGTTACAAGTTTTTAAGATTAGACTAGGTTTATGATGTTCGCCTGAGTTTTCTTAGTTTTTTTTTTCCTTTTTTGAAGTTGATGTTTTCTTCGTCTTCTTCTTCTTTTTAAAGTTTTACTTTTTATGATTTTTCTTTTATTCGGTTAACATTGATTTGTTTGATATACGAATAGGCTCAAATATGGTTTTTTTTATCTTTTTTTTGCTACTTTATTTTTTGTTGTTATTTTTTCTTTCATATTACTTAAATTACCACTTGATCTATTTACACAAGACTTATATTTTTTTTTGCATTAAAAAAAATTTTTGCTCGGCCCACTGCGAAACATGAACAACATATCTAGTGTCATTTATAGCTACTTCACTTTTTTCAATTGTATTTTTTAACTTAAATACATAGGTGCTCATATTTCTTCTTCTTTTTTTTCCTGGTTCACTTTTTGTCCATGGGGGATCTTAATTTGTAGTTTTAAACTGTCAAATATGCTTAACATGTTCTTTCATTTCATTGAATTGGAGTTCAAGAGTTTTTAGTCTTCAAACCATTTAGATTATTTATAACTGATTAGAGGAAGCCACACCAAATTTTGGTACCACCAAAAGTCTCTAATACGTACTGATGCTCTACTTGCCGCCACCACCCATTCAAACCCATTAATGGTGTCATTTCTTGATGATGTTAGTAATGGAGGGATGATATTAAGGAAATCGCCAAGTAGTACTTTGATGAACTTCAATCAAACTTTATATTAGTCGAAAAACTTTATATCTATGTGTTGTAAGGATGAATAAGATATCGGTTAACCTCTTACAAAAACTTATAAATCCATTCTGATTTTTTTTTCTCATTGATAGATAATCTTAAATTGCATATATACATTAACACATAGCCCAAAAAAAATACAAAAACATACCAACCGGAAGAAACACATATACAGAACAAACTCAACTACAAACGATTGAAGCTGCTAGCGAAGGAACAAATCCATAAAACAGTCCTTGTGCATCCCTCTATGTATTTAAGCGTTCATCGAACATAACGCCCACCATTTACACCATAGATGTTCGAATCACCACGTACCCATGAAGAAAATGTACGTGTAAGCAAGAAAGAGCATTTGCAGACATGCGAAT
Organism: Populus tomentosa; assembly: GCA_018804465.1. Classification (NCBI taxonomy): domain Eukaryota; kingdom Viridiplantae; phylum Streptophyta; class Magnoliopsida; order Malpighiales; family Salicaceae; genus Populus; species Populus tomentosa. Next base: position 2,364,455 of record CM032005.1, read on the forward strand.
CTAAAGGACAAATTTACATGCAGAAAGCATCAATAGAAACTCTAGTCCTAACTATTTTCGCCACGTCCCAAATCCTCAGCCCACACTATTTCGCCTATAAATACTAGGGCCCTTAATCTTGCCATAACACAGTACCATACGAAAGAGTTTGAACAAGCATGTCTTCCTCTACTTTGTTTTCTCTTACACTTTGCTTTCTTGTTCTCTTCAATTGTTGCTTTGCTCAGATAGAGCAAGTGACCTCGCGACATGACCAGCAACAAGCACGACGACGCAGCTCCCAACATAGCGAATGCCAACTTCAGAGGATCAATGCCCTCGAGCCTGCTCGGAGGATTAAATCAGAGGCTGGTGTCACTGAAATTTGGGACGAAAATGATGAGCAGTTTGAATGTGCTGGTGTTGCAGTTATCCGCCATACCATTCAAAAGCGAGGCCTCTTGTTGCCTGCATACACTAATACCCCTAAGCTTGTCTATGTAGAGCAAGGTTTGCGCTAAAATATTCTTTACCATTTCACAGTTACAATTAATTAATATACTTCTGTTGGTGTCAATGTAGGAAGGGGCATTCAGGGAGCTGTATTCCCTGGCTGTCCAGAGACATTCCAATCATCAGGGCAGTTTTCTCGAGATGGAAGTCAAAGCTCCGAAGACCAGCACCAGAAGGTTCGACAAGTAAGAGAGGGTGATGTAGTTGCCTTGCCTTCGGGAGTTGCTGATTGGTTTTATAACAATGGTGATTCACCTCTCGTTCTTGTTCAACTTCTCGACACAAGCAATCCTGCCAACCAGCTTGATCAGGATTTCAGGGTAAGACTCACAAAAATCAAGCGTGCGATATCATGTAATAAGCAAACAAGGATGGCTTTATAAGCAAACATTAATGTGCCATTTCAGAATTTCTTCCTTGCTGGCAACCCACAACGAGAATTGCAAAGCCAAAGAAGCTCATACCAGAGAGACGAGTTTGAAGGTCAACGTGGACGCCAAGACGAAGATGAAAGTCGGAGACACCAGCAAGACAGAAACCGCAATGTCTTCGCCGGCTTCGATGAGCAAATCCTTGCAGAAGCTTTCAACATTGACACCAGACTAGCAAGAAGCATGAGGAACGAAAAAGATAACAGAGGCATCATTGTCCGAGCTGAGCATGAGCTTCAGGTGGTAAGTCCACATCAGAGCCGAGAGGAAGAAGAACGTGAAATTGAACACCGAAGGGGACGAGGTGGCAGATTCAATGGCATAGAGGAAACTTTCTGTACCGCTAGGTTGAAGCACAACATCAATGACCCAGAACGTGCTGATTTCTTTAATCCACGCGCTGGACGCCTCGCCACTGTCAACAGCTTCAACCTCCCTATCCTTCGATCTGTCCAGCTTAGTGTTGAGAGAGGTGTTCTCTACCCGGTAAGAAAGTCTATGCACCCTTCATGAATTTTTTTGGCGATGTATATAGTAATCCCTTGTAGTATATACATGCTGCGCTTAATTTATTGTGAATTTCTTACTAATGTACGTACTTTGAATGTGATCATGCACGCACTGTAGAACGCTTTGATGTCACCGCACTGGAATATGAATGCCCACAGCATAATCTACATCACCAGGGGAAATGGAAGGATTCAGATTGTTGGAGACAATGGACGAACGATATTTGATGGAGAAGTCCGCGAGGGTCAAGTAGTTACAGCACCACAAAGCTTTGCAGTAGTGAAGAAGGCAGGAAGCCAAGGGTTCGAGTGGGTATCATTTAAAACCAACGACAATGCACAAGTGAGTCAATTGGCTGGACGTGTCTCCACCATCCGAGGCTTGCCGGTGGAAGTGGTGGCAAATTCATTCCAGATCTCAAGGGAAGATGCTAGGAGGCTGAAGAACAACAGGGAGGAAGTTAGCGTTTTTAGTCCTTCACAATCTGGAAGGAGTGATGAGATTGCATGAATGCAATTGTAAGCTGAATAAGCAAGAGGTTGTATGTCTAAATCAGTAGAGAATGAAATAAGCCTAAGAGGGCATGTAATGTAGTCTTGTATGAAACCTTGTACTATGCATGTTTTATGCGGGAAATGATGAAATGTTTGCTTTCTTTTCCCTTCTTTTATTTTTTTTCCTTTTTTTTTAATTAATTTAAATATTTAAACTAATTTATGGAACCTGAATAATTCTGAATTGACTCAAACTCATGATTTCTCATTAATTTTCAAATATCCTTTCACTGTGAGAGAAGAGGAAGTTCTTCTAGCTACGACTACTTCAAGTTTGTATAATATCATTGCCATCATCACTACGTACCAATTATATATATATATATATACACTGATGCCTTGAGTCAAACATGCTAATATTTGCTGCAACAATGATTGATTTAATGATTAAAGTTTCTGATATGTTTTAATATAGGAAATATTATCTTTCTTCTTGTATTGTTTTAAATGTGTAATAGGCTACACCATAACATATATACAATGCCCTACTTATATATATAAATAGTAGAGGAGCTGCTATATTAAAGGCACCCTCACTAAACTATTACAAATTCATTATTTAACCTCTCTATCTTAAATTAGTTCTTCTACTTTCTGCTGCAGATTTCTTTTTTTTCCTACCGCCGTCCCATTCTCCTCTATTCTCTATTGTAGAAACCATTCTTCTTTTTGCTCTTTGTCACAGGCTACAGCCTCGTTATTTCTCCTCTATTACACAGGCTACAACCTCGTTATTGCTCTCTGTCACAGGCTACAACTTCGTTAGTCCAAGCTACAGCTTTGTTATTTCTCCTCTTTGTCACAGGCTTCGCATGATAGCCATCTGTTATCATCATGGATCATACAGTTAGTACTGCTGCTACCATAATGTCAGCCTCTGTTCTCCAAATTCTTCCTCCCTGGTCCTTGGACTCACCACAGCCACCAACACAGCCATGGCTCCTTCTGTTGCAACAACAGTTCTTATTGCCCTCTCCAACACCCAGCAGGTTATTAATCTCAAACTTACCAACAACAATCATTTGCTTTGGCGTATGCAGATGAAGCCGTATCTGATTGGTCAAGGAGTTTTCTTGTTTGTTGATGGCTCTACTCCATGCCCCTCTTCGCACGAGTTTTCCAGTACAGCTTTTGTTATCTCTGCTACCTTCAATTCTGGACCCTGCCAAGCGTTCTTGGCTTGGAAACAATAAGACCAGCTTATCCTTAGTGCTCTGTTGTCCTTTCTTTTGGTTGAAGTTCTTCATCTAGTAGTTGATTGTTCAACCTCTACCAGTGTTTGGAGCATCCTTGAACTTGCTCTTGCTTCCCCATCTAACTCTCAGATCATGTAATTGCATGGCTTTCTTGAGGATCTTCGACAAGGTGATGATATTGTTACTCTCTACCTGCAACGCGTAAAAGGTTTATTTGATGAATTGGTTGCGGCCGACAGACCTATTTCTCTCACTAATTTCAACTTATATGTGTTTCGGGGACTTCGCGGTGAATTTCGTGATTTGGTTACAAGTATGTCAACCAAATTTGATCCTCTGTCGTACTCTAAGCTTCATAGTCACCTGTCTACTCATGAATTTATACATCGCAGCTTAGTATCCTCCAGTCTAACTACCGCACCTCTGCTGCCCACCCCTACGCAGCCCCCCTCAGTATATGCTACCCAGCGTGGTTTTTCTAGGCCAAACAGCGATGGTTTCATGGCTCATCGGGGTAAAGGACGATGGAGTGGCTGACGGCATCCTCACAACAACTTTCCTCAGTCTAACGGTCAATCCTTTCATGGTGCTGGTGGTGGTTCTCCTTGGCAGCAACCCCACAACCACAGTGGACAATGGCAAAACCATCCACACTGTGGTGCAGCAACAAATCAGTGGCACGACAGCAAATAAAATGCTAGCTCTGCCACATCTATAGCCATTCTGCTCTCAACTTGTTCATCATGGAAATCAAGCCTCGGCCAACCTCCCTTTTAGTACTACATCAGCCGATGATTCTGCCGCTTGGTTTCCTGACATAGGTGCGAATCACCACGTTACTCCGAACATTACTGGTATGACATACGCAGAACCCTATCATGGTAATGATCAATTACATGTTGGTGATGGTAAGGCACTTGTTATGTCTAATACCACACATAATCTTTTGCATGCAGCAAAACGAGTCTTCACCTTGTCCAACATATTACATGTTCCTCACATTAAAAAAAATTTATTATCTGTTCAACAATTTTTTCGTGAAAATTATGTCTTTTTTGAGTTTCACTCTCCTATTTTTTATGTCAAGGATCTCATCACCAAGGAAGTCCTTCTTTCCGGTCAGAGTAATGACGGCCTATGTCATTTCCGAGTCTTCTGCCACTTCTTTGCCACAAGCTTTTTTGTCCACTAGCATGGCCACTTCTGCCGATATTTGGCATCGTCACCCCGGTCACCCCAGTTCCCGTACTCTGAGTCTTTTAGATTTAAATAAAAAGGTTATTTGTACCTCTCGTCATCTTAATTTTCAATGTCAAGCTTGTCTGTTAGGAAAATCCTCTCGTTTGTCATAGGACCTACGGGCCATAAAACATCTACTCCTCTTGAACTCATATTTAGTGATGTTTGGGGCCCTGCCCCTATGCTATCGTCTGATGACTTTCGTTATTTTATCATATTTGTGGATGCCCATACAAAATTTATTTGGTTTTATCCTATTGCTGTCAAATCAGATGTCTTCAATGTGTTTCAACAATTTCAAGTACTTGTTGAACGTTAGTTCTCTCGTAAAATCAAAACTGTTCAATCTGATTGGGGTAGTGAATGTCGTAAATTAAATTCTTTTTTTAAAACCATTGGTATCCACCATCGTCTCATATGTCCACATACTCATGAATAGAATGGCACTGTTGAGCGTCGCCATCGCAATATTGTTGAAACCGGTCTTACTCTGTTAGGGTAATGTAAGGCACCTCTAAAATTTTGGAATTGTGCATTCAAAACCTCGATTTATCTTATTAATCGTATGCCAACCTCAATTTTAAGTAACAAATCTCCCTTCGAATGTTTGTTTCGTCAAACACCTGATTATGCCTTTTTACGTACTTTTGGATGTCTTTGCTTTCCTTTTCTTCGTCCTTACAATGCTCATGAGCTAGACTATCGCTCCACTCCGTGTGTGTTCTTAGGCTATAGTTCGTCTCATCTAGGTTATCGTTGTCTTGATTTGTCGTCTGACTGCATCTACATTTCCTGTCACGTCCGATTTCATGAACAAGTTTTCCCCTTCATTGAGTCTGTCATCCCGTCCCCATCCTCCTCTTCGCCTGTCACTGAGTCCAGCCTACCCCCCCTCACCATTTTTCCATCGCAACCCGTCTCAGCCCTACCTCCCTTTCCCATTAACCTGTCCGTCCGCTCACCATCATCTCCATCTATGTCTCTTGATCATTATCCAGGTTCAGGTTCTGTGGTGCCAGCTTTATCTTCACCAGATTCGCCCTCTGCTGTAGACTTTCCAGCCTCATTGTCGCACCCGACATCATGACAACCCACAAAAAATTCATCTCTTGAATTATAGAAAAAAGAACAGATTTCTGGCATCCGGTTCTTTTAGGAAAAAATATCTTGTTTGAGGAGTCGTCATCTAGTATTATGGTCACTAGGAACCCTAACTGGTCAACAGAGATTCTATGGCTCGGGATTGGTTACGTAAAAGGAAAGATATTATCACCCCTTAAACGTTCTACCTAAGGCAAACTGCATTGCTGGTTTTGTCTTAAATTGCTAAATTTTTACCGGTTTATGCTCTAATGGTTTATTCGCAATATTCCTGACTCTGGCACCAGTAAATGTTCAACTACGAATAATTCCAACTCTGGCGTTGGTAACTATTACGTAGCTATAAAATAAATTTAGATCAATATTTTTTTTTATTCCTGACTCTAACGCTAGTGAATAAACAATAAACAAAATTCATTTTATTACGCATTCACATATATTTTTTTATTTTCTTATGTCGTTAAATAAATAAAATAAAAAACAATTAAATCAGTATTTTTATTCCTGACTCTAGCGTCAGTGAATAAATAAACAAAAATAATTTTTTTTATGCATGAGCATATTTTTTATTTTTCTAGCTAAATAAAATAAAATACAATGAATAAAAATAATATAAATTTAAACCAGTATTTTTATTCCTAACTCTGACGTAAGTGTATAAACCAATTTTTATTTATGCACACACATTTTTTATTTGTTATTTATGTAGCATGGTCTCAAAAAAAGAAAAAAGGTTGGGTCACTAGTTTCGACTAGTGACCCGGCTGACCACTATTGCATGCATGCGTGAATAACATGGTAATTAATTTACAAAAGAAAGAAAGCTGAAGAACTTACCTGGCAAGGCTGAGGGAGACGATGCCCACAATTGGCGATTCAGCTTGGGCGGAGAAGAAACCTCTCACGGCTGAGGAGGCATCGGTGAACGCTGGCCTCAGGAGCACGATGGGGGGAAAGAGGGTTACTTGTTGGCCGGACACTCCCCCCTGTTTCTTCTTATTTTCACTGGTTCTCCTTGCTCCGGTTTTTTCCTTCGTGTCCCTTCTGTTATGGTGGACTGCTATATGTTCACCGTATGGAAGGGCTGTTGGGGCTGGTGCAGCTGCGGGGTGAAGATGAAGACGATGTCGATGGTGACGGAGGCTTGAACCCAGGAGATGGGTGGTTCTTCTCCTGCGTTTTTCTTGTTGTTGTTCGTCTCTGTCTTCCCCCGTTTATTCCTTCCTTTTGTTTTCTCAGACCAGTCCCCATGTTCTTCCTTTTTCCCTTTCTCTGTGGCCCTCTCTGGCTTATAAAGCCAGAGAATGGCCTTTCTTCACGCGTTCGTGCCTCACGATCGTGAGGCACGAAAGCCTCTGTTTCTTTGAGATGAAACAGGGGCAAAAAATTTGCTCCCTTCTGTATAATTTCCCTCAGGTTCTGTTCCTTTCTTTTTTCTTTTGTATAATCCCTTTTGTTCTGTTTTTATGCCCTGTGTTTCCCCTGTTTTTTTTGGTATTCACCTCCTCCTGTTCTTTTTTCCCGTCTCTTTTCTTTTTCTTCTTTTTGTTCCTCCTCTGCTCTTCCTGTCTCTCCCCCTCCTCCCATTTTTTTTCTTCTATGGTTTTTATCCCCCTTTAGAATGCCATCGGTCGACAGTGCCTCTGTTTTAATGCAGGAGTAAAGGCAGCGGTTTTCTTTTTTTTCCGGGTGAAGAAGATGAACAGTGTTGAGGTTATGTTGCGTTTTGGTCCTTGATGTTTCGAACGTTTGCATTAAAGTCCTTGGGTAAATTGTTATTGAACCTCTGCATATCAGTGCCATTTACAAAGTGGTCCTTGGGTTTTAATTTCTTTCAAATTTGACAAGAATCAGCCCTATACTTTGATAATTTCTTCAATTAAGTCCCTAATTTCATTAATTTAATTAAATCCAAAGTCCAATTAAGTCTAAAACTTATCAATTCTCCAATTAAGCCCCTGATTGGATTAATTAAATTAATTCCAAGCTTATATAAGTCTCAAAACTTATCAATTCTCCAATTAAATCCTTGATTGGATGAATTAAATTAATTTAAAGCTTAATTAAGTCTAAAAATTTATCAATTCTCCAATTAAACCCTTAATTGGATTAATTAAATTAATTCCAAGCTTAATTAGATTAATTCCAAAGTTAAATTAAACCCCAAAACTTCCAATCATATTGCCCTTAACCCAAATTTTAATTCATTCTTCATTTATTTCAGTTTACTTGTTTTTTCATCATTATTATTTTTTTCATCAATTTTTTTTTTCAGTAAATAAAATAATAATAATAAAAATAAAATTGTAAAAAATTGGGTTATGACACTCATAATCAACATTGTCTTCTCCATCTGGGCACTCTGCTCAGTCTGTGCCCTGTCTGGACTTATGTATGGATCTCTCCACATACTCTCTTCCACAACTGACCTCCACTGATCTGCCTTCTGCTCCGTCACCCATTCGGCAGCATCCCATGGTGCTGTGTCCTCAACAGCCAAAGATTGCCAACATTAGCTCTGTTTCTAATTCCTCTCCGCCAGTTTCCACTTCACGGGTAATGTCCCCCTCTATTCTTGAGCCTTTGAGTTTTAAGGAAGCTGACCAATACTTGTGTTGGTATACTTCCATGAAGGATGAAATTGCAGCCTTACATGCCAATGCCACTTGGTCATTGGTGTCATTTGATCCTTCTATGAACATTGTTGGCTGCCGATGGGTGCATAAAATCAAGCGGCGAGCTGATAGGGCCGTTGATCGTTACAAGACTCCCTTAGTTGCGCGGGGTTCACCCAACAGGAAGGTATAGATTATTCAGAAACCTTCAGTCCTATTGTTAAACCAACTACTGTTCGGTTAGTCCTCACAATTGCAGTCTCAAAAGGATGGTAGATTCGGCAACTTGATGTTCACAATGCCTTCCTCAATGGCTCACTTCATGAGGTTGTTTACATGCAGCAACCCCCAGGCTTTGTCAATATTGCTTTGCCTACTAATATTTGCCGCCTTCACAAATCTCTCTATGGTTTAAAACAAGCACCATGGACTTGGTACATGCGACTAAGTGATTTCCTCCTGACTATCGGTTTTCGGGCTTCAAAGGTTTATACCTTCATATTTATTCTGAATGGGACTCCTGATATCTGTTACTTACTTGTCTATGTGGATGACATCTTAATTACCGGTAATAACTCTAAATTGATTCATCGCCTCATTCCCTTGCTGAGCTCAAGTTTAAACTTCGTGACTTGGGTTAAGCACGTTACTTTTTGGGGATTGAAGTTGCTCCCACCAGTATGGGTCTTGTGCTTAGTCAACACAAGTATGTTCTTGATATTCTGAATCGTGCTGGTATGTCATCATGTAAACCTGTTGATATACCAATGTCTGTTTCCAAACTTGATCTGTTGTCTACTGAGTTGCTTTCAGATACCACTCGCTTCCGCCAAATTGTTGGTGTTCTTCAGTATCTCACGTTTACTCGACCTGATATATGTTATGTTGTGAACAAGGTATATTAGTTTATGCATGCTCCTACTAAAGGCCATTGGGCCGCTGTTAAGCGTATCCTGCGATACCTAAAAGGTACATCCTCCTTTGGTCTCCACCTTACTCGTGACTCTGTTGTGTCTCTTCATGGTTTTACTGATGTCGATTGGGCCGACAGTATTGATGATCGAAAATCCATGGGTTGCTATATTGTATTTCTTGGCACCACTCCCATTTCATGGAAATCTGGCAAGCAACGCATTGTTGCTCGATCCTCTAGTGAAGCAGAGTATAAGGCCTTAGCTGATGGTACTGCTGAGGTTCTTTAGCTTCGTTATCTTTTGTTAGATTTATGTTTCTCTCCTAGTTCTGCTATCACTATCCGGTGTGATAATTTGGGTGCAACTTATCTATCTGTTAATCTGATCTTTCATGCTCGTACAAAGCATGTTGAGGTCGATTATCACTTTGTTCGTGATCGAGTGGCTAAGAAGGAGATTCAGATTCCCTTCATACCCTTCAAAGATCAATTAGCAGATGTTCTTACAAAGCCACTTACTTCCTCTACTTTTACTTCTCTACGTTCCAAGCTTCACATGGATAACCCACTCTCAGTTTGAGGAGGCGTATTATGGGATGTGTTGTAATATAAAAAATATTATATTTCCTCTTGTATTGTTTTATCGTGTGTAATAGGCTACACCATAATATATGTACAATGCCCTACTTATATAAATAGTAGAGGAGCTGCCATACTAAAGGCACCCTCACTAAACTATTACAAATCCATGATTTAACTTTCCGTATAATTTCTTCATCTTCCTCTACCTCCTACCACCATTTTAGCATCTTCTTCTTCCAAGTTCTAAGTCCTTTAGTTTTTTACACTTGGGTTTATTTTCTTATTTTCAAATCCATGATAAAAAGAACTAAATAAATTAAATTAAAATCTCCTCATCTCTTTTCTTCTTCATGGTATACTAATATACGTCAATTAATATCAAGAATCAATTCAATTCAATAATTTAAATTGTTAGATGAGATCTTAAAATATAATTTATATTATTCTCTAACACATCCCGTCAAGTGAGAATTATTTAAATTTAAAATTTACACAGGCTTACACTACCTTGTAATTAATTTTTATCAAATAAATATGGATAATGAGATTAAAACTCATGACGGCTTGATTATCAAGACTATGATACTATATTAAAAAAAACAATTCAATTCAATAACTTAAACTATTAAATAAAATACTAAAATATAATTTATAACAATTAACTATAAAATACTAAAATATAAAACTCATGCGTTTTATTTCCATGGTCGGAGTATATTTTACCCAATTTCGTTTATTAAAAGCAAATATCTTTCAATTCGGATTAAATTGAAAGGGATCCCTGACCTAATCAGATGCATTATCGATAAATTTGGAATGTTGATGTTAACATCAACCACCCTCCATCGATACTAGAGTAATGCTTTACATTCTTTAGCTACTAAATTTGGAAACATGGGCAATTACCTAAAAATACTAAGGACTCGTTCATTTGTAGAAAATAGTTTCTTTCTTTAAAGTGTATTTTTTTTATAAAAATTGAATTACTTTTCAATATTTTACAGTATCATAAAAAATAAATTAAAAAATATATTTGTTTTACGAAAAATCATTTATTAATTTTTTTTTAAGTTTATCTAATATATATATATATATATAACTATTTAATCACTTAAAATAAAAGAATAAGATATAAAAAGTATAATAATGAGAAAAAAAAGAGTTTATTGTATCACATATTTATATATAGTTTATTGTATAAAATGAAACTATGCATATAATATAAATACTTTAAATATAATATTATAGACTTGTTAAATATTTCTAAGTAATATTTATTAATATGTTTAGTTTTATAATGAAAAATGAGAATCAGAATTTTAAATATATGCTTGTGAGAGTGTTTTAATAAATTATACGTTCATCACATAGAACAATATGGGATGGTCCCATCTTCATCAGAGGGACAGAGTTTCGAAGGCTACTCTGATCAATCTTCAGTCTTGAGTATCGACGAAACTCTGTCCCTCGTGCGTTCATCAGATAGAACAATATGGGATGGTCCTTCATCTTCATCAGCCCAGGATCTGTATCGTGATCCTTAACAATGATCCTAACATGTACGGATGCCCATTAATAGTCTTCTCACAGTCACAATCTTACAACTGAAATGAGTCACTTTGTATAGAATTAAATAAATATCTTCAAATAAGCTGTATATGACTTGACAGAAGTCATAAGATAGGTTTATTATATTGCTTCTCATAGCTCTTGTTTAAAGTGATTTTTATTTAAAAATATATTAAAATAAACTTTTCAAAAAAATTATTTTGATATTATTACTGTGAAAATAATTTAAAAATATAAAAAATTTAAATAAAAAAAACTGTAAAAATAAACACTATCTTTCTCAATTGGTGTATCAATGTTTAATTTTATGAAAAAAATTGAATAAAAAATAAAATAAACCATACGAAATCTCAAGGGTGTTTTTGTTAAAAAATAAAAATAAAAATAAAAATTATTGCAATCATAATATTTTTTACCCCCTACAAAATAATTATCAAAGCTGTCGTCATATTCCATTAGTATAACTTATTGAATTTTATTATTTTAATGGAAACAACGCAGCAGTCTAAAATTCAATAGGTAGCATTGTTTTTACCAACACAATCTTAAAATAAAATAAAATAAAGGGTTGCACTATCCTTTAAACGAGTAATACTCGTTTTAATAAAATAAAAAAATTTTAAAATTAAAAAATAATATAAATTATATTTTAAAATTTTATTTAATAATTTAAATTATTGAATTGAAATAATTTTTTAAAACATCACAACCTTTTAAATTATTTATTTGTATTTTTAGTTTTAGAAGGTGCACAGTTAGAAGCAGCATAATTAACTCTTTAACTCTTTAATTTTTTTATTAAGAAAATTACTTAGGGCAGTATTTTTTCTTAATTTTTTCATAAATTATATTTTATATTACGGGTAAACACATAATTCATATATGAAACAACTAAAATATTCCTCAACTTTTTTCACCATTTCCTTTTTTTATTTCTTTTCTTTATCCTCTCCAGGAGACTTTTGTGAAAAACTATACTAGGGGTCTTTGGGTTGCGATATAACCTGTTTTTCATTACTTTTGTGGGAAATTTATATTTTATTAATATAAAAAAAATTAAAAATATTATTATAATATATTTTTTAACAAAATTTATTTTAAAAAATAACTCATCAAATTTACAAACCCTTGACAATACAAACATCCATGACAAAAATAAAAAGGGTTAAACAGTGATATTAGGGTTTGATTTAGAGTTTTAGACGTCACCCCTGACAAAAAAGAAAAAAAGTAATTAGACAGTGATTTTAGGGGTTGATTTAGAAGTCGAAGGTGGGTCTCGGACGGCAGGACCTGTACTAAAGGTGGATCTCATAGGAGCTTTAAAGCATGGGAGTGGTCCAAAGGCATTGATTGATATTCACTAAATGCAATGGTGGATTTTTCAAAGCAAAAAAATTGATAGAACAACGAATCTCATTACCGGAAAGCAAAATTGTTAGCATACAGAAACATTAGCATGGCAAAATGCTGGTCCCAACAAAAATATTTCGCTGCCAATAATGTAGAACCACAGAAATTGATTATTTTTTTTAATTCGAGAAAACTTCATTATCTTAAAAGCATATTTTGTGGGTCTAAGATTAAAAGAGAATTAGACAAGCTTTTTCGTGGTGAATATGTAGACCGACAGAAATTGATGTGTGTGTGAGAAGTTGTAAATGTACACTATCTCACATGTATATAAACTTTACGAAGTAAATTCTTATATTTTTAATATACTATAAATAATAAATTGAAAATCATTTGTTAATGTTTTTTTTTTTTAAAGTTTGTCTAACATACAGAGCACTAAAAAATAAGATATAAAAGTATAATAATGGGAAAAAAGAGCTTATTGTAGTTTATTTTATAAAATGCAACTATACATATAATATAAATACTTTAAATATAATATTATAGACTTGTTAAATATTCTAATTAATATTTATTTTTAAATACTTTAAACGCTTGTACCAAGTCAATAGAAGACTTAGAAGTCAATAGCCATCAGGGATATATAAGGGGTATATTTTAAAGTATTTTTTATTTTAAAATATTAAATTAATTGTTTTTAAAAGTTTTTAAAATATTTTAATATAAAAAATAAGAATTTTTTTTTAAAATCATACAACACAAAATCTAGGCCGGCTTGAGTCCCTACTGGCCGACGTCTCATGCATTATTGTCCTTCTGTCTCCATTCCAGCCTGTGGCGGGTTTTTGTGAATCTTGGCCATGGTCGCAGCTGGAAGGCTAGGAACATGATTTCCTTTCATTAATGGAAGGATATTTTGGTTTTTCAAAAATATTTTTTAGCTAAAAATATATAAAAACTTTTGACTTTGTATACCATTTTAGTGTCTTCTTATTATTATGTAATAATGGAAACAATCAGCCTTTTCGGCTTGGCGAAGTAAATAATTTTTTATTATTTTTTAAAAAATTTGTGATTTTCTCAAATATTTTTCTATCAATTTTGCACAATATCGGATTATATATTTACACTGTAAAATACAAATCCGGTATTAAAATACCCGGTTTTCTCCGAAATATTTCAAAAAAAATGCAAAAAAAACATTTTCAAAAGTAAAAAAAATATTTCATTGCATACGGCCAAATCCTAAAATTTTTCCAAGCATATTTTTTGTAAAAACAAAAATTGCATCTTTTTCATGTTTTTTTAAATGGATATCGTAACCAGATTATGATTGTCCATTAGGATTTGGCCAAAATGTCAAAAACCTTTTTTCAACCTTTTTTTTCTAGGATCCGGATGTAGACTTTAATATTTGTGGGGTGTAAAATTACACGATAATGTACATCCTCGGGTATTAAAGATACAAGGTGTAAATAAAAGCAATTTTAAAATTAAGATTTTAGAATGGTTAGGATTTAACCGAATAAGGTAGAGACTTCCTCACGAGGGGAGATCTGCTTTGAAAAGACCAACGAATAGAAACCCGACCTAGAAAAGCAATCAAACAATAATGCAGCTTGCCTTAGGTAGGGTGCACTGGGGATGATGCGTCTTCCCCTTGCACAACCAGTCCCTTACTCAGACTCCCGCAGACCTTAGGTTCCTAGTGACCATAATACTAGGTGGCGACTCCAACGAACCAAGCAAAACACAAATAATAAAAAATCGCCAGCCGATGTCGTGCAGAATTTTTCGACGTGCGACAGAATGGCGACTCCACTGGGGACAGCCATGTGTGGTCGGACTAAGCATTGATTGTTTGATTGTTTTCCTTTTATTGATCTTTAATTTTAGCTCGTATTTTTACTGCTTTAGCATGCATTTTAATTTTGCGAATAAACCCTATTCTAGGTTAGGTGGGGAGTAGCGGTCTGCCTCATGACTTTCAGTCGGGGTTCAGATTCGTGAAACGTCCAACTATGAACTGAGTGTTTACTTGGTAATGGCGGTCACATTGTGCCCCAACCATTCCTTGTAAACCCCTACACTGCCTTCACGTGTGGTGGTCACTAGGCAGTTCATAGACCTTTTCAAGACCAGGTAGAAAGCCTACCTATCATGTAATGACCTAGAACCTTCCTTTAGAGTATGAACTCTCTTGTTATTCATTTTGCATGAGTTTTTTCCATTCATGCCAAATGTGCATACATTTGCATCCACACACATACATCCATCCATTGTAAATAACATACATACATGTGACAGGTTGAAATATAGGTCCCCAAAGATTCTACAACACTCGACTCCGAGCAAGAAACATGGAAGGTGAAGAGCGTGCTCACCGTGATGCCCATTTCCAAGAAGAGTTAGAGTCTCTGAAAGCAAGCGTGGCTCGCCTCACTAGCTTACTCGAGCATACACTTAGAAATGCCTCTGTTGAAGGTCCTTCCAACCGACCTACTATTTCTGTTCAGGCTCCAACAATGGCTCAACCCGAAGAAACAATGAGTGAACATGGTCAAGAACCTCCACACAATCCAGCATTTGTGCACTCAACGCCATCAGCACCAGCCCCTGTAGTCATAGATCCATTTGCCAATGAGTCTCACAAGACCAAGTCATCTGATGGCATTGGTCAAGATAAAATGGCGGCGTTGGAAGCTCGAATTAGAGCCATTGAAGGGGTAAAGTTGTACGATCCAGTACGGGCAGTAGAAATGTGTCTGGTCCCAAATGTGGTTGTCCCAAAAAAGTTTCGTGTTCCTGAATTCATCAAATATACCAGAACGCAATGCCCCATGACTCATCTCAAATCCTACTACAACAAAATGGCAGAAGTAGTACATGATGAAAAACTACTGATGCAATTTTTTCCAGGATAGCTTAAGTGGGGTAGCATTAAGTTGGTACATGAGATTGGACAACACAAAGATCCAAAAATGGAAAGACTTGGTGGATGCTTTTGTCAAGCAATACAAGTACAATATGGACATTGCTCCTGATAGAACCAGTATGTCCAATTTAGAGAAAAGGGACAAGGAAATCATAAGGGAATATGCTCAAAGGTGGAGAGACCTAGCTGCTCAAATACATCCTCCGCTCCTAGATAAAGAGATGGTCACTCTGTTCGCCAATACACTCAAGGACCCATACTACGAGCATGTGATGGGTAGTTCGGCTCAGCAATTTACTGATGCTGTGGCAGTAGCAAAGCGCATTGAGCAAGGGGTAAAAAGTGGTAGAATATCTGTGCCCACTGAGAAAAGAGGCTTTGAGGGTAAAAGGAAAGAGATCGACTATGTTGAAGGTGGTTATGTGGATAGGAAAAACCCATTCCAAAACTACCACACTTCACCCCAAATCGCCAACATCAATTTCAACCCTTCATTTCCTACCAGAAAATTTGAGTTTCAAACCAAACACCAAAAAACCCAAGAACAATTACCTCCATTACCATTGCCCTTAAATGAGATGTATCAAAAGCTACTAAGCATTGGCCGTATAGCTCCTGAACCCTTGACACCTTTACAACCACCTTACCCCAATTGGTACTGTCGCACCCCAAAAAAATATTATTTTTCAATTTGCGGGTTCGACTGGCGAAAATTTTTATTATTTGGTTCTTTGGAGTCCCCACCTAGTATTTCGGTCACTAGGAACCCTAACTGGTCTTAGAGATCGGGTACGGAGACTGGTTGCGTAAAGGGAAGGTATTAGCACCCCAAATACGCCCTACCTAAGGTAAGCTGCATTGTTTTATTGTCTGATAAAAACTAAGGTGTTATTATACTTCTAGTCGTTGGTCTGTTTATGGTTCAAGAAAAATCCTCCTCGGTAAGAAGGTCTTTTATCTTATCGGGTAAAATCCTAACTGTTCTAACGTCTATACCAAACTTTATTAATAATATTTAGGAATACGTTTTACGTATAAATTCATAATCCCAAATACTAAAAGAAAACAAAAAAGATTTTTTAGAATTTTTGAAATATTGGCCTAGTTCTCATGGCTTGAATAAACTGGTTATTAAAGCCCAAAATGCATGTTAATACATATATTGTTTTGAAACTTTTCTTTGTTGTATGAAAATATGATGTTATAATATTTATATATATATATATTGGAGATACTAGGCCGTATTTTAAAACAAAAACAATTTTTGGAAAATATTATTATTTTTTTTATGCTTTGACGAAAATCGGGTGTTTTAATACTGAGCTTGTATCCTTACGGTATAAAAATACAACCCAATATTAATCCTCTTTGCTAAAAATATGCAGAAAAATCAACAATATTTTTAGGGACTTTTTAGAATTTTTTTGAAAGCAAAAACATTTGTTATTTTGAAAAATCTTTGATGTTTTGACGAAAATCGGGTATTTTTAACACTGGTTTTGTATCTTTACAGTATAAAAATACAAACCAACATTAAACCACTTTGACAAAAATATGCCGAAAAATCAACAATATTTTTAGGGACTTTTTTTATTTTTTGAAAGCAAAAACATTTTTTATTCTGAAAAAATCTTTGATGTTTTGACGAAAATCGGGTATTTTTAACACTGGTTTTGTATCTTTACAATATAAAAATACAAACCAACATTAAACCACTTTGACAAAAATATGCCGAAAAAATCACAATATTTTTAAAGATTTTTTCGAAATATTTTTTTTTATATAAATATATTTTATATATATATAACATATATACACACATATATATATATATATTATAATAATATATAATATATTATAGGGCTGGGCCGGCCCAAATAAATGGGCCAGGCTCAGCCCAAAAAAAAAGGGGCCGGGCCGGTCTCGGCCCGCAATGATATTGGGCCGGGCTCGGCCCAAGACTAAGGTGGGCCGGTCTCGGCCCGAAAACTTCTACCGTCTGGGCCAAGACCGGCCCAAACTTGCAAGGCTGGGCCAGCATCGGGCTGGCCCAGCATCCTACGGCCCAGCGGGGGGGAGAATTATTTTTCTTCCCCCCCCGCCTCCTGCATGCTACATGCAGGAGGCCAAACAGCTACGGTGCGAAGAGAAAAAAAATACTGGGGGGGGAAGATGTGCACCTGGCGTGGAGGCGATCGTTGGTGGAGCTGCGGTGTCACTGCGGTGTCGTGGCCTCGAGGACGGCGGCGCTGTGGTGTTGCTGCGGATCCCAACAGTGGCCCTTTCCCTTTTTTTTTTCTTTTCGGGGTTCTCTCCTCCTCAGTTGTTTCCCTCTGTTTTAGGTTTCGTTTTTCTTGTTTTCGGTTTGTTTTTGTTCTCTCTTCTCCTTCGTGCGTTAATTCTCTTCTCCCTCTATCCTCGGGTCCCTCTCTCTCTCTCGGCCTCTCTCTATTTATAAGCAAAAAAAGGAAACGGCGTGCCTTTTGTTAGTGCGCCTTCAATCACGCAACGGCTGGTCGGCCATTGATGCTTTCGGTGGTGGTGGTGGGGGCGAGGAGAGAGAGGCGGGAAGTTTTGAAAAAAAAGCAAAAAAAATGGTTGTCTCTGTTTCTGTTTATGCGGGGGAAAAGGAAGAAGATGAACAGTGTCGTTCAAAACGACACCGTTCTGGTCTTTCCCTTTTTTCTTTTTTTTATATGAAACGGCGTCGTTTTGGATAAAACGCGCCGTTTCATTTAAATGGGTCAAACTTCAAATCAGTCCTCCGAACTCGGTCCCCGCCCCTCTTGTTGGCTGCCTTTTTCACTTTGGTCCTTGGTCTTTGATTTATGCAATTTAGCCCTCAATTGATTAATAAACTTTCAATTTCTTCAATTAGGCCCCTGAACCGAAAAATTTCAGCCCCTCCATTTACGCGCCTTTTCCAATTTGGTCCCTGGTTTCGGATTTTCTTAATTAAATCCCTAATTCGCCCTTAAACTTCAATATTTATGCAATTAAGCCCCTGATTTGACCCAATAAATTCCTAAAAAATATATTTTGGCCCCAGAACTTAAATTTCTTCAAATTAAAGCCCAAATTGACTTAAAAATCAAATTTTCTTGCAATCAAATCTTCTATAAATTCAAATAAAAATCCAATTAAATCCATAAACATCCAATTAAGTCCATAAAAATCCCAATAAGTCCATAAAAATCCAAATTCGGGCTTTCCTCCTCAAAATTCAAATTTTCCTTCTCAATAGGGCTTTCATCCTTCAAACATATACTGTCAAAAATTCAATCCTTGTATTTTTAAATTCCTTGACCAATTTTCTGACTGTTTTCCGAGCGTTTCTGCCTCCTGTTATTTTTCTAACCTCTTTTGGCTATTTATTTTATTTTTCATGGGTACCCAAAAATGGGTTACAACAGATGCCCCCTCTTTATAATACTTACGGAGCATGGGTTTTGCGCAGTAAGTGTTATAAAGATAAACCCAAAACGGAACTCCCGAAACTGATCTGGTCGAAGCTTGATTGATCTGAAACTTTATCCTTTATAACAATCCTCCTTAGCCCCAAAAACCATGATCGAAACTTAGTCATCTCGAGATCCTTATCCAGCGATCCTCTGAATTCTTATTTTAGTTTGATCAACATGGAAATCCATCCGAGATCCTATCTAGTGATCTCCTTTAACCTGGAATCCCATCTGGCGATTCCTTTACTCATAATCAATAAAAAAAAAATGTGTGTGTGGTCTCATTATGATGGGTGACCTACCCGAGTGGAAAAGAGAAAGAGTGGTCTCATTCTTTGGGTGACCTACCCAGGGGAAAGAATGGCCTCATTATTATGGGTGACCTACCCAGGTAAAAAAAAATGGAGAATGGTCTCATTCTTATGGGTGACCTACCCAGAAAATATGGTCTCATTGTGATGGGTGACCTACCCAGAAAAAGGAAGAGTGGTCTTATTCTTTGGGTGACCTACCCGGGGGAAGGAATGACCTCATTCTTATGGGTGACCTACCCAGATAAACAAAAAATGGAGAATGGTCTCATTCTTATGGGTGACCTACCCAGAAAAGTATGGTCTCATTGTGATGGGTGACCTACCCAGAAAAGGAAGAGTGGTCTCATTCTTTGGGTGACCTACCCAGGGGAAGGAATGGCCTCATTCTTATGGGTGACCTACCCAGATAAAAAAAAGATGGAGAATGGTCTCATTCTTATGGGTGACCTACCCAGAAAAGTATGGTCTCATTGTGATGGGTGACCTACCCAAGGAAAAAAAAATGTGAAGTGCGGTCTCATTGTAATCGGTGACCTACCCAGATGGAAAAAATGTGATGAAGTGGTCTCGTTGTGATGGGCGACCTACCCAAATAGAAAGAATATGAAGTGCGGTCTCATTGTAATGGGTGACCTACCCAAATAAAAATATGGAGAAAATGGTCGCGTTGTAATGGGTGACCTACCCAGAAAAATGTTGGTGAGGGCTCTAAGGCGCACTCGAAAAGAGGTAGGGTTTAGAAAACGCACTACCTGAGAAATGGTGATGAAATCCCGATCTGACAAATGTTGAAAGCAATATATTATGGTTAATATGCATGTATGTTTTTGTTACCTATCTTGGAAACATAGGTCCCCCTTTCGTCGTAAACCTCTTTGCTCTTGTTTCAAGCTTTTCTCATGAACCGAAATATCCTTCATGTCCTTTTAGTGAAGAGATCTTTGGTTCCTTATGGGGCCCTTTCTTGCTCCATTGAGTTTTGCGCCAAAGGAAAAAATTGGTTTTGTTCATAAAAACTGAAACTTTTAATGCACTTAGCAAATTTTATAAAAGATGCTTTTTTAGAAGTTATTATGATATCCCTTTTGGGCTTGGGTTTACTATGGACCCTTATGTGCATTTCGTGCACCTTTTGCCCCCTAGTGTGATGTGCAACTATATGTCAAGTAGATTTGATTTGGTTCACCAATTGATGGAGTCATCTTCTTAGTCATGCCAAAAAAAAAGTTCTTTTGAGCAAAAGATTCCAAACGCTATGAGATCATATGTTAAATACATATATAAAAGGAAACTTTACAAAGAGAATTCATGGCCGAAACTTATTTTTTATTGATTGGGAAATTATGAAATACATCAAGCGTAGTATTTCTTTACAGAGTCGGAATTCACAGGCCTAGCTAGATCTTCTCCATCCATTCTAGACAGTAACAAAGCTCCTCCTGAGAATGCTTTCCTCACCACGTAAGGTCCCTCGTAGTTAGGTGCCCATTTACTCTGATCTTCTCCAGGTAAAGGTAATATTTTCTTTAGTACAAGATCTCCTTCGTGGAATCCTCGAGGTCGAACCTTCTTGTCATATGATTTAGCCATCCTTCTTTGGTAGAGTTGATGATGACAGATCGCGGCTATCCTCTTTTCACTGATCAGATTCAACTGTTCATATCTAACCTTTGCCCATTCTAAATCTTCTAGCTCAGAGTCTAACAACACTCTCAATGATGGGATTTCCACTTCTAAAGGCATCACCGCCTCCATTCCATATACCAACATGTACGGGGTGACTCCTGTTGAGGTTCGAACTGCGGTGCGATATGCATGAAGGGCAAATGGCAACATCTCATGCCAATCCTTATAGGTGACTACCATCTTCTGAATAATCTTTTTGACATTCTTGTTAGCAGCTTCTACCGCACCATTCATCTTTGGTCTATATGGTGAAGAATTGGAATGCTTGATTTTCCATTTAGTGCAGAGCTCTATTATCATCTTGCCGTTGAAATTATGGGCGTTATCAGTTATAATCTTTTCTGGTGGACCATACCGACATATCAAATCTCTCTCAATAAATTTCTTCACCACTTTTTGCGTCACATGAGCAAATGACCCAGCTTCTACCCATTTTGTGAAGTAGTCGATAGCCACGAGAATAAACCTATGACCATTGCTGGCTTTTGGGTTTACCGGTCCAATTACATCAATTCCCCACATCGCGAAGGGCCATGGAGATGTTAAATTAAACAGAGGAGCCGGAGGATCATTGATTTTGTCACTGTATACTTGGCACTTATGAAATTTCCGGACATAATCGATACAATCCTTCTCTAATGTCATCCAGAAGTACCCGACTCTTTGTATCTTCCTGGCCATCACATGTCCACTAGCATGAGTTGAGCAAATCCCTTCATGGACTTCCCGTACCGTGCTTTTTGCCTCAAATTCATCCAAACATCTCAACAAAGTCCCGTCAGATGATTTCTTATACAAAATCTCCCCATCAAGATAAAAATCCATTGCCAATCTTCTCAAGGTCTTCTTGTCGATTTTGGATGCCCCCATGGGATATGCCTGGTTTTGGATGAAATTCTTGATATCATAGTACCACGGGTTTCCATCCACTTCTCTTTCGACTGAGCAACAATGAGCGGGGTTATTTCTGATATTGATGTGTACTAGCTGTACCTTGTGCCCAAAGTCTATCTTGGCCATAGATGTTAGTGTGGCCAAAGCATCTGCAAACTGGTTCCCTTCCCTTCCCAGATGGGTGAACTCTATTTCCTCAAATTCTTTAGCTAGCTGAGACAGGTATTCTTGGTAAGGCCTTAACTTCTCTTCTTTGGTTTGCCATTCTCCTTTTACTTGGCAAATGATCAACATTGAGTCTCCATACACATCTATCTTTCTTATGTTCATCTCTAAAGCAGCCTCTAAACCAAGAATGCAAGCTTCATACTCAGCCGTGTTGTTGGTGCACCCGAACTGCAGCTTAACTGAAACCGGATACTGCTTCTTATCAGGAGAGATTATCACTGCCCCCGCTCCGTTACCACATACATTTACGGCACCATCAAAGTACATAACCCACCAATCTGATTTCTCTTCCTCAATTGCAAACACATCTTCATCGGGAAAGTCAAAGTTTAACGGCTCATAATCTTCCATAGCATGGTCAGCCAGGTGATCGGCAATAACACTCCCTTTCACGGCTTTCCTTGTCATGTATACTATGTCATACTCAGCCAAAAGAACTTGCCATCTTGCAATTCGGCTAGATAGATAAGGCTTTTCACAAATGTACCTTAATGGGTCTAACTTGGAAATTAACCATGTAGTGTGATACAACATATATTGACGTAATCTCTTTGTAGCCCATGCTAGTGCACAACATAGCTTCTCAATCACAGTATACCTAGACTCATATTCCGTGAACTTCTTGCTTAGGTAATAAATGGCCATTTCCTTCCTTCCGGTTTCATCATGTTGCCCAAGCACACATCCCATTGCTGTTTCGGTTACTGTTAGATATAAAATCAATGGTCTTTCGGGTATGGGAGGAACAAGCAGAGGTGGATTTAGCAAGTATTGCTTGATTTTCTTAAAAGCTTTATCACACTCTTCATTCCATATTCCAGGGTTCTTCTTCCTCAACAAACGAAAGATCGGGTCACAAGTCGCGGTTAAATGGGATATAAACAGAGCGATGTAATTCAACCTTCCTAAGAAACCTCTCACCTCCTTCTCAGTCTTGGGGGGTGGCATAGATTGAATAGCTTTTACTTTTTCAGGATCCACCTCTATCCCTTTGTCACTCACCACAAACCCCAACAGCTTACCGGATTTCACCCCGAATGAACACTTTGCTGGGTTAAGCCTCAACTTATATTTCCTTAATCTTTCAAATAATTTCTTCAATATTTGGACATGATTCTCTTCCTCTTTAGATTTAGCAACCATGTCATCCACGTATACTTCAATCTCTTTGTGCATCATGTCGTGAAACAAAGTCACCATAGCCCTTTGGTAAGTGGCTCCAGCATTCTTTAAACCAAATGGCATGACTTTGTAGCAAAAGGTTCCCCATGGTGTTACGAAGGTCGTCTTCTCCCTATCCTCTGGCGCCATTCTTATCTGATTGTAGCCTGAAAACCCATCCATGAAGGAATATGTGGAGCTGCGCGCTGCATTATCAACTAACATGTCTATGTGTGGTAAAGGAAAATTATCTTTAGGGCTAGCCCGGTTTAAATCCCTAAAGTCCACGCAAACTCTGATTTTACCTTCCTTTTTGGGTACCACCACTATGTTTGACACCCATTGTGGATACTTCACTACTTCCAAAAAACCAGCGTCCTATTGTTTCTCAATTTCCGCCTTTACTTTGATTAAGACCTCCGGATGAGTTCTCCTTAACTTCTGCTTAATCGGCTTGCATCCTTCCATCAGTGGTATTCTATGTACTACAATGTCCGTGTCCAAACCAGGCATATCCTCGTAGGACCAGGCAAAGACATCAACATAATCTTTGAGCAGTGCAATCAACTCTTCCTTTGCTGCGAGGGTGATCAAAGTCCCTATCTTCAGCTCTCGTTTGATTTCTTCATTGCCTACATTTATGGTTTCAAGTTCCTCTTTAGCGGGCCTCCAAGCCTGTTCGTGTTGTTCTATTAATTTTGTGAATTCCCATATGTTTTCCTCCTCCCATTCCTCATCTTCTACAGCCACTATGTATTCTTTAAATTTTGGCCATTCATTCTCAATGTAAAGTGCAGGTGTTGTTGTGGAGGATCCGCTTTCAGAGTTCCTGAAAGCGGGAAGTGATGTGTAAATGCATAGTAAGACATCAAAAATGAATTTTGAAAATGCATGATCTCATTAAAAAATAAAAGATTGGCTCACAAAAAAAAAAAAAAATCCAATTGACATCTTGAGCCTCGATTGTCAATGAATAAAAACAAAAATAGAAAAAAGGCAAACAACATAGATAAAAATATAATCCAACCATCATTGTTGATTACATTTTAAAAACCAATGGAGCTTCTTGGGTCTCCCAATTCTGGAACTTCTCCCCTTCGGCTAGCTTCCGGACAAAAGTCTTGACGGTGACTTCTTCCAAAGTGTGGATGGTCAATTGTGGCAGCTCTTCAATCCTCCTTTCGGACTCGATTTTCTTAGCAATGTCCTTGACTTGATTTTCCTCCAGAGTGTTTATGTTCATTGAAGAAAACTTTTGAAAAAGGTTTCCATGTCCCCCATCAGGTTGTATCACATATGCGGCCTTTGGAAATGAAATCCTGATTGGAGGGATGACTAAGTTTTCTTCTACAGGCTTCCTTCCTTTCATCCTAGCCATTCTCTTCTCCCTTCTTGCACCAGCAGCTCGTTTGTAATCCTCTTTCTTGGGCTTATATCCAAGCCCAAACCTCTGTTCTGCAGCTTTCAATTTGATTATACCCCTCCATTCAGGCCTTCTTTGCTCCATATCGTATGGGAAAGGAATCTTGTTTTTCAAAAAGATTTTAGCGGCCATTTTAGTGGCTTCAGAGATTTCTGGCTTCCTCAACACAGTGTTCTCGGGCACCCACTCAGTATTCACAATCTCAAATGCATGAAGATTTTCGTCCCTACAATCTTCTGCTTCAATGAATGGAACCGCCACATTTCTTACCATCGATATAGTCTCCTCAGCCTTAACGGTAACCAGGACACCGTTGGCAATGTACTTTAAACAGTGATGTAGCGAAGAGGTGACAGCTCCCGCAGAATGTATCCATGGCCTTCCTAACAGCATGCTATAAGAAGGGTGGATATCCATCACTTAAAGGGTTACTAGAAAGACTTGTGGACCCACAGCTAGTTCGACCTCAATTGACCCTACAACTGGCCTTGATGAGCCATCATACGCTCTTGCCGTTATAACACTGGGTTGCATATGTGAGGGATCTATTGGCATTTCATCCAGCACATGCCTTGGTAACACATTCAGGGCCGAGCCGTTATCAATGAGAACCTTGCCGACGAGGCAATCCTTGCATCGGACCGTGACATACAAGGGCTTGTTATGTCTAGTTCCTTCAGCATCGAGTTCATCTTCAGTGAAATGCAAGTAATTCGCAGCATGGATCCTCCCCACCAGATGCTCCATAGTCTTTTGCTCAATATCTTGGGGCACATAGGCCTCATTCAGTACTTTTTGCAAAGCATTACGATGTGGCTCCGAGCTGAGTATTAAAGACATGATGGAGATCTTAGCAGGGGTCTTCTTCAACTGATCCACTATACTGTACTCACTATGCTTCATCAGTTTCAAGAACTCATTTGTTTCTTCCTCAGTCACAGGTTTATTCACCTCAAACTCTTTATCGAGGTCCAGCACCTCCTTGCCTTTAGCCTTTCTTTGTCTTTCTAGTTCTTCAGGTGTGTAACAACGACCACTCCGAGTTAGCCCACTTATCTCCGCTCGGAACAGCGGCAAAGGAGCTTTAATATTCGAGGTATAACCATAATCTCCAGGCATCGCTCCATAGTCTACTTTGCTTGCATATGAGGGCCTAGTTAATACCAATTTTGAGCGACCATTAGCTGTTGATTGGATTCTACATTTCTCTATCATCCCTACCTCTTCATTGTCACTTATGTCCTCAATCCTCAACTCTCCTAGAGCCATCATTCTTGCAACTTTTTGATGAAATTCAATGCATTCATCAATGTGATGCCCTTCCTTTTTATGGAAAGGGAAAAAGTTACTTTCCCCTGTGCAGTACTCAGTTGTTTCTTCCAAATGTCCAGACTGTACCAACATCAAGTATAGCTTGGCCATGGTCACTTTCAACACCCTCTTTTTGCTACCAATCTCCATCGTATTCACTCCTCCCCTACCATCAACATGTTTAGGTAAAGGGTTTGAATTCTGATTAGGCGGATCCTCAAAAGTGACCCATCCCACTTTGATCAGTTGCAACACCTTTCTTTTAAAAGCAAAGCAAGACTCAATGCTATGGCCTGCGTGACCAGTATGGTATTCACAAGTCACCTCGGGGTTGTACCAGGCAGGGAAAGGTGGCTGCATAGGTGGTATGGGTAGGGGAGCTATCTACCCAATACTCAACAGCTTGGCATACAACTCTTTTAAGGTTATCGGTAGAGGAGGTAGTTGTTCTTCTGACGGTTGCTTATCCTTTCTTTGGTAATTGTGGTGGTTATTTGCTTGGAATTTGGGCTGGTTTGGAGTGGGGGGTTTGGAAAAGTTAATACTAGTGACTCGAGGGGTAGGTATTTGATAGTTTTTGCTTCTCCTTTCTAGGTTGTTCACCTCAACTTCTTTCTTCCTTCCAATGAAACCTCTCTTCTCTAGAGGTTCTGCAATTCTCCCACTCCGGATCCCTTGTTCAATCCTCTCGGCGATCCGCACGACATCATAGAAATGCTGTGCCGAACTACCCATAAGGTGTTCATAGTATGGAGCCCTGAAAGTATTGGCAAACAAAGTCACCATTTCTGTCTCTATCAGCGGAGGTTGTACATTGATAGCTTGGTCACTCCACCTTTGAGCATAAGCCCTTACGGACTCTTGAGTTCCTTTCTCCATGCTAATCAGACTGGTCCTATCAGGAGCAATCTCTAGGTTGAACTTGTATTGCTTTAAGAAAGCGTCCGCCAAGTCTGTCCACTTCCTGATCCTAATATTGTCTAACCTCATATACCAACTGAGGGCCGATCCGGTCAGGCTATCCTGGAAGAAGTAAATTAACATTTTGTCGTCGTGGATAACCTCTGCCATTTTGTTATAGTAGGAGCGGAGATGGGTCTTCGGGCATTCCATCCCAGTATACTTAACAAACTCCGGCACTCTGAACTTCTTTGGAATGACAATATTAGGTACTAAACATACCTCAGCGGCCCTAATTGGGTCAAACAAATCATTTCCTTCAATTGCCCTTAGCCTCTCTTCTAGGGTAGTCCACTTATCATCTCCTTCATGATTAGAGAATTTAAAGTCATGTGGATCTTCGTTTGTTAAATCCATTATAATAGGGATTTGGATGGGCCGAGCAGGACTCTGCTTAGTTGGTGTATTAGCCCCTATGTTTATAGGTGCGATAGGGATTTGAGCTGCTGCTGGTGCTTCATTAGGTTGAGTAGATGTTCCTTCTCCATCTTTGGCTCTCAATATCTGCTCTAACATACGAGTTAGGTTCGCCACATCATTCCGAACTCCTTCAAGTTCTCTTTGGTACTGAGATTCGGGTTGTGACCTTCCTTCGTTTTCCATTCTTGCTCTTTGCCGAGTGTAGTGGACTTTGGAAGGGGGACCTATGTTTCACGATCTGGAATGCATATGATAAATTAAAAATATGTGATGAGAATGTGATGCATATGTAATGTGTATATATGCATATTTTACGAGTTGATTCATGACTTTCGTAACCTTTAAGCAAGATTTCCGAGTTGACCCGATTACCATAAAGGAGGGTTTGCCAAGTTCTTATCATAGTGGCTTACCAAACCCATTAAGAAAGGAAATACGTCATGGACTTCTTATAAATAACAACTTGCTCATACAAAACAATAATGGGAAAGAGAGTCCTATACATTGCTACCTCTAAAAAGCATTTCCTCTATTAGCTAAATCCCCAATAAAACAGGCCATTGCCCCCATGTATTCTCGATACTTTGAAGCATCATTTCCAACTTGGGTGGCTTGTTGTTGCAACCTTTCTGCATAACGGGCTACTTGCTCAACCTGTTTTTCCATGTGTCTTATTCTGGCATGGAATACGGTGTTATCTTCGATTATTGCTTCGTTGCTGGCTCCTAAGGCTTCGTTGATTCTTTCCAATACTCGCACCATACCCTCTGATTGTGCCAACTTATCTCTTGTTCTTTGTAGCTCTTCCTTTTCAATATCCAGCTCTGCTATTTTGGAATTGATTTGAACTGCAAAGCTGTCCATGTAGTCTTGGCATTCTTGACGCTCTTGCTTAGCCTTACTCATCTCTTCTTCCATCTCGAAGTAGTGGCTTCTCAACTCCCTTAACTCTTCTTCTCGTACCTCGATCTCCGCTTGTAAAGCCCTCATCCTTCCTTTTGAAGACTCGGCTCTCTTCTGGTAATCTTTCATGTCAGACTCAGCGGCCATTCTTGCATTTCTTTCTTTCTCTAGCTGCACCATGTATTGAGCTCTAACCTTCCTTTCTTCTTCTATGTCGAGGTTGGCTAGACGATTCTTCTCCTTCTCAACTTCTATTTTCTTTAAAAGAAGTTTCCTTCCCTTCTTCAAAGAATCCATCGTCTCCTTATCAATATTCACGCCTTTTGTTGCCCTCTTAACCTTAGCCAATTCTTTTTCTGCTATCCCATTCTTCTTGACCAACTCATCATAATCAGCTATTCGATTCCTTAACTCAGCCTGGACCCCCGTTGTTATGTCTTCAGCTACCTCAGCCCTTTTCTGCCATTCCTTTATAGACATTAGCTGCTTCTCTTGTTTTTCTAACCGCTGATTCAAGAAAACCCTCATCGTATTTTCCTCCTCTAGCTGGTTCTCTAACAATTGTTGTCGCCCTTTACTTTTGCTGAGTTCTATTACACACTGATCTAGCTGCTTTCTTAGATCTTCCTCATCATCCTTTCTTTTCCTTTTCTGTGTTTCTATCGCTGCCTCTGCCTGTTCTTGTGTAGAGAGACCCTTTACTTCAGAAAAATCCTCATTCCTCCAAACTGTATAATTATGGCTGAATGAGGTTTCAAAACTGCTTCCTTCTTCTCTTTTCACCTTCACGGGTCTTTCCCAATCCTGTCGGATAAGCTCCATTTCTTTGATGAACGGTTGGTGCTTGAATAACCCAATGAAATCAGCTAAACCCAAGGTTCTTGGCGTATATTGCATTCCGCCTAACTGCCTTGTTACGAGGGCGGGCCCATAACTGATGTAACCAGTTACACCAATTAAAGGAACCCATATCTTGCTTCCGCAGCTCATTGTGCAAATAGCGTTGTTCATCCACGGTGCTTTCCATTTGAAGTTGCTACTTGGCAATGCTGCATACTTATCCCTCCATGACTTCTCATCCCAATTCTTCCAAGTCTCATCTATGGTAATCTTTAACGGTCGCAAGTCAAACCACCAAAAGTTGTTGAAGATGTCTCTTGGTGCTTCGATATGACTGATTATCCATAGGTACAACATAGGGACGCAGCACCTCATAGCTCCTTTTCCATGTGTTCGGCAGTGATTAAGAGATAACATGGTTTCCCCCAAGATGGCTGAGGAAGGATTGATCCGGTCATGCTCATATTCGATGAAGACACTCGCTGCTTCTAAACTGATGACCCCAGTTTCAGAAGGGAACAACACTAGCCCAAAAAAGGCGAAGGCCACCAACCTATATCGTTCGTCTCCCAACTTGCCTTCTTCGGCATTTTTCTTCATTCGAGCTTCAATGACCTTCCATTTAAAACCCCCTTCAACAACTCTACACTGGCCGATCTTTCCTAAGCCTAATAAACTGACTACTTCCGAAGCTGTGTCTTCAAATCTACGTCGGCGGTAGATTCGGCAGTTGTCATTTGGAAAATCCAGGATTCTCTCATATTCTTCCAAGGTGGGCGTCATATCGATGTTTTCAAAGGTAAAGCACCGATAACTGGGATCCCAAAAATTCAGAAGGGCTTTGATCGCCGCTGCTTGTACAGGCAACTTCATTATTTGTGCAATCCTCCTATATCGCCTTTCAAACAGGGTCTCGTCAACATATTCCATGATAGGCAATAACTTTCCTAAATCGTTTACCATGTGATTTACCTTGGTAATGCATGGTAACCCACTAGCATCGATTCTTGGGCATTTTCCTTCGGCAATCTGAGCCAACTCAGACTCTTGTCCATATTCTTGGAAAGAGAGGTACTTAGTCATGATTTCAGCTCAAAACCTGGGTTGATGAATTTAACCATTAATCGTGATGCAAATGAAAATAAGATTCATAACCTAAAGACAAGCTCTATTTATTAAGTGAGAGAGGGTAGTTTTTCTATCTGGTCTCGAAGGGTCTCATATCTGCCCAGTGACATTCTTCGTAAAGAAGTATGGGGGCGTTGCAAGGAACAGTTAAGACACGTATGCCCACCATTACCAAGCAGGCACTCAGATATGAGTTGGGTGTTTCACGCATTTAAACCCTGACCAATAGTCTTAGGGTAAATCGCTAATTCCCCACTTAACTTAAAGCTTGTGTGTGCTTTTCAAAATTAAGGCAAGTGATGCATGAAACAATTATATACAATGCATGAATAATATGCGTAAAATAAAAAATAAATACGCAAATAAAAGGAAAGGCATATTAACAATAAACACAAAAAACACACAAACAAACCAGACGAAAACAAAGCTTAGTCTACAAGGTCCCCAGTGGAGTCGCCATTCTGTCGCACCCCAAAAAAATATTATTTTTCAATTTGCGGGTTCGACTGGCGAAAATTTTTATTATTTGGTTCTTTGGAGTCCCCACCTAGTATTTCGGTCACTAGGAACCCTAACTGGTCTCAGAGATCGGGTACGGAGACTGGTTGCGTAAA
The DNA here is from genome assembly GCA_018804465.1 of Populus tomentosa. Lineage (NCBI taxonomy): Eukaryota > Viridiplantae > Streptophyta > Magnoliopsida > Malpighiales > Salicaceae > Populus > Populus tomentosa. The sequence continues at coordinate 2,395,291 of CM032005.1, forward strand.
GGGAAGGTATTAGCACCCTAAATACGCCCTACCTAAGGTAAGCTGCATTGTTTTATTGTCTGATAAAAACTAAGGTGTTATTATACTTCTAGTCGTTGGTCTGTTTATGGTTCAAGAAAAATCCTCCTCGGTAAGAAGGTCTTTTATCTTATCGGGTAAAATCCTAACTGTTCTAACGTCTATACCAAACTTTATTAATAATATTTAGGAATACGTTTTACGTATAAATTCATAATCCCAAATACTAAAAGAAAACAAAAAAGATTTTTTAGAATTTTTGAAATATTGGCCTAGTTCTCATGGCTTGAATAAACTGATTATTAAAGCCCAAAATGCATGTTAATACATATATTGTTTTGAAAATTTTCTTTGTTGTATGAAAATATGATGTTATAATATTTATATATATATATATTGGAGATACTAGGCCGTATTTTAAAACAAAAACAATTTTTGGAAAATATTATTTTTTTTTTTATGCTTTGACGAAAATCGGGTGTTTTAATACTGAGCTTGTATCCTTACGGTATAAAAATACAACCCAATATTAATCCTCTTTGCTAAAAATATGCAGAAAAATCAACAATATTTTTAGGGACTTTTTAGAATTTTTTTGAAAGCAAAAACATTTGTTATTTTGAAAAATCTTTGATGTTTTGACGAAAATCGGGTATTTTTAACACTGGTTTTGTATCTTTACAGTATAAAAATACAAACCAACATTAAACCACTTTGACAAAAATATGCCGAAAAAATCATAATATTTTTAAAGATTTTTTCAAAATATTTTTTTTTATATAAATATATTTTATATATATATAACATATATACACACATATATATATATATATTATAATAATATATAATATATTATAGGGCTGGGCCGTCCCAAATAAATGGGCCAGGCTCAGCCCAAAAAAAAAGGGGCCGGGCCGGTCTCGGCCCGCAATGATATTGGGCCGGTCTCGGCCCAAGACTAAGGTGGGCCGGTCTCGGCCCGAAAACTTCTACCGTCTGGGCCAAGACCGGCCCAAACTTGCAAGGCTGGCCCAGCATCGGGCTGGCCCAGCATCCTACGGCCCAGCGGGGGGGGAGAATTATTTTTCTTCCCCCCCCGCCTCCTGCATGCTACATGCAGGAGGCCAAACAGCTACGGTGCGAAGAGAAAAAAAATACTGGGGGGGGAAGATGTGCACCTGGCGTGGAGGCGATCGTTGGTGGAGCTGCGGTGTCACTGCGGTGTCGTGGCCTCGAGGACGGCGGCGCTGTGGTGTTGCTGCGGATCCCAACAGTGGCCCTTTCCCTTTTTTTTTTCTTTTCGGGGTTCTCTCCTCCTCAGTTGTTTCCCTTTGTTTTAGGTTTCGTTTTTCTTGTTTTCGGTTTGTTTTTGTTCTCTCTTCTCCTTCGTGCGTTAATTCTCTTCTCCCTCTATCCTCGGGTCCCTCTCTCTCTCTCGGCCTCTCTCTATTTATAAGCAAAAAAAGGAAACGGCGTGCCTTTTGTTAGTGCGCCTTCAATCACGCAACGGCTGGTCGGCCATTGATGCTTTCGGTGGTGGTGGTGGGGGCGAGGAGAGAGAGGCGGGAAGTTTTGAAAAAAAAGCAAAAAAAATGGTTGTCTCTGTTTCTGTTTATGCGGGGGGAAAGGAAGAAGATGAACAGTGTCGTTCAAAACGACACCGTTCTGGTCTTTCCCTTTTTTTTTTTTTTTTTTTTTATATATGAAACGGCGTCGTTTTGGATAAAACGCGCCGTTTCATTTAAATGGGTCAAACTTCAAATCAGTCCTCCGAACTCGGTCCCCGCCCCTCTTGTTGGCCGCCTTTTTCACTTTGGTCCTTGGTCTTTGATTTATGCAATTTAGCCCTCAATTGATTAATAAACTTTCAATTTCTTCAATTAGGCCCCTGAACCGAAAAATTTCAGCCCCTCCATTTACGCGCCTTTTCCAATTTGGTCCCTGGTTTCGGATTTTCTTAATTAAATCCCTAATTCGCCCTTAAACTTCAATATTTATGTACTTAAGCCCCTGATTTGACCCAATAAATTCCTAAAAAATATATTTTGGCCCCAGAACTTAAATTTCTTCAAATTAAAGCCCAAATTGACTTAAAAATCAAATTTTCTTGCAATCAAATCTTCTATAAATTCAAATAAAAATCCAATTAAATCCATAAACATCCAATTAAGTCCATAAAAATCCCAATAAGTCCATAAAAATCCAAATTCGGGCTTTTCTCCTCAAAATTCAAATTTTCCTTCTCAATAGGGCTTTCATCCTTCAAGCATATACTGTCAAAAATTCAATCCTTGTATTTTTAAATTCCTTGACCAATTTTCTGACTGTTTTCCGAGCGTTTCTGCCTCCTGTTATTTTCCTAACCTCTTTTGGCTATTTATTTTATTTTTCATGGGTACCCAAAAATGGGTTACAACAGGTACAAGCCCGACCTTTCTTGCGAATAGCATGCTGGCGCCGCGGGACACAACATTCATACTTGCAGTGCCTTTAAGAAGAGGCTTATGCATCTGATTAAAGTCGGATGGGTCACCCTCGAAGGAACTCCAAACATTAGTTCGAACCCTCTACCCAATCATGCTTCAAGTAGTGGATTGGTGAATGCACTAGAGGCAGAATGCTCTAGAAACCTCAAAGCACCAATGGCAAGAGCAAGATGTGAAGAAGGCAATGTGCACTTTTGAGGATAGAGGACAAAGTTCTGCTATAGAATGGGAAGATGGAGCCTACCCAATTATTGCATTTTGCTTGATCATTTTTGTTTTAACCCATTTTAGTCTTGTTGGTAATTTGGCTCATAATGCCACAAGACTTTCTTTGTTAAATGAGCCTTTCCTGTTAATAAAATCATGTGCCTTTTTGTGTTCATGCAAATAACATACTGAGCACACCCTTCACTCACAAAACCACTAATTCTTTGGTGTTTTCTTTCCTCCCTCCAAAAACCCATTTTTTCATAAGGATTTTTGGGAATTCAAAGTTTAGTAAAAAACCAAAAATCATGTTGATGTTTGTCCAAAACAAACGAGTTCTGGAAATTCAGGTGATTCCTTAGAGAGGTAACCATACACCTAGAAAACCCAAAAAAAAAACTATGAAGTGACTCCAAAAGCTGAGTTTTGATTGCATGAATAATGAGAAATCACGCTGCATACTCGCATGAAAGCAAGGCTTACCGATCCTAAATGCATGCATTTGAGATGAAGAAAGGCCATTTTTGATAATCCTTTAACAAGGCTAAAATATATCATTTGCAGTCCCCTTTTGAGCCTAATAAATTTTTCTTCAAAAATAACCTTGGCTAGGATCACACCCTACACTGGGGGGCAAGTGCAAAAAATCCATAATGATTGAAGTGCCGAAATAACTCCTGAGGGCATGAAAAAGTCTTCAACAATGAAAGTGCCCACACAATACTGGGGGGCATAAAAGAAAATTCTCAATCATCGAAGGTGCCCATACAAAGCTACGGGGCATGAAGAAAAATCCAAAGGATCTAAAAATTTTGAGCAAGAAAAACAAGGCCAATGCAATGATGCTCAAAATCAAATGAAGAAAACAAAAACAAAGAGAAAGAGCCCAAGCCCAACACTGGGGGGGCACCGTGGACCATTTTACAAATTAATTCCAAGGTCTAGAAATGTATGAACCAAAGAGTTTGGGATATAAGCACTAGTGATCCTTAGTCTTAAAGTCCCTTAAACACCTTTTGAGCCTACATATATCATTTTCTTCATAGCCAAAAGCCCAAGCCTACATTACGTGCCTAATCAAGCCCTTTCTGATCAAAGGCAAGCAATCTGGATCGGTAGGCAAAGCTTTCTCATGCGAAATAAATCATTATTTATGCAAATAAAATGAATGCTTTGAAAACGGTTCTCAATAACCCTCAAATTGAAATTTTAACCTTTTGTGACCAATCAGATGTCACCTTCGTGTTCATCACATTTTCACCAACGGTTCTCAATAACCCTCAAATTGAAATCTAAACCTTTTGTGACCAACCAGATGTCACTTCGTGTTCATCACATTTTCACCAACGGTTCTCAATAACCCTCAAATTGAAATTTAAACCTTTTGTGACCAACCAGATGTCACTTCATATTTTTCACCAAAAAAAAAAAAATTCATCACTTCTGAAAACCTCTCCATAGGAATCGCTTGAATTTCTTCAGAATGAGTTTGCTTTGAATCGATGTCAAATGATTTCTGTGTTTGGAATAGCTTTGAAATTCCAAAAATTCTGCATGAAAACAACTCCTGGTCAAACCTTCCTTCACATAACCTCATCCCCAAACCCGAATTGAATACTTGGGGGCATGATCAAGCTAGGGGGCAATCAAAAACATCTGGCAGAGCTGGCTCCAAGATTCCCTTTCTAAGAAACAATTGGGCAAAATTGGCAACCCTTAAGATAAAAGGGGCGGAGAACAAAGAAATGATGGCATCAAGTCTTTCCTAGAGGCCAAGATCGTAAGATATTTCTCGAGTAAGCAAGGAGGACAAAAGCCATCAAAGCTTACTATCAGAGACTCAAACTTTTGAGAAAAGGAGAACTCCATGAAGAAAAGGGGACCTATACTTCTCAGGTAAGTATATATGCATATATTGATCATGATGCATTTCTTTCATCCTTGACATATCAGTGTCTCACCATCACCTTTTTTTTAGTGTGCCTTCGAGCCCTAACCTCTTAGGTAGTGTGTTTTCTGACCCTACCTCCCCTTTTGAATGCGCCTTAGAGCCTTCGACCTCTTAGGTAGTGTGTTTTTCTAACCCTACCTCTTTTTTAGTGGGCCTTTGAGCCCTAACCTCTTAGGTAGTGTGTTTTCTAACCCTGCCTTCTTTTTAAGTGCGCCTTAGTGCCATCAACCACTTTAGGTAGTGCGTTTTCCAACCCTGCCTCTTTTTTAGCGCGCCTTCAAGCCATAACCTTTTAGGTAGTGTGTTTTCCAACCCTACCTCCTTTTGAGGGCGTCTTTTAGCCATCACCCCTTAGGTAATGTGTTTGCTAACCATACATCCTTTTAAGTACGCTTTAGAGCCCTCACCCCTTAGGTAGTGCGTTTTCCAACCCTATCCCCTTTTGAGTGCGCCTTAGAGCCATCAACCCCTTAGGTAGTGCATTTTCCAACCCTATCCCCTTTTGAGTGCGCTTTAGAGCCATCAACCCCTTAGGTAGTGCGTTTTCTAACCCTACCTCTTTTTTAGTGTGCCTTCGAGCCCTAACCTCTTAGGTAGTGTGTTTTCTAACCCTGCCTCTTTTTAAATGCTCTTTAGAGCCCCCAACCATCTTTGATAGTGCGTTTTCTAACCCTATCTCCTTTTAAGTGCGCCTTAGAGCCATCAACCCCTTAGGTAGGGTGTTTTCCAACTCTATCTTCTTTTAAGTGCGCCTTAGGGCCATTAACCACCTTAGGTAGTGCCTTTTCCAACCTTACCTCCTTACCTCTTTTTGAGTGCACCTTTAGGCCCTCGATCACCTATAGGTAGTGCGTTTTCCAACCTTACCTCCTTTTGAGTACGCTTTGGAGCCCTCACCACTTTAGGTAGTGCGTTTTCCAACCTTACCTCCTTTCGAGTGCTCCTTCGAGCCCTCACCTCTTGTGTAGTGTGTTTTCTAACCTTACCTCTTTTTGAGAGCTCCTTCGAGCCCTCACCTCTTAGGTAGTGCGTTTTCCAACCCTGCTTCTTCTTGAGAGCTCCTTCGAGCTCTCACCTCTCAAGTAGTGTGTTTTCCAACCCTGCCTCCTTTAGAGTGCGCCTTGGAGCACTCACCTCTTAGGTAGTGTGTTTTTCTAACCCTACCTCCTTTCGAGTGCGCTCTTCAACCTTCATTCCCCATCGAGTCCTATCATGTTGTCCCTTTCAGACATTTTGCCTTTTCACCCGGGCAGGTCACCCATTATAATCAGACCTCTTTCAAAACTCTTTTCATCTTCTATTTGGGCCGGTTGCCCATTACAACAAAACCACTTTGAAAAATCTTTGCATTTTTCACCACCTTGAAAACTCTTTTCGTTTTCCATCTTGAGTCGGTTGCCCATTACAACAAAACCACTTTGAAAAATCTTTGCATTTTTCACCACCTTGAAAACTCTTTTCGTTTTCCATCTTGGGCCGGTTGCTCATTACAACAAAACCACTTTGAAAAATCTTTGCATTTCTCACCACTTTGAGAAATCATCGCATTTCTCACCACTTTGAAAAATCTTTGCGTTTTTCATCATTTTGAGAAATCTTTGCGTTTCTCACCACCTTGAAAACTCCTTTTGTTTTCCATCTTGGGCCGGTCGCCCATTACAATAAGACCATTTTGAAAACATCTTTGCATTTTTCACCATTTTGAGAAATTTTTCCATTTCTCACCACTTTGAAAAATCTCTGTATTTTTCACAACTTGAAAAAATCTTCGTGTTTTTCATCTGGGTAGGTCACCCATGACAATTCGACCATTTCAAAATCTCTAAGTTTTCAAAAGAAAAATCTTCCAGTTTTTGCTTTGAGTGCGCTTTGTAGCCCTCAAAAGGATTCATCATTTCTCAATATGATGAGTCAACCATCTCATCCTTTTTTCTTCTTTACAACGCTTACTATCTAAAGTCTCTTCAGAGACCTTCTACCGTAAGCATTGTAAAGAGGGGGGCAACTGTTGTTGTAACTCATTTTTGGGTCCCCATGAAAAATAAAATAAATAGCCAAAAGAGTTTAGAAAAAATAACAGAAGGCAGAAGCGCTCAGGAAACAGTCAGAAAATTGGTCAAGAAATTCAAAAATACAAGGATTAAATTTTTGACAGTATATTCTTGAAGGATGAGAGCCCTATTGAGAAGGAAAATTTGAATTTTGAGGAGAAAAACCCAAAATTGGATTTTTATGGACTTAATTGGATTTTTATGGACTTAATTGGATTTTTATTTGAATTTATAAAGGATTTGATTGCAAGAAAAATTAATTTTTAAGTCAATTTGGGCTTTAATTTGAAGAAATTTAAGTTCTGGGGCCAAAATATATTTTTTAGGAATTTATTGGGTCAAATCAGGGGCTTAATTGAATAAATATTGAAGTTTAAGGGCCAATTAGGGACTTAATTGTGAAAATCCGAAACCAGGGACCAATTTGGAGAAGGCGCAAAGATAGAGGGGGCTGTTTGGATTTGTTTCAGGGGCTTAATTGAAGAAATTGGAAGTTTATTGATCAATTAGGGGCTCAATTGCATAAATCAGAGGCCAAGGACCAAAGTGAAAAAGGCGGCCAACAAGAGGGGCGGGGACCGAATTTGGGGGGCTGATTTGAAGTTTAGCCATTTAAATGAAACGACGCGTTTTACCCAAAACGACGCCGTTTCATATATATATATATATATATAAAAAAAAAGAGGAAGATCAGAACGGTGTCGTTTTGAACGACACTGTTCATCTTCCTCCTTCCCCCCGTTTTAACAGAACAGAAGACGAAAAAAATCGAAAATCTTCCCGCGCCTCTCTCTCTCCTCGCCCCCACCACCTTTAGCATTGGCCGACCAGTCGTTGCACCGCACTAACGATGGTCCCCCACGGTTCGGCCCCTATAAATAGAGAAGAAAACCGAAGCTGCAAGGGGACGGAGAGAAGAAAAAAAAAACCGAAGGGAGGAGAGAGAGAGGAGGCCGAAGAGAGAGAGAGAACCGAACATCGAAGAGAGAAGGAGCAGCAGCACCGCCAGCAAGCCGTCGTCTCCGCCGTGACAGGTACGCTTCCCTCCCCCCTGCACATTTTTTTCTTTTTGTTCTTAAATTTCGTCTCCTGCATGTAGAGGCGTTATGCATGCAAGGGACGGGGGGGGGGAAATAATTCCCCCCCCTCTGCGTTTTTTAATTCCTCTGGGCCAGATGTTGTCTGGCCCAGAACTATATGGACCGGGCCAGAGAGATCTGGCCCAGTCCGGCGGTCTGGGCCGGGTCCGGCCCAGACCGAGGTTAATTATTATTTTTTGGGCCGAGTTCGGCCCAGTACCCGTTGGGCCGAGATCGGCCCAGTACCCGTTGGGCCGAGTTCGGCCCAACGACTGTTGGGCTGGGTCCGACCCAGTTTAGTTTGGGCCGGCCCAGCCCCTTTTTAATATATAAATATATTATAATTATATTATATGATTATTATTATTATTATTATATATGTGTATATATGTTATATATATAAAAAATATTTATATATAAAAAACAAATCTAAAAAATCTAAAAAATATTGTTGATTTTTCCGCATATTTTTATTAAAGTGGTTTAATAGTGGTTTGTATTTTTATACCGTAAAGATACAAAACCAGTGTTATAAATACCCGGTTTTCGTCAAAACATCAAAGATTTTCAGAATAAAAAATGTTTTTGCTTTCAAAAAAATTTCTAAAAATTCCCTAAAAAAGGTTGTTGATTTTTCTGCATATTTTTATCAAAGCGGATTAATATTAGGTTGTATTTTTATACCGTAAGGATACAAGCTCAGTATTAAAATACCCGATTTTCGTCAAAGCATAAAAAAAAAAAAAATTTCCAAAAATTGTTTTTGTTTTAAAATACGGCCTAGTCTCTCCAATATATATATATATATATATATATATATATAAATATTATAACATCATATTTTCACACAACAAAGAAAATTTTCAAAACAATATATGTATTAACATGCATTTTGGCTTTAATAACCAGTTTATTCAAGCCATGAGAACTAGGCCAATATTTTAAAAATTCTAAAAATTTTTTTGTTTTATTTTAGTATTTGGGATTACGAATTTATACGTAAAACGTATTCCTAAATATTATTAATAAAATTTTGGTATGGACGTTAGAACGGTTAGGAGTTTTACCCGATAAGATAAAGATCTCCTTACCGAGGAGGATTTTTCTTGAACCATAGACAAACCCACAACTAGGAAAACACAATAACACCTTAGTTTTTTTTTTTTTTTTTTTATCAGGCAATAAAACAATGCAGCTTACCTTAGGTAGGGCGTATTTGGGGTGCTAATACCTTCCCTTTACGCAACCAGTCTCCGTACCCGATCTCTGAGACCAGTTAGGGTTCGTAGTGACCAAAATGCTAGGTGGCGACTCCAAATACCCGAAGAACCAAATAAAAATAAATAAATAAATTTTTCGCCAGTCGAACCCGCAATCGAAATTTTTAATTTTTTAGGGGTGCGACAGAATGGCGACTCCACTGGGGACCTTGTGGACTAAGCTTTGTTTTTGTCTGATTTATTTGTGTTTTCGTGTGTTTATTGTTAATATGCCTTGCCGTTTATTTACATATTGGTTTTTTATTTTACGCTTATTATTTATGCATTGTATAAAATTGTCTCATGCATCACTTGCTTTTATTTTTGAGAAGCACACACAAGCCTTAAGTTAAGTGGGGAATTAGCGATTTACCCTAAGACTATTAGTCAGGGTTTAAATGCGTGAAACACCCAACTCATATCCGAGTGCCTGCTTGGTAATGGCGGACATACGTGTCTTAGCTATTCCTTGCAACGCCCCCATACTTCTTTACGAAGAACGTCACTGGGCAGATATGAGACCCTTCGAGACCAGATAGAAAACTTACCTACTATCACTTAATAAATAGAGCTTGTCCTTAGGTTATGTATCTTATTTGCATCAAGATTAATAATGTTATACTCATCGCGCATCACTTATGCATCACATCTTCATCACATATTTTTGTTTATCATATACACGCCAGATCGTGAAACATAGGTCCCACATCCAGAGTCCACCAAACCCGGTCCAGATCAAGAATGGAAAACGAAGAAAGAGCTCACTTAGAGTCGCACTACCAGACCGAGTTGGAATCTGTGAAAAATGAAGTTTCTCGACTGACCAATCTGCTTGAGCAACTTTTAAGAGCGAAGAACGGGGAGGGAACATCTACCCAACCACCTATAGGAGCACCGTCAGTTCATGTCCCGGGGGTATCTCAGAACTTGGGGGCAGATTCAGCGATGGGGCAGCACTTTGCGCCTACCATTCCCATTCAGCCCCCTCAAGCTCACATCACTGTGGAAGGGCCTTCCGATAATAGGTCCACCGGATTTATGAACGATGACAAGATATCAGCCTTGGAAGAAAGGTTAAGAGCAGTCGAGGGAAATGACTGGTTTGACCCCATACGAGCATCTGAAATATGCTTGGTACCAAACATCACGGTACCAAAAAAATTTAGGATACCAGAGTTTATAAAGTACACTGGGTTGGAATGCCCAAACACTCACCTTCGATCTTATTGCAATAAGATGGCTGAGGTGATTCATGACAATAAGTTACTGATCTACTTTTTCCAAGATAGTCTATCGGGGTCGGCGCTAAGTTGGTACATGAGGTTGGATAATGCCAAGATCAAGAAATGGAAGGATTTAGTTGAGGCTTTCCTTAAGCAATACAAGTTCAATTTGGAAATTGCTCCAGATCAAACGAGCCTTATGTCAATGGAAAAGAGAAGCCAAGAATCAGTAAGGGCTTATGCGCAAAGGTGGAGGGACGAGGCCATGCATGTGCAACCCCCTTTGATAGAAACGGAGATGGTGACTTTGTTCGCCAATACATTCAAGGCACCCTACTATGAGCATTTAATGGGTAGCTCAGCTCAACATTTCTATGATGTTGTACGCATAACGGAAAGAATCGAGCAAGGGATTAAAGCTGGACGCATAATTGAGCCATCGGAGACAAAGGGTTTTTTCGAAAGAAAATTGAAAGGTCCCGTCAACAACTTCGAAGGTGGGTCCAATGACAAGATAACAGATTCATATAACCCACAAATACCTACCTCTCATGTGGCCCACATAAACTTTAACAAACCTTTTTCTCCTAATCGAGCAAATGGCCAGTCAAACACCCAAAACAACCACCAAAGACCAAACACAAGATACATTTCAGAACAACTACCGCCATTACCCATGCCTCTGAAGGATATATATGCCAAATTACTAAGCATTGGACAAATAGCTCCTATCCCTACATTACCACTACAACCACCATTCCCCATCTGGTATAAGCCCGAGTTGACTTGCGAGTACCATGCTGGTATTCCCGGGCATTGTCTTGAAACGTGCTACGGTTTCAAAAACAAGTTGTTGAAGCTCATCAAGATAGGATGGGTGTCATTTGAAGATGTACCCAATATCAGTTTAAATCCATTGCCTGGTCATGACAAAAGTGATAGGGGATAAAGGGTTGGAAACCCTTGGTCAAGAATCGTCAATAATAAAGAAGGCGAGATCGAAGGAGAAGACAAGGAAACACAAGTGGGGAAGGAAGATGAAGCATTGCCTCGGTTGACTTTCCACACACTAGAAGAAGTTTCAGAACGGGTTCACCCAAGAACTTCTCGTAGTTTTCAAAATGTAAAACAATTTTATTTGCCTTAGCATGTTTTTGTCATTTGCTTTTGTCGTTGCTTTTATTTTCTCTAGTGGGCGATGAGGGCTCGTGATGTCAGCCAGATTTTGTGTTTGTCTTTGAGCCTACCTTTTCTTTAAATAAATGATGAGATTATGCATTTTTTTTTAACAAGTTGAGTGGTTACAAATAAAGTATCATAAAATGGTTTAATATGAAATTTAAGAAAAGCTACCCTTGAAATACAACCTCACCTCTGGATAACATAATGAATTGATACATCACCTGTAAATTTTCTTTCAAGATAAAAATAGAGTTTATCAATCCTAACAATGTGCATTTTTTAAAAAAAAATTATTATCCTTTCACTCTCTAAAGAGTTTTTTGTTGGTGTTTTTGTTTTGGAGTCGGAATGAATTTCTTCTCCATATAAAAGCCCAGACTAATATCACACCTCTATACTGGGGGCAAGACGAGATGTTTTATGAAAAGTTTTACGTGTTTAAAATTGGATTTGAAAACCAAGATAAAGCATTTGACAAAAGCATGACAAAGAGGCAAATACAAGTCATACATTTTGAGAAAAGGACTACTTGAAGAAAGTCAAAGACTTCTTCTCCAAGAATATGATAGGCAACACGAGAGATAAATCCAGCATACGACTTCAAAAGCAAGTTCATGTTAAGAGGGAGTCTCATGAACTAGAAGAAGAGGCTGGGACCTATGTTTCAAAACCAGGTATAAATGCATGCATTGCATTTAATCATAAATCATTGCATATATGTTTTTTTTGAATCGTTATAGGAGGAGATCTTAGCGCATTCCAACAAGATTATGGACGAAGAAAGAATCATTGAGTTGATTCTTAGAACAACAAGAAGAGAAGATAATGGTTTTCAAACCCTGCCAGCAGAAAGAACGACATCGATAGCATTCGGTAAAAAGGAATCGCCAAATGGGATTCCAAGTTGTTGAGATCGACAGAAGGGATCTTGTATTTCGATGGAGGTCGCCAGAAGGGACCTCACATTTCAGCTTTGAATAAAAGGAATCACCAGATGGGATTCCAAGTTGTTTGAGATCGCTAGGAGTCTCGTTTTCGATATTCATCAATAGAGGTCGCCAGAAGGTACCTCAAATTTCAGCTTTGGTATAAAAGGAATCGCCAAATGGGATTCCAAGTTGTTTGGCAAAAGGAGATCGCTAGAAGGGATCTCATATTTCGATGAAAGTCACCAGAAGGGACCTAATATTTCAGCTTTGAATAAAAGGAATCGCCAGATGGGATTCCAAGTTATTTGAGATCGCTAGAAGGGATCTCGTACTTCGACATTCATCAAGGAAGGTCGCCAGAAGGGACCTCATATTGAAACCATTTCTTAGAAAAGCATGGAGTTTACTAAGAATTCTTCCCCCTGGGTAGGTCACCCATACAATGAGACCATTATTTTTTCTGGGTAGGTCACCCATACAATGAGACCATTATTTTTCTTGGGCAGGTCACCCATACAATGAGACCATTATTTTTTCGGGGTAGGTCACCCATACAATGAGACCATCATTTTTCCTGGGTAGGTCACCCATACAATGAGACCATCATTTTTCCTGGGTAGGTCACCCATACAATGAGACCATCATTTTTCCTGGGTAGGTCACCCATACAATGAGACCATTCTCCATTTATTTTTTTTACCTGGGTAGGTCACCCATAAGAATGAGGCCATTTCTTCCCCTGGGTAGGTCACCCAAAGAATGAGACCACTCTTCCTTTTTTCTGGGTAGGTCACCCATACAATGAGACCATTATTTTTCTGGGTAGGTCACCCATAAGAATGAGACCATTCTCCATTTTTTTTACCCGGGTAGGTCACCCATAATAATGAGGCCATTCTTTCTCCTGGGTAGGTCACCCAAAGAATGAGACCACTCTTTCTCTTTTCCACTCGGGCAGGTCACCCATCATAATGAGACCACATACACATTTTTTGTATTGATTATGAGTAAAGGAATCGCCAGATGGGATTCCAGGTTAAAGGAGATCACTAGATAGGATCTCGGATGGATTTCCATGTTGATCAAACTAAAATAAGAATTCAGAGGATTGCTGGATAAGGATCTCGAGATGGCTAAGTTTTGATCATAGTTTTTGGGCTAAGGAGGATTGGTGTAAAGGACAAAGTTTCAGATAAATCGAGCTTCGACCATATCAGTTTCGGGAGTTCCGTTTTGGGTTTATCTTTATAACACTTACTGCGCAAAACCCATGCTCCGTAAGTATTATAAAGAGGGGGCATCTGTTGTAACCCATTTTTGGGTCCCCATGAAAAATAAAATAAATAACCAAAAGAGTTTAGAAAAAATAACAGAAGGCAGAAGCGCTCAGGAAACAGTCAGAAAATTGGTCAAGAAATTCAAAAATACAAGGATTAAATTTTTGACAGTATATTCTTGAAGGATGAGAGCCCTATTGACAAGGAAAATTTGAATTTTAAGGAGAAAAACCCAAAATTGGATTTTTATGGACTTAATTGGATTTTTATGGACTTAATTGGATTTTTATTTGAATTTATAAAGGATTTGATTACAAGAAAAATTAATTTTTAAGTCAATTTGGGCTTTAATTTGAAGAAATTTAAGTTCTGGGGCCAAAATATATTTTTTAGGAATTTATTGGGTCAAATCAGGGGCTTAATTGAATAAATATTGAAGTTTAAGGGCCAATTAGGGACTTAATTGTGAAAATCCGAAACCAGGGACCAATTTGGAGAAGGCGCAAAGATAGAGGGGGCTGTTTGGATTTGTTTCAGGGGCTTAATTGAAGAAATTGGAAGTTTATTGATCAATTAGGGGCTCAATTGCATAAATCAGAGGCCAAGGACCAAAGTGAAAAAGGCGGCCAACAAGAGGGGCGGGGACCGAATTTGGGGGACTGATTTGAAGTTTAGCCATTTAAATGAAACGGCGCGTTTTACCCAAAACGACGCCATTTCATATATATAAAAAAAAAAAAGAAAAAAAAAAAGAGGAAGATCAGAACGGTGTCGTTTTGAACGACACTATTCATCTTCCTCCTTCCCCCCGTTTTAACAGAACAGAAGACGAAAAAATTCGAAAATCTTCCCGCGCCTCTCTCTCTCCTCGCCCCCACCACCTTTAGCATTGGCCGACCAGCCGTTGCACCGCACTAACGATGGTCCCCCACGGTTCGGCCCCTATAAATAGAGAAGAAAACCGAAGCTGCAAGGGGACGGAGAGAAGAAAAAAAAACCGAAGGGAGGAGAGAGAGAGGAGGCCGAAGAGAGAGAGAGAATCGAACATCGAAGAGAGAAGGAGCAGCAGCACCGCCAGCAAGCCGTCGTCTCCACCGTGCCAGGTACGCTTCCCTCCCCCCTGCACATTTTTTTCTTTTTGTTCTTAAATTTCTTCTCCTGCATGCAGAGGCGTTCTGCATGCAGGGGACGGGGGGGGAAATAATTCCCCCAACCCTGCGTTTTTTAATTCCTCTGGGCCAGATGTTGTGTGGCCCAGAACTATGTGGACCGGGCCAGAGAGATCTGGCCCAGACCGAGGTTAATTATTTTTTTTTTGGGCCGAGTTCGGCCCAGACCGAGGTTAATTATTTTTTTTTGGGCCGAGTTCGGCCCAGTACCCGTTAGGCCGAGATCGGCCCAACGACTGTTGGGCTGGGTCCGGCCCAGTTTAGTTTGGGCCGGCCCAGCCCCTTTTTAATATATAAATATATTATAATTATATTATATGATTATTATTATTATTATTATATATGTGTATATATGTTATATATATAAAAAATATTTATATATAAAAAAAAATCTAAAAAATCTAAAAAATATTGTTGATTTTTCCGCATATTTTTATCAAAGTGGTTTAATAGTGGTTTGTATTTTTATACCGTAAAGATACAAAACCAGTGTTATAAATACCCGGTTTTCGTCAAAACATCAAAGATTTTCAGAATAAAAAATGTTTTTGCTTTCAAAAAAATTTCTAAAAATTCCCTAAAAAAGGTTGTTGATTTTTCTACATATTTTTATCAAAGCGGATTAATATTGGGTTGTATTTTTATACCGTAAGGATACAAGCTCAGTATTAAAATACCCGATTTTCGTCAAAGCATAAAAAAAAAATATTTTCCAAAAATTGTTTTTGTTTTAAAATACGGCCTAGTCTCTCCAATATATATATATATATATATATATAAATATTATAACATCATATTTTCACACAACAAAGAAAATTTTCAAAACAATATATGTATTAACATGCATTTTGGCTTTAATAACCAGTTTATTCAAGCCATGAGAACTAGGCCAATATTTTAAAAATTCTAAAATTTTTTTTGTTTTATTTTAGTATTTGGGATTACGAATTTATACGTAAAACGTATTCCTAAATATTATTAATAAAATTTTGGTATGGACGTTAGAACGGTTAGGAGTTTTACCCGATAAGATAAAGATCTCCTTACCGAGGAGGATTTTTCTTGAACCATAGACAAACCCACAACTAGGAAAACACAATAACACCTTAGTTTTTTTTTTTTATTTATTTATCAGGCAATAAAACAATGCAGCTTACCTTAGGTAGGGCGTATTTGGGGTGTTATTACCTTCCCTTTACGCAACCAGTCTCCGTACCCGATCTCTGAGACCAGTTAGGGTTCCTAGTGACCAAAATGCTAGGTGGCGACTCCAAATACCCGAAGAACCAAATAAAAATAAATAAATAAATTTTTCGCCAGTCGAACCCGCAATCGAAATTTTTAATTTTTTAGGGGTGCGACAGAATGGCGACTCCACTGGGGACCTTGTGGACTAAGCTTTGTTTTTTTCTGATTTATTTGTGTTTTCGTGTGTTTATTGTTAATATGCCTTGCCGTTTATTTACATATTGGTTTTTTATTTTACGCTTATTATTTATGCATTGTATAAAATTGTCTCATGCATCACTTGCTTTTATTTTTGAGAAGCACACACAAGCCTTAAGTTAAGTGGGGAATTAGCGATTTACCCTAAGACTATTAGTCAGGGTTTAAATGCGTGAAACACCCAACTCATATCTGATTTACCCTAAGACTAGTAGGTTGGGAAATCAAGCTGCAATTTTTGGGAGAATACAATGCAAATTCAAGGTCATATTAAATGATTATTGGACGAATTCGCATGAAAATTAAGTCCAAGGACATAATTAAATTTTTAATAGGCCAATTTGATTTAATCATGGGCCAAATTGAATTTTAATTATGTTTAAGAATTAATTTGGGTCCAATTAAAGGATTTAATTAAGTGCAAAGACTTAATTATACTTTAAATGGGTCAAATTAATTTTATTTTGGGTTTAATTAGTGAACAATTAAGTCCAAGGATATAATTAAATTTTTAATAGGCCAATTTGATTTAATCATGGGCCAAATTGAATTTTAATTATGTTTAAGAATTAATTTGGGTCCAAATGAAGGATTTAATTAAGTGCAAGGACTTAATTATACTTTAAATGGGTCAAATTAATTTTATTTGGGGCTTAATTGGTGAAAAATTAAGTTTGGGAGCTTAATTGAGAAGATTGGGATTTTAAAGAGACCAAATTTAATTTTTACCAAATTAATTGATTGAAATCAGGGGTCAAATTGCAAGACAATTGAAGTTTTGGGGTCAATTAGGGGTTAAATTGACAAAATCCAAAGACAAGGGCCAATCTGAAAAAGGCGCCAAACTATAGGGGTCTAATTGACAAAATCCGGGGGTCAAATTGAAAGCAATTGCAAGATGGAGGACTAAATTGAAAACCGGCAAAAATCCCTAATTTTCTATCCAAAACGGTACCGTTTGCGTGTTAAAAAAAAAAAAAAGGGGGAAGGGACCAGGCGACGCGTCGCCTGGTTACTGTTCATCTTCTTCCTCGCAAAGCTGCCCGAGTGGCTGCTTTTCAGGCGCTATTCCTCACTCGTGTGGGACCCAAATCCGACAACGCATGCACCGACATGTCCAACTGAAAACCCTTTATCCCGTGGATTGCCAAATCTAGCAGTTCGAGGTGCACACTTTGAACCAACGGCTTGGATTCCTCGAGTCGAATCAAGGGCTGAGACTTTTTCCCCGTTGAACACAAGATTACCCTCTTTCCATCCCTATAAATAGGAGCCAATTTCATGCTTGGGAGGAGGAGAAAATGGAACGCAAAGTTGGCCGAAAACTAGCATTCCCTGCCCAGTTCCTGCAACCAGCCCTTTCTCTTCTTTCTCTCTCCACCGTGGCTTCAGCCACTACCACCATCATCACCTCTTCTCTTCTGTCATCTCCACCGTGAGCAGACCACCCCTTCATTCTCCTCCCAGCTGGTCTTTTCCATCAGCAGCAGCATCCCCCACAAACAACCACAACCTCGGCCTCATCTCCCTTTCTTTTCTCCATCGTCATTATTCCCTCAGTTTTCCCTCAACCTCTCCACCGTTGGTGACAGAGAAGCAACACCAGAAGCACACCGACCCTCCCCAGCAATACCTTCCCTCCTCAGCCACACCAACAGCTCCAGCCGTGAGCTTTTCCTTCTCCTCTCTAGGACCCGTTTTCTCCTTCTTGCAGCGGCGACCAGAACCAGCAACCGGCAGCAGCAGCACCAAGCTCTCCATCAACGCCGCCCCAGCCTCTCATCATCCACCTAGACAGCGGCTGTTCCTCCCACGCCAGACAACTTCCTCCTCCCCGCTTCGCCTGTTCTTCATCATCGTGGCTGCTGCATGCAGAATTCATTTCTGCATGCAGCATGGTTAATTAGCATGGTTGTTGGGCTGGGCCAGCAACCATGCGGGCTTGGGCCGGACCATTTAGGGTCCAGCCTGGCCCAAAAGAAAGAGAGGGATATGTTGGGCCGGGATCGGTCCAACCAAAAGTTCTTGGGCCTGGCCTGGCCCAGCCCAGCCCACATTTAATATTATATATTATTATATAATATTATAATATTATTTAAAATTAAAAAAATTCCAAAAAAATTCCAAAAATTTTCAAAAATCATTTTAAAAAATTTGTGATTTTCTCAAATATTTTTCTACCAATTTTGCACAATATCGGATTATATATTTACACTGTAAAATACAAATTCAGTATTAAAATACCTGGTTTTCTCCGAAATATTTCAAAAAAAATGCAAAAAAAACATTTTCAAAAGGAAAAAAAATGTTTCATTGCATACGGCCAAATTCTAAAATTTTTCGTAAAAACAAAAATTGCATCTTTTTCATGTTTTTTTAAATGGATATCGTAACCAGATTATGATTGTCCATTAGGATTTGGCCAAAATATCAAAAACCTTTATTCAACCTTTTTTTCTAGGATCCGGATGTAGACTTTAATATTTGTGGGGTGTAAAATTACGCGATAATGTACATCCTTGGGTATTAAAGATACAAGGTGTAAATAAAAGAAATTTTAAAATTAAGACTTTAGAATGGTTAGGATTTAACCGAATAAGGTAGAGACTTCCTCACGAGGGGAGATCTGCCTTGAAAAGACCAGCGAATAGAAACCCGACCTAGAAAAGCAATTAAACAATAATGCAGCTTGCCTTAGGTAGGGTGCACTGGGGGTGATGTGTCTTCCCCTTGCACAACCAGTCCCTTACTCAGACTCCCGCAAACCTTAGGTTCCTAGTGACCATAATACTAGGTGGCGACTCCAACGAACCAAGCAAAACACAAATAATAAAAAATCGCCAGCCGATGTCGTGTGGAAGTTTTCGACGTGCGACAGTATTGATGATCGAAAATCCACGGGTTGCTATATTGTATTTCTTGGCACCACTCCCATTTCATGGAAATCTGGCAAGCAACGCACTGTTGCTCGATCCTCCACTGAAGCAGAGTATAAGGCCTTAGCTGATGGTACTGCTGAGGTTCTTTGGCTTCGCTATCTTTTATCAGATTTATGTTTCTCTCTTAGTTCTGCTACCATTATCTGGTGTGATAATTTAGGTGCAACTTATTTGTCTGTTAATCCGATCTTTCATGCTCGTACAAAACATGTTGAGGTCGATTATCACTTTGTTCGTGATCGAGTGCCTAAGAAGGAGATTCAGATTCCCTTCATCCCCTCCAAAGATCAATTAGCAGATGTTCTTACAAATCTACTTGCTTCCTCTGCTTTTACTTCTCTACGTTCCAAGCTTCACATGCATAACCCACCCTCAGCTTGAAGAGGCGTATTATGGGATGTGTTGTAATATAGGAAATATTATATTTCCTCTTGTGTTGTTTTACCATGTGTAATAGACTACACCATAACATACGTACAATGCCCTACCTATATAAATAGTAGAGGAGCTGCCATACTAAAGGCACCCTCTCTAAACTATTACAAATCCATGATTTAACTTTCCTTATAATTTCTTTATCTTCCTCTAACTCCTACCACCATTTTAGCATCTTCTTCTTCCAAGTTCCAAGTCCTTTAGTTTTTTACACTTGGGTTTATTTTCTTATTTTCAAATCCATGATAAAAAGAACTAAATAAATTAAATTAAAATCTCCTCATCTCCTTTCTTCTTCATTGTATACTAATATACGTCAATTAATATCAAGAATCAATTCAATTCAATAATTTAAATTGTTATATGAGATCTTAAAATATAATTTATATTATTCTCTAACACATCCCGTCAAGTAAAAATTATTTGAATTTAAAATTTACACAGGCTCACACTACCTTGTAATTAATTTTTATCAAATAAATATGGATGATGAGATTAAAACTCATGACGGCTTGATTATCAAGACTATAATACCATATTAAATAACCAATTCAATTCAAAAACTTAAACTATTAAATAAAATATTAAAATATAATTTATAACAATTAACTATGAAAGTAATGCATCCAAATCCCAAGAGAACCCCTAATGAATAATTGCCAAGCGTAGATCACTAATAGATTTGAATGGGTAATATAGCATAAAAATTATCAAAATACAAAACAGAAAAACTGTGATAGATCACTGATCGCCAGCCATATAGCCCCACCATTGTCAGCCTTCATAGTAAAAGCACCACACAGACAATTTCGCTGCTGGCCACTTATCTACGTACTATACAATGTATGCTATTGGATATCTTGAGATGAGCATGTTCAGAAAATGAATATTTGAGGTAAGCTCGTGATGTACGTGGCAGAGAAAGGGATTATCAAGTACTGAGATCGACATGGTAAAGCAAGTGGTGATCATAACATAATAATCTCATGCGCAAGGGCAATAATTTTCCGTAACGTGTAAGAACGACATCAACAAGCTCCGCCCAGGGGACATAATGGAGCAGAAAGAAGAAAGAACGTGTTTCTTCATACTCTGCTGGGAAGCTTTTATTGTTTTCCAGGTCACTTTTATTGGAACATCCTGGACAAAATTTGGTAAAATTTTAGAATGGTCCCTGAAGCATAATGATACATCCTGGATAGAATTGAGGATTAATTGAGGTTAGAATTTCAGTATATTCATGGATTTATGACAAATTTTAGTTTGGTCCTCCATTTGATAAAAGTTACAATTTGGCCCTAAAAATATGATACATTCCAGATTAGTCCCTAGCTGTAATATTAGATTTTGCAGATTAGTTTGATGAATAATTAAGGGTTATTTAGTGAATTATTACCAATTTTATTAGTTGTTTTTATTATGGATTAGATTTCGGGAAAACCGTTAGATTTTGGGTTTTTAAGAAAATTGACTAGTTAGTTCAAAAACATATAGGATTACGGTATACACCCTTAGTTAAGTGTATTAAATAGGTTAAATGTTCTTTTGAGTCGTTTTTTAATATATCTCCTTTGTATTCAGATAATCCTGATATTCTGTCGGTAGGACGTCAGTAGGATTTCCTTCGGTTTCAGCTTGTGAGTGCTGTTTGCTTTTGAGTCAGGTGAGTGGATAATTTTCCATATGCACGAGAAATAGTATAAGTATTTGATTTGTTAATATGAATTGAATCATGCTTCTTGATAATATATATGTTGATTATTATCCTTGTTATGATAAAGCATGATCAATTATTGAATCTGAATTCTTGATATGAACCAACATATATTTTGAATTGACTTCTGAATTGATAGCTCCTCATTTGATTGATGTCATGAGTTGAGCTTTGAGATATGAATATGTTTGTTACATTATGATTATGAACCTATGGTATGTCAGTCAGAATACCCATGCTAACAGGGTAGTGTTAGTCTTTGTGCACATCGTATCTGAACCTTAGTTGGTCGGGGGAGTCACCAACCTGTGTGGACTGATCATCCCACAGTACGGAGCCTCATGCTCATTGCATTTTGATTTTCTAACGAACTTTACCATATAACCTTCTTGTTATGGCCTATTTGAGAAACCTCTCTATAAGAACCTAGAGCCATACTTGTATATATATTTCTAATTACTGTATTACCTCGTGTGTGTATATTGAACGTTATCTACTCACTGAGTTGTTGAACTCACCCTCTCATTATTATTCTTTTCAGGCATATAGTTTGATAGCAGGTCACTTTTGTTGAATCTTCTGAACCTGCTTTTTGGTTGTAATTTGTACATCCCTTTTTGTCAAGTTAGTGCTCCAAAACTACGAATATATATGAACTCTTGTATTCAAACAATCGAATTATGTTATAAAATTAGTTTTGTTGTTACTACTGCGTTGAACAACTCTGATTGAGTTTTGAAGGATAAGTTTGTATGTAAATTTGGGTTCGCATAGGTTTGGAACCTTGGAGAGAAACCTTGCCTATGTGCTGGTCATGGATCCGGGATTTGGATCGTGACAATTTTAGCATCTTCTTCTTCCATGTTCCAAGTCCTTTAGTTTCTTACACTTGGGTTTATTTTCTTATTTTCAAATCCATGATAAAAAGAGAACTAAATAAATTAAATTAAAATTAATCTCCTCATCTCCTTTCTTCTTGATTGTGTACTAATATACGTTAGTCAATTAATATCAAGAGATAATTCAATTTAATAATTTAAATTGTTAGATGAGATTCTAAAATATAATTTATATTATTCTCTAACACATCCTGGCAAGTGAAAGTTATTTGAATTTAAAATTTACACAGGCTCACACTATTTTGTAATTAATTTTTATCAAATAAATATAAATAATGAGATTAAAACTCGTGACGACTTGATTATCAAGACTATAATACTATATTAAAAAACCAATTCAATCCAATAACATAAACTATTAAATAAAATATAATTTATAACAATTAACTAAGAAAGTCTTCTAAATCCCGAGAGAACCCTAATGAATAATTGCCCAGCGTAGATCACTAGTAGATTTGAATGGGTAATATAGTAATAAAATTATCAAAATACAAAGAGAGAAAAACTGTCATAGATCACTGATCGCCAGCCATATAGCCCCACCATTGTCAGCCTTCATAGTAAAAGCACCACACAGACAATTTCGCTGCTGGCCACTTATCTACGTACTATACAATGTATGCTATTGGATATCTTGAGATGAGCATGTTCAGAAAATGAATATTTGAGGTAAGCTCGTGATGTACGTGGCAGAGAAAGGGATTATCAAGTACTGAGATCGACATGGTAAAGCAAGTGGTGATCATAACATAATAATCTCATCCGCAAGGGCAATAATTTTCCGTAACGTGTAAGCCAGAGCTACAATAATTGTAATGACAAGATCGACATCAACAAGCTCCGCCCAGGGGACATAATGGAGCAGAAAGAAGCTTTTATTGTTTTCCAGGTCACTTGTCCTTTCCCTGCCATCTATTTCTGTCCATCCAAATCGTGTTTATGCTACTCCCCCTTTAATGTTTGGGAAGACTATACACGTCAGCGTTTTATTTCCATGGTCGGAGTACATTTTACCCAATTTCGTTTATTAAAAGCAAATCTCTTTCAATTCGGATTAAATTGAAACGGATCACAGACCTAATCAGATGCATTATCGATAAATTTGGAATGTTGATGTTAGCATCAACCACCCTCCATCGATACCAGAGTAATGCTTTACATTCTTTAGCTACTAAATTTGGAAACATGGGCAATTACCTAAAAATACTAAGGACTCGTTCATTTGTAGAAAATAGTTTCTTTTTTTAAAGTGTATTTTTTTATAAAAATTGAATTACTTTTTAATATTTGACAGTATCATAAAAAATAAATTAAAAAATATATTTGTTTTACGAAAAATCACTTATTAATGTTTTTTTTTTTTTAAGTTTATCTAATATATATATATATATATATAACTATTTAATCACTTAAAATAAAAGAATAAGATATAAAAAGTATAATAATGAGAAAAAAAAAAAGAGTTTATTGTATAAAATGAAACTATGCATATAATATAAATACTTTAAATATAATATTATAGACTTGTTAAATATTTCTAAGTAATATTTATTAATATGTTTAGTTTTATAATGAAAAATGAGAATTAGAATTTAAAATATATGCTTGTGAGAGTGTTTTAATAAATTATACGGAACGTGCAGATTTTGCAACAACTAGTAGGCCCATGCAAAACTTATAGCGTGATGTGGATTATCTCAGTATTACATCGTGGTTAAGAAATAATGTTTACGATTTTTTGACTAGAATTAATTTTTATTTTTTCATAGGTGAGATAATTCTTATCACTTTCTAGTGATATTTGATATGATTTTTTCTTTTCTTCTTATATATATATATATATCTTTCTTGAGGTATAATTTTATGGGGGTGTAAAGAGCAATTTTATTAGTTACCTTTCGATATTCATTTAAAAATATAAAAATACAGAGAATAAAAATCATAAATAAAAATATTTTTATATTTTTATGCATTCTTTATTTTTTCATTGTACTGTTATTTTTTAAAGAACTTTTTATTATATCTATATTTTTTTAAAAAAATTATTTTTATATATTTTAACATAAAAAATTATTTAAAAAACAACCATATTCCATTTTACGATTGAGGTTTAAGAGTTTCCAAGGCAACTCTCAGAGTTTCGAAGGCTACTCTGATCAATCTTCAGTCTTGAGTATCGACGAAACTCTGTCCCTCGTGCGTTCATCAGATAGAACAATATGGGATGGTCCTTCATCTTCATCAGCCCAGGATCTGTATCGTGATCCTTAACAATGATCCTAACATGTACGGATGCCCATTAATAGTCTTCTCACAGTCACAATCTTACAACTGAAATGAGTCACTTTGTATAGAATTAAATAAATATCTTCAAATAAGCTGTATATGACTTGACATAAGTCATAGGATAGTAGTCTATCTTCAAATAATCTTACAATTTAATTTTTTTTATTGAGAAAATTACTTAGGGCAGTAGTCTATCTTAATTTTTTCATAAATTATATTTTATATTACAGGTAAACACATAATTCATATATGAAACAACTAAAATATTCCTCAACTTTTTTCACCATTTCCTTTTGTTATTTCTTTTCTTTATCCTCTCCAAGAGACTTTTGTGAAAAACTAAACTAGGGGTCTTTGGGTTGCGATATGGCCTGTTTTTCATTACTTTTGTGGAAAATTTATATTTTATTAATATAAAAAAAAATTTAAAAATATTATCGTAATATATTTTTTAACAAAATTTATTTTAAAAAATAACTCATATCAAATTTGTAAACCCTTGACAATACAAACATCCATGACAAAAATAAAAAGGGTTAAACAGTGATATTAGGGTTTGATTTAGACGTCACCCCTGACAAAAAAGAAAAAAAGTTAGACAGTGATATTAGGGGTTGATTTAGACGTCGAAGGTGGGTCTCGGACGGCAGGACCTGTACTAAAGTTCCTACTGTTAGCGAACAAAGCATTCATTTCACACGGTTTGCATTCATGGCTATCTCCTTCTGGCCATTCTATCCACAAGAATTGATTTACCATATGAATGTGGCTGATCGGGTTAACCTGATAACACACTAAAATCCTCCTTTAGCTCTTCGTAGTTTTGTATTTTGGGCAAGCAAAATTGCTAGTTACTAATAAAACAAGAACTTTGACGATAGCTAGAGGGGCACTAGCTAGGTTATATGGTACCTGAATGGAATAAGATTAGCACTTGAAGAAGATATTTATAGTTATGGAGTTGTGATCTTAAAGATCGTCTTTTGCAGAAGAAATATGGAAATTAACGTATCAAAACCAGAGGAAGAAGTTCTACTTGCTAACTGGGCAGACGAACTTTTGATTGAAAGAGAATTAGACAAGCTTCATCGTGGTGAATATGTAGACTGACAGAAATTGATGTATGTATGATGGTTGATAAAATATCCAAGTGAGAAGTTGTAAATGTATAATTAATATCTCACTTGTACATAAACTTTACGAAGTGAAATCTTGTATTTTTACATGGCCAGAGTATATCTTGGACAAGAAATCATCATACTCCATTGAAGATGCATCAGCTAGAAAAGTTCATAATCTGCTGCGAAGCTTTTATTGTTTTCCAGGTCACTTTTATTGGAACTTGTCCTTTCCCTGCCATCTATTTCTGTCCATCCAAATCGTGTTTATGCTACTCCCCCTTTAATGTTTGGGAAGACTATACACGTCAGCGTTTTATTTCCATGGTCGGAGTATGTTTTACCCAATTTCGTTTATTAAAAGCAAATCTCTTTCAATTCGGATTAAATTGAAAGGGATCACAGACCTAATCAGATGCATTATCGATAAATTTGGAAAGTTGATGTTAGCATCAACCACCCTCCATCGATACCAGAGTAATGCTTTACATTCTTTAGCTACTAAATTTGGAATGTTGATGTTAGCATCAACCACCCTCCATCGATACCAGAGTTATGCTTTACATTCTTTAGCTACTAAATTTGGAAACATGGGCAATTACCTAAAAATACTAAGGACTCGTTCATTTGTAGAAAATAATTTCTTTTTTTAAAGTATTTTTTTTTATAAAAATTGAATTACTTTTCAATATTACGTTTCAATATTTACTTTTCAGTGTAAATAAAATCTAGCGTATTTACAAGATTAACTTTGGTCAATATTTTATATTCATTTATAATTTCATCCTTTTTGTCCGTGTCATATTCGTTTTCATTTTGTTTTGATTTTTTATTTTAAGAAATAAGTACTTAGGATAGAAAGTTTGATAATAAAAGGCATTTTCTGAAATAAAATACTATTAAATTAAACATGGTAAACACTAAAACAGTAATGATTTAATTATTTTTTATATCACAGCGATATTAATTAATTAATTTTAATAAACAATAAACACTAAATTCTAATTAATCATTAATTAATGAAAAGCATTTCTGATACCCTCTTCTATTTTGATGCAGGCATCGAGTTATTGCCTCATATTTTGCATGCCTACTCGAATTGGAAATTAGATTGCATTTTAAGGCCTATGTTAATTTTTTTTTATCAGAGTCAAAAGATTTGAAGTCGTATATTAATTACTTAATTTGCTTATGATATAATTTATCATATCAAATAATTATTTCAATTAAAAAAATTTAAACTTAATAATGTCAAAAATTATTTTAAATTAACTCACTAACATATTCTCTTTTTAAACTTCAATTTTTTTATATATAACCATTGATTTATATTAATTTCCTAACGCATCCGTTCCTAAAAACAAAATACTTTATCAATTTCAATAATAATAATAATAACAATATAAAAAAATAATTGAGCTATGCATAAGCTGGAGGCTTATATATATCCTGTGGTTTCTAATATGATGATCACTAGAGATTTACATGGTCATTAATTTTAGGGTCCATGAGATTAATCGATGTACACGCAAGCTCGCCGGACATCCACGTTAATTAAAAAAATAAAAAAAATGATTTAGTATTTTGGCCAAATAGTGTGGAGGACTGGAAAACCACACGGAATCTCATAGAGCCACCCAAGATAGACTGGTAGGAATCCAATTTTGAAATGATATTCTATGATATTTCATTTTGAGATATTATTCAATATATACAATTGGATTAATAAATATATTTTATAAAGATATTTTAAAAATAAAAAATATTATGTCTGAAAATATAGCATCTCTTCTCTGTATCTTTTATTTTAAAAATATAAAATTCATTGTAAAATTATTTCAGAAATAAATTCTTCTTTCTTAGTTCGGATACTTCCTCTCCAATTTCCCGTTCACACACAAATGAATATATGAACGTAAAATTCTTCTTTCGTAGTTCGGATACTTCCTCTCTAATTTCCCATTGATATTTATTATTAGTTTTGACCTACTAATCTTCCCGTTGACTAGACAAAAAATGGAAAGGCACAAATCGTCTAGTACAGACAAATTTGTTTTTTTAAGTGTCTCCTTATATATATATACATTTTATAATATTGACT
Source organism: Populus tomentosa (assembly GCA_018804465.1). NCBI lineage: Eukaryota > Viridiplantae > Streptophyta > Magnoliopsida > Malpighiales > Salicaceae > Populus > Populus tomentosa. The sequence goes on from CM032005.1 coordinate 2,423,060, forward strand.
TGCGCTACAACGGCTTAATAATAATTTTTATTTTAAATGTAAAAACAATAAAGCATGATTTTAAATGCATTAAGTCCGGCTGGAAAGCCATATCCAATAACTTTGGGTTTAGCCACGCATAAGATTGTATCTGACTTTGCATAGGTTTGGGTTTGGTTGCGGTTCTTCGATCTGTCATCATATTACAATAATATAAAAAATATAAAAACAATATTAATTTAAAATATAAAAATATAAAAATTTAAATCTTTCTAAAAGCATTTTTAAAACACAAAAAATGATACTTTGATAAGTAAATTCAACCCAATCTGAAAATAACAAAAAATTGTCATCGCTTAACTTTTGTACAATATAAAAAAAATCACATCAATTTATTTGCTCTTTACAATATAAAAAAAATCAATAAGAGAAAATTAAAAGAATTAAAGAGAAAAAAAAATTAAAAATATCTTAAAAGAAAAAAAAATTAAAAGGAAAAAATAGTTGTCATTGTATTGGGTGCTGCTCTGCTATGCATTATTCATAATGTTATTGTATAAAATACTTTAGTTGGAGATGTAATAGTGCAAATGCATTCCGTGCTCTTAACCTAACTCAAATATTTTACATTGAAAAAAATTATTATTGAACCGTTGTGGAGCACATGCCAATATTATGCTAACTATTATATTATTACGTAATGATTCTTTTTTAAAAATATATTGAGATAATATTTTTTTTATTTTTTAAAATTGATTTTTTATATCATCACATCAAAATAATACAAAAACATAAAAAAAATATTAACTTGAATTAAATAAAAAAATAAAAAAAATTAATTTTTTTTAAATATTTTTAAAAGGCAAACACGAACATGTTTTAATAAAAAAATTGAACCTAAATTCAAATAAAAAAAAATTATCATCACTAAATTTTTATATAATATTAAAAGAATAGTACACATTTATTTTCTTTTACCGTATAACAAAAAAAAAATTAAATAAATAAAATTAAATAAAATTAAAAATATCTAACAGCCCAACCAAATTCATTAATATTATGTCCGGCTGCCCAACGACACCTAACAGTGAAGTGCCTGGCAGAAAGACCGCCGTAGAAAACAGCATGAAAGGTCGACTATAATAATGCACAAAGCTCTCTCCAGGCAGCCAACTAAATAACTCTTAAACCATGTTTATTTTGCAAGAAATTTTAGGTTTTGATTTATAGCATAGTTTTGAATTTGGGATGAAATCAGTGGTGTTGATTTTTAGTTTTTAATTCATTTACATAATACATGGAAAACAATAGTTGTGAAAAAGACATCTTACTATCGAGTTCGAGAAGAAATATGAGCATATAGGTTTTCTCGGTTTTTTGAAATCAAGAACCGAACCGGACCGGACCGAAACCGGTCGGTTTGACTCGGTTTCGGTTTTTTTTTTTTAAAGAACCGATTTGGTTGTTTTTTTCAGTTTAAAACCGAACCGAACCAAAAATGCTCACCCCTAGAAAACAGCATGAAAAGTCGACTATAATAATGCATAAAGCTCTCTCCATGCAGCCTACTAAATAACTCTTAATAAGTAAATTCAACCCAACTTGATATGAAAACAAATTATCATCATCTAATTTTTATACAATATTAAAAGAATAATATAAATTTATTTTTTCTTTACCATATAATAAAAGAATAAAATAAAAAACAAATCTAAAAATAAAATAAAATAAAATTAAAAATATCTAACAGCCCAATAAAATCCAATAGTATTAAATCCGGCTGCTAACGAGTGGTGTGCCTGCTGAAAGCATACAAGACAAGGTAAGAAAGACCCCACATCATGAAAGGTCGACTATAATAATGCATCTCCAGGCAGCCTACTAAATAACTCTTGAAGTGGATTGCAGACTAAGGAAGATGGCTCCTGCACTCTCTGATATTTTGAGACTCACGTCTAGCTTACTTGTGCTTCTGTTACTAATGTTTTGCATGGGAGCAATTAACTTGGAGGCCCAAGTTAGGAGACTTGCTCCTGATGAAGGTACATATGCATATATATATATAATTTGGTTCAGATGACAGATTCTTTAATGTTTAGAGGAAGACATGCAGTTGTAATGCCTTCTAGCAGGAGTTTTTTTTCCTGCAAAGTCCTCACTGCGTCATATACCATTCAATAATACAGTCATCAAATTTGATTGTGTTGCCGAAATAATTCTGAAACCATGTTACTAATTGCATCTTGCAGTGAGGTTTTAGCAGAATTATGTGTTTTTTTGCAAACTTTTTTGATTTAATTTTGATTTATGCAGTGGGAGCCTTGCTTGAAGTAGCAACACAACTGGGCAAAAAAGGCTGGAATCGTAATATGGAACTGGAACTGTGCAATGATACAAAATTACCTCCAAAGCCAGATGCTGACAATAAAGTTGTTTGCAATTGCTCATTTCCTGGGGAAGCGTGCCACGTTGTTGCCATGTATATTTCTTCACTTACCACTCCATGCTTTTGTTTCAGTTTTAATTTGAGGTATGAAGGATTCTGATGGGACTAATTGAAGGAATTAACAAAATCATAAATCTGTGGCTAAGTAGTCACACTCGTAATTTTTTTTAATTTCACTTTTCAATAATTTAATATAATTTTTTATTTGGTTTTTTTATTTTTTTTAAATATTAAATTATTTTAGAAATTCTACTACATAATTTTCCTCGATTCTTTGATTATTTTTATTACTTATATACTAATGTCATGGATTTAATTTTTTTCTCTCAATTTCAACCTTAAATATATTGATAGTGATATTTTTATTTTTTTATGAATTTATCTTAATTTTATAATTCAAGTTGCAAGTTTAATGGTTTAACATATTAATCCAAATTTACTTTTTTTAATATTTTTATTCTTTTTAATTTAATATTTTTTTTTATCATTTTTGTATTTAATTTCTCTAAGGTTATCTCTTTTTTATTTTATCCTTCTATAATTGATTTTTTTTAAAAAATTTATCCACCATCATTAGACTTTTTGAAAATCTAGTTTTGTATGTTTTTTCAATTTGATTTCTGTTAAGTTATTTCAGTCTAAATAATTTGGATTTTTTTTTTCAATTTCAACTTTCAACATTAGATCTATTAGAAATGGAGCTTTGTAAAACAAATTTATTTGTTTTTTTAAGTCATTTTGTCTTTTGTGCTAGGTTACAAGTTTAATAGGTGAGTCCGGGTTAACTTAGGTTTTTTTTTTTTAATTGATTTTTTGTACAATTTCAACCTTTAACATTGTGTTGGTTAGAAATTGATCTTCATTTTTTTAAAAAAAAATTTTTGGGTTTTCCCGATCTCATAACTCGAGTTGTGGGTTTGGAGGTTGATCGTGGTTGACTTAGGTAGTTTTTTTTTTTTTTTTAATCCTTCAATAATATTGGGTTGATTATTAATTAACCTTCATAATTTTTTTTTCTATAAGGTAAACATGATCGTCAGTCACAAACTTGACAAGTTAATTAGGGTTGATTCAATATGTCATTGTCTTAATATTTGAAAAAAATATATCTCATCCAATATATCACCGAATAAATATTTCATTTAATATGCATTATATTTCAAGTTAAAAAATAATTTTTTTTAATAGTAAACATATTAATAATGCTTAAATAATTTTTTATGCTAAAACAATAATCCGTAGCTCCGGAAAATAATACAGTGGAGGACTATTTGTGGTGGATTAAATCTCCTCATAAACCCCATTTGATAGTTGAATTTTATTTTGAGAAACTCAGATGCAATTCATTAGCAGTAAAATTATATAAAAACAAGCTAAACATGTAGTGATAGCAAAGAAAGGATCTTCAGCGAAGAAAATGGTCCATTTGTCAGAAGTTCTGTCTTGTATTTTCTTGACATATGATTGTTGATTTGCAATGGTTGAAAGTATAGAGGAGTTGATGGGTCCATGTGTTGCAATGCAGATATCTCAAAAGGCAAGATCTTGACGGTACTCTCCCAAAGGCTATCGAGAAACTACCACACCTTAAACATCTGTAAGCAGTTCTTCAAATTACTACATTTCTACAGAATTTGTGTTGTATGATTCGATTTTATTAGAACTCTATCGCCTCTGCAGAGATCTCTGGGCCAACTACCTGAGTGGCAATATACCACCTGAATGGGCTAATACCAAGCTGGAATATTTGTAAGAAATACTGCATTCATGTTTTCTAGCCAAGGAATTGCTTACTCATAATCAATAGATTGTATAAACAACAGGTCTATCGGCGTGAATAACTTGACAGGAAAGATTCCTGGCTATCTGGGAAGGATTACCACACTTAGTTACCTGTATGCATTTTTCTACTAGTCAATATCTTGTTTTTTTTTCTTTTCATATTTAAATCTGTGCAATTGTTTAGTCAGGAGTAATCCTGAGAGTTGGCATTTATGCAGGAGCATTCAGGACAATATGTTTTCCGGAACTGTTCCCCCTGAGCTTGGAGGCTTGGTTAACCTGCAGAATCTGTCAGTTCATTCAAGCTTTTGTATTAGAAATTAAGTCCTAACTGATTATTGAATGCTAAGTGTTTTTCTCCTTTTGGGATTGCAGAACTCTCAGTGGCAATTATCTCACTGGAGAGTTACCCCCGGCTCTGACTAATCTGACCGGATTGAAGGACCTGTAGGTTCTCATTTCACATGGTTATTGTGTATCATACTCATTAGTTGCAGTCTTTGATATTACAGATGCATCTCTTTACTCTCCAAGTTTCATGATTCTGTGTTTTCCGTTCGGCGAATGCAGAAGGCTTAGCAGCAATAACTTCACTGGAAGAATACCTGATTTTATTCAGAGCTGGAAACAACTTGATAAATTGTATGTGAATCTCACATTCTGAAACTCATCAGTGAAGCAGTGAAGCAGAACCCTAACCCCCCTTTAATTTTGTATTAACAGAGAGATCCAAGCTGGTGGTTTCACTGGACCCATTCCTTTGAACATCTCTGTCTTGACTACTCTAACTGATCTGTAAGATATTTGTTTTAAATTTATGGTCCCAGTTACAAGTTTAATCCCAAACATTAACATTTTTATGTTGTCTAATATTGAGCAGAAAAATAAGTAACTTACTTGGAGATGGTTCAGAGTTTCCCAACCTAGAATCTATAAAAGGCATTAAGTATCTGTGAGTTATTCTCGCAGCTGATACTCTCATACCAGGATCAATTTAATTTACAACACAGTATATATTTAGCTTACATGAAATTAATGTATATTGCAGGCTATTGAGCAACTGCAACTTGTCAGGAAAGTTTCCCATATATTTGACCAGAATGGCACAGCTGAAAATTTTGTAATTTACTCTATCCCTTATACATCATCCTTTGTGTCATTCATCTACATGAAGATTGAAGTGTGAATCTCATGGATACTTAGAGCTGCTGTCTTTAGATTGCAGCTACATTATTATTTGTAAATAACTTTCAAAATGCATTATGAGCCAGGGATCTCAGTTTCAACAGATTAAATGGTTCTCTTCCAACAAATTTTGATGGCCTAGAAGGCTTGGAGAAAATGTAAGTATATTATATTATATTACCTTCTGAAATTAATGTTTGCCATATGGGTCAATATGCATTTGCTTAAATAAAAAAGTTGGCTCAATCCTTTTTTCAAGTTTGTCGCCAGGTCGAGTACAACAAATATGATGATAAATATGATGATAAACTTGTTCTCCAGATAGTCTTCTGCAATGATAGCCTTGGACAAGTGTTCAACCAAATGACCATTCTTACTTTCTGCATAGGTATCTTACATGGAACATGCTTACAGGACCCATCCCAAATTGGATCAACGAAAGAGGTCCTCGCGTGTATGTTAGTTTTTTTTTTTTTTTTTTTTTTACAAATTATGATTTTTGAGATTTTTGTTCGTAATATATTTTCTTTTTACTCAATTAGAATTATTGAATATTTTATTAATTAACTCTCCCCTGAAAGACAGAAATGATCATCAACTTCAGTTTGCCTTTATCGTAACATTCTCAACCCAAAAGCTTAATCATGAACTTCAGGTTTCCAGATAGTTTTCAGTACAGTTGTGCATGAATGATCAAACTATCTCCAAGGTTTCATTTGGTTATTGTCCTTTCTGTCCAAGCTATACTGATAGAAAGGATAAATACAGCAGGGACAAAAATGGTTTTGTTGCAGTGATGAAGATGAAGATATAAAAATAAATTTGTCTCTGAGATAATTTTGGATTGAATTTTTAAATGTTAAAATTAGAAAAGACACGAGGTGAAGACATGTCCTTTCTGTCTTCATCTCTTCTGTCTATTCATCTTTTTTGTCTTGAGATGGTAACCAAAAGCCAACCGATTGCAATATCTTCCAAGTATCTGTCTATAATATGTGCATGCGATTTTCTAAAAATTTCTGAAGTACTGGCTGAATGTTTAAGGAAGCTATCTTTGTGTGTAGCGAAATCGATCTTTCTTACAACAATTTTACTTCGGAAGCAAAATGTAGAGAAACACGGTAAGATTGATTTCATTTTCCTTGCCTTATCTTTGATTTTGAAAGTCTGCTTCTTTTTACATCACCATTCACTTCATAACCTACAAAACTTGACTCTTCTTGTCTTGCCAGAAATCTGTTCAAAAGTACTTGGGGAGGGAACTATTCGTAAGCTTCTACTTTAATAGATATCTAAAACATAGATCATTTTATTTTCTTCTTCTTCTTTGTCATTTCTTTTAAATAATCTGATGATTCTATCTGGCCAATCTTTCCAGGAAACCTGTTGAGTGCCTGGGTGCTTGTTTAGAAGGTACTCTTAATTTGTAAAGCTATCCGCTTTTTCATTTCACCTGGAACTAGACAGAAAAATGATGCAGGAACAACCTGTCAGCCTAGACTATAAATTTATTTCTATATTCATTGGATCATAGCATCTCAGTCATAAACTCAATGGTCCTTTTGTGTGTGGCTACCCGATCATGGATCCGACCACTAGGATTTCCATCCCAGAAGATGCTCTGCATCATCCACCTCTGGATAGAAATCGAATCTAAGACCTTCAACTGGTGTAGGAATAAACAACCAGTTGATCCCAAAATACTAGACAAATGTTAACGGACAAACTTATTCCTATTTTCACTAGATAATATTGTCTCTGTCATAAATACAAAGGTCCTATTATGTGTGGACCATCCCATCGTGGCCCTATAACACCTTTGTGTGGGCCTTTACATTGTGGGTCCCACCACGATTTCCACTCCAGGAGGGAAAGGATGCTCCTGCATCACAAAATCTTAATTTGCTTTTGTGTTTGATTGTTTCTGTTCTGTTTGCTCCGATTTAGCAGACGCTCTGATCCTAACATTCTTGTGTTATAATCTGTTTAATCATATCGGTGGCCATGAACATTTTTATTTCTATATATAGAGCAATATTCAGTACACATAAATTGTGGGGGAAAAGGGGCCCCCATTGGAAACACCATCTACAAAGCAGATGATGAGCCAGGAGGTGCAGCAAAATATGTGCCCAAAAGAGAGGAGGATTGGCAAATAAGTACCACAGGACATTTCTGGGATATTGATTCTTCCTTGGATAACTACATAGCACAAAACAAGTCCATGCTCAGAATGGACGACTCTGAATTGTACACAAAAGCACGCCTCACGCCTTTGTCTCTTACATACTACGTTCGCTGTCTGGGAAATGGGAATTACAAAGTCAAGCTGCACTTTGCAGAGATAGTAATGAGGGATAACAGTCTAGGAAGACGGATATTTGATGTTTATATGCAGGTATCTATTAATTAAAAGATCATAGATTCATTCCTTATGCAATAGGTGACAGCTTAATTGAAGAATTGTTCTCGCAGGACATTGTTGTGCTGAAGGATTTTGATATAGTGAAGGAAGCGGGAGGGGTGGATAAGGTATACATTCATAATTTTACAGCAAATGTAACCAATGGAGCTTTAGAGATCCGTCTTCATTGGGCTGGGAAAGGAACCACAACGACTCCCAAAAAAGGAATATATGGTCCTCTAATATCAGCCATTGATGTGGAATCTGGTAGGTTGACATATAATGGAATGGCATTGTAATGAAGGAATAATTAGTACTGTGATCTGACAATACTTGCTCTTGCTGCAATTCTATTTCTGCCTAGACTTCAAGCCTCCTACTAAAGGCAGGAGGAAGAGATTCATTGACGCTGGGGCTGTGGTTTTGTCATTATTCCTCGTTTTCATACTTCTATCCTCTCTCTGGTGGAAAGGTTATTTGGGAGGAAGGAAATCGAGGGATCGAGGTACAGTTGATACATTTATTTTATTTTACAAATTCTAGTGAGGAATCCAGTCACTATAATAACACGGCAATAAACAATTTTCTGCATCTTATTTGCTGTTTACTTGACCGAGAAGAGGTAAACAATGTTCTTCCTTTGATGAATCATTCATGCAGAACATCTAATATATACAATGTTCTCTTTGTTCCTTGGGCAGAACTTGTTGGGTTAGATCTGCTAACTGGTATCTTCACCTTCAGTCAAATCAAAGCCGCAACGAATGACTTTGATCCAGCAAACAAAATTGGAGAAGGCGGTTTTGGCTGTGTCTACAAAGTATAGTACAGATTTTTGTTTTCATCTAGCTACTTAACTACTAGTGAACTTATTTTCTCTGTCTAAAATTATTCTCATTGCAGGGAGTACTATCAGATGGCACTCCGATTGCGGTTAAGCAGCTTTCGGCGAAATCAAAACAGGGGAATCGTGAGTTTGTGAACGAAATAGGCATGATTTCTGCTCTGCAACACCCAAATCTTGTTAGATTGTATGGATGTTGCATTGAGGGGAAGCAATTGTTGCTGGTATATGAATACATGGAAAACAATAGCCTTGCGCATGTTCTGTTCGGTAGGCCTCTGATCACTTCCCCATAGTATCTTATGTAAAGTAATGGGAAAGAAAACAAGTTCTTTTAATGGCATATAAATAGAATTAGTGAAGAAGAAAGTGATGGGTTGGGTTATGCATGATGATTACAGGGACAAAGGAAATCCAGGCAACGAAGCTAGACTGGCGTACAAGGCAGAGGATATGTAAAAGTATAGCGAAAGGTCTGGTTTTCCTGCATGAGGAGTCGACACTCAAAATTGTTCATAGAGACATAAAAGGTACCAATATCCTTCTTGACAAGGACATGAACGCCAAGATATCTGATTTTGGAATGGCCAAGCTTGATGACGAGGACAACACCCACATCGACACCAGAGTTGCTGGAACAATGTGAGTTTCTGATATTAACACAAGTGGTTTATTGAACAAACTGTAAGGAAAACACACAAGTATTGTCATTTATCTAAGATAGCTTTTAGTCTTAAACAGTATGATGCTGTGACTGGGCTCAAGTGCCGATGGAAGGGGTTAGCTTAAACAGTATGTAGGCAGGCATCTAGGGTTCAAATCACACACGGCAGGGTTCTGATGGATCAGGGCCTCCCCATCTATGGCTGTGTTCCTCTAAATGAACACATTATCATCCAGGGTTCGAAATCCTGTTTAGGCTGCAAGAAATATAATTTTGCCTATCGAAAACAAAAACAAACAATAGACATTTAGCATTTTTATACATGTTTCAGTGAAGCAAACTAGTAAAATGTCTCTGAGTTATTCTTTCTGTGCAGGGGATACATGGCACCGGAATATGCATTATATGGTTACTTAACTTACAAGGCAGATGTATACAGCTTTGGTGTTGTAGCATTGGAAATTGTTTCTGGGATGAACAACGTCAAATTTAGGAGGGATGAGAATTTTGTATGCCTTCTAGATTGGGTAAGCTATGCCCATTTAGTCTCTTAATTGTCTGTTCATGTTTACTCTTGGTCAGCTCTATATCTTTTTTTTTTTGTTATTTCAGGTTCTATATTTACAAAAAAATGGGGACATAATGGAGATGGTTGATCCAAGATTGGGGTCTGAATTCAACAAGAAAGAAGTGGTTAGAATGATCAATGTAGCCCTGCTATGCACAAATCAGTCTCCAGCACTTAGACCTACAATGTCTACAGTAGTGAGCATGCTTGAGGGAAAAACTGATGTCGAGGAACTGGTCATGGTTCCAAGCACATTGGGTGATCCATCAGGGTATGCTACGGCCTTACATAACAAGTTTCCTCAATCTTCTGTCAACGGAAGTTTAAGTGAATCTCAGTCCGTCGTGAAGTCATCAGAGGGACCATGGACTGCTTCTTCCTCTTCATCAGCGCAGGATCTTTATCCAATTAGTAAAAGCTGATGCCACAAACCACAACTTTTTTATCATGAAAAATCCTGAATAAGAAACAGATTGAAATTAAAGTTTGATTAATAAATCTAGAATAAATACAAAGTTTTAGAATAAAAATATTTTGTAAAAAAAATTATAACATAATTATAACTATAAGGATTGTTATTATATTAAAGTATTATTTTGTAAATATTCTAGTCAATACTCTTCCAAGACTGCATATTAACTATAAGGTTCTATAAGGATTGTTATTATATTGAAGTAATCTTGCCAGCTTCCTCTTGCTTTCCTTGTCTGCCATTTTATAGGTGAATAAAAGGAAACAGTCACCGATTTTGAAGAAAGGCTTACTGATAGAGCATGTTTGGCTCAGAATCTAAGAGTTAAAGCATGATCACTTGTGTCGTGATTGTAGCCAATATATCATAGAATATGATCTTTTCTTGATTCATGGAGATAGGATCAAATTTTTTAAGCTAAATCTTTCAATTTCGGCGTCTTTGGCTCCTTGGTTCCTAGTCTTTCAATTTCTTATTTTTGGTAATTAATTTCCATCTTTTTTCTTACTTTCTTTCAATTCGGTCCCTAACCAAAATAACATTCACCCTCTAAATTCTCCGCTTTTCTCATTTTGATCCTTGTTCCTCCAATTCTTTCTTTTTAAGCCAAATTAACTTCAAATTTCAAATTTCTCTTAATTGATTTTCTAACTTTGCTCCTTGTTTCAAACTCATCTTTAAACCTTAATTTCTTTTAATTGTAGCTAAATTAAACTAATTTAAGCTCATTTCTCCTCAATTCAGACCTGAATTATGACTTAAAAATTTTCAAACTTTAATTTTGCTTGTGATATTCAAATATTAGTCCAATTACAAACCCAGCTACATTAATTTTTATATTTTTTTTGTTTTTAATATTTTCCAGATTTATCCAGGTTAACCCGAGTTGACTCCTAAAACCTGTGACCTTGCCTCTTGGTCGGGTCAACTATCGAGCCTGATTTGATAACTATGGTTCCGTATCTATATATGATGTCACTGCTTTCACCTATTGAAGATATCTTATTAGTGATAGAAGGAAGAAAAATCGTAAACATCCTGTTGAATTAACTTATATTTACCAATTTATGTGATATAGATTGAAAGAAAAATACAATATTAGAGCTTAATTTATACCAGGATTTGTCTGCAAGGTGTGGGCAAAGCTTTGAAACAATGATCCGTGCTCTGATGGACTGCGATTGGGCTAAACGAACTTGAGTGGTTACTGTTTATTTCGAAGCTATAGGTCATAGGTGGCTGCAGCAACATCTTTTCTCATGTAACAGTGATCAAATTCGGAGGTTTATTACAATTTTCTCATGTAACAATTGATTCTTGAATTGGATTCCTCAGGAACATTGGAACATAGAACATGGTTTTGGCTTTTCATTGCATAGAACTGGGAATTGTGCTGCGGATTTTCTTGTTCAAGTTGGCTCTGCTTAGAGAGGAGCACTACCAGAAAATTTCAATGCAAAGAGAGAGCGCAAGCATATCAAAATGTTTATTTTTTAAGCAAAAAAATAATGAGGATCATAAAAAGCAAAATTTAATAAAAAAAAATTATTAATGGTTTTATTATTGTGCCTAGGAGGTATTGAGTATTTTTTTTTTTTTATGTGATCATTTGATAATAAAAAAACCATTTTCCATGAAAAGTCAAAAAGAAAAATTTAAGAAAAACAAATATGAAGGGCTGTAAAAAAAGCTCATTAATTTTGTAAAAAAAAAAAACTATAATATAATTATTTAAAATGATATTTTAAAGTTTTTTTCATAATTATTTTGAAGTTATTTATGATACAATATTTTCATGATATTTATGTATAGAGTATTCGATAATTTTATCAAAAACAAATGCTAAGATTTCATTAAAAAAAATAAATATAAGCTAACTAATATTTAATAAAATCATATTTTTAATATATTTTTTATTTTTTTATAGAATAAAATTTAATTAAAAAAAAAGAAAAAAAAAGTATAATGGATTACATAAACAGAGGCTATGCGATTTATATTGTGTCGCCAAGCCCAAGCATGCTTGATTCAAAGAAAAAAAACCTAGTGTGCTGATTAAAAATACCTAATAAGCATTCATATTATGTCAATAAATCAATCTCTTAACTCAAAACATCTTAAAATCAGTTAAAAACATAAAATCAAATTAGGGTAAAAATCACCTTTTAATCATTATCTACCTTTTCATAAAAAATAAAGAAAAGAAAATGTCTTAACAGAACTTTCTTCATTAAATGAAACCTGTTAATATTAATAAAGATTTTTTTAATGGCTATAATTTGGACACCTGACTTTCACTCTCTTTCATTATTTTTTGGAGGCTTTCTCTCTTATCTCTTAAATCAATAGACTTAAAAATAAGTAAAATGAAGTTTGAAATAAAAATAAAAATAAAAATTATAAAAACTATGATTGACCATGTATTTTTTTCATGTTTTATATTGAGGTCTTCTTTATTAATTTTGTCTTTTTATATAATTTAAAATTATATCTTAGGTTATATAAAAAAAAAGGATAACATTAAAAAACAAAAATACAAAACAAAACAAAAAATAATAAAGAAAGCAAAGCACCTCTCCAGCATCCCAATTTAGGTAATTCTATCGATTTTTAAGGGTTAGTTGTCTAGTTTGAGATTGTAACAATTTAAAATATTTTTTATTTAAAAATACATAAAAAAAATTTAATTTTTTCTTTTGATATTATTACATCACAATAATCTGAAAATATAAAACAATTATTTTAAATAAAAAAATTAAAAATTAAAATAACACGGTATGCATGGCCTTCCCTAACACTTAAGACAAAGCGATGACTTCAGCCTTTTAAATTACAATCGATATGAAATTAAAGCCTCTGAAATACATGTCACCAAATCAGCCGGCAATATTAATCACTAACCGGAAAACAATCACCAATTGAGATGTAGCCCACATTTCATATAAATAGTTTTTTTCTTTGTTTTTTAATTCAATCTTCTACTGCTTTCTTTCCATGCCTTTTTTTTTTCCATTAAAGTCTTTATTTTAATTTTATTCTTTTATATATATTTTATTATTTTAAACTGATCATCATAATTATTTCAAATTCTTTTATAAATTTATTATAATTTTAAATAATTATCCAAATATTTAATTGATATTTAATTTTACAAGCATTTGTTTTTTTATGTACATACACCTGGTTATTGATTTAGAGATAATATATAATATCAAAAGGAATTTATTTAATGAACACTGTTGGGATTCTAAAAATCCAAACCGTACGTATAACAATTCTCGTCCATTCGAATTGTATATTACAATTATTATTATTATTATTATTGTTATTATTATTATTATCATCTCGTTCAAAGATTGCTTGCAAATCTCATTTAATTTATTTCTTTCGGTCAATGTCTACAGAGATATTAAGCATGGTCCGTGCACAAGGTGTGGGTCACCGGGAAATTGAATTCTAAATTAATGCCAAGTATGAAAAAAATATATTAAATGAGTTGCATGTGTGTTTGTTGTTTTTATAATTATGGTTTGAAAGTATAAGTTTTTTAAAAATATAACTATATTATAATTTTTTTGTTAATCAAAGTTCTAAGAGGATTTTCAGTAGGATCCATATAAAATTATAGTACTTATTAATTAATTAAATATATTAAAAATTATATAATTGAGATAAAATACAGTTTCAATTATACTTTATCACGTTGCAAAACGGACCAGACATTCTTTTTAAATCTAGCAATGATATTCTTTATCTTAATTAATGTGAGGAAACTCCCTTTCCCAAATGAAGGATAAATTTTAATTTATCATGAATAAGCTCTTAGTTTAAATTATAATAATAATAGGATCATTAATAAATAAATAAAACATCAGTATCCTCAGTATTTAATCTAAAAGGGAAATATAGAAAATCACACCTCATTAAGCAAAAAATAATGAGGATCATAAAAAGCAAAATTTAATAAAAAAATTATTAATGGTTTTATTATTGTGCCTAGGAGGTATTGAGTATTTTTTTATGTGATCATTTGATAATAAAAAACATTTTCCTTGAAAAGTCAAAAAGCAAAATTTAAGAGAAACAAATATGAAGGACTGTAAAAAAAAGCTCAATAATTTTGTTAAAAAAAACTATAATAAAATTATTTAAAATGATATTTTGGAGTTTTTTTTGGATAATTATTTTAAAGTTATTTATGATAAAGATATTTTCATGATATTTATGTATAGAGTATTTGATAATTTGATAATAAAAAATGCTATGATGTCAAAAAAAAACTAAATATAAGCTGACTAATATTTAATAAAATGATATTTTTAATATATTTTTAATTTTTTTATTAAATAAAATTTAATTTTAAAAAAAAAGTATAATGAATCGAATAAACAGAGGCCACAAGATTGATACTTTGTTGCCAAACCCAACCATACTTGATTCAAAGAAGAAAAAGCCTAGCATGCTGACTAAAAATACCTAATAAGCATTCATATGATGTTAATAAATTAATTTCTTAACTTAAAACATTTTAAAATTAGTTTAAAATATAAAATTAAATTGAGGTAAAAATCACCTCTCAATCCTAATCTACTTTTTCATAAAAAATAAAGAAAAGAAAACGTTTTAATAGAACTCTTCTCATTAAATTAAATTTATTAACATCAATAAAGACTTTTTTTATGGTTATAATTTAGCCATCCGACTTTCACTCTTTTTTATTATATTTTGGTGGCTTTCTCTCCTGTATCTCAAACCAATAGATTTAAAAATAAGTAAAATGAACTTTTAAATAAAAATAAAAATTATAAAAGTTATGATTGACAATGTATTTTTTTCACGTTTTACATTGAGGTTCTCTTTTTTAATTTGTCTTTTTATATAATTTAAAATTATATCTTAGGTTATAAAAACATGAAATAAAAATGAGGATAAAATAAAAAAATAAAAAAAACACTAAACAAATCAAAAAATAACAAAGAAAGGAAGCACCTCTCGGACACCACAATTTAATTCTACCAATTTTTAAGGGTTGATTATCTAGTGTAAAATTATAGTAGCGATAACAGTTTAAAATGATTTTTATTTAAAAATATATTAAAATAATTTTTTTAAAAAAATTATTTTTAACATCACCATATCATAACAATCTAAAAACATAAAAAAATTATTTTAAATAAAAAATTAAAATTTAGAAAAACATGATTTGCATTACCTTCGGAAACATTGTTGACAAAACGGTGACTTCAACCTTTCGAATGACAGCCGATATGAAATTAAGGACTTTGAAATATGTGTCACCAAATCAGCCACCAATATTGATCACCAACCGAAAAAAATCACCTATTGAGATGTAGCCTACATTTCAAATAAATAGTTTTTTTTCTGTTTTTTAATTCAATCTTCTACTGCTTTCTTTCCATGCTTTTTTTTTTTCATTAAAGTTTTTATTTCAATTTCATTCTTTTATATTTTATTGATTTTAAATTGATCATCATAACTATTTTAATTTTTTTATAAATTTTTATAATTTTAAATAATTATTCAAATATTTAATTGATGTTTAATCTTACAAGCATTTGTTTTTTTTTGTACATACACCTGGAAGTCGGATTTAGAGATAATATATAATATCAAAAGGAATTTATTTAATGAACACTGTTGGGATTCTAAAAATCCAAACCGTACGTATAACAATTCTCCTCCATTCGAATTGTATATTACAATTATTATTATTATTATTATTATTATCTCGTTCAAAGATTGCTTGCAAATCTCATTTGATGATGTTATCGAGGGATTAATTTCAGTATTCAGTTACATAATTTAATTCCTTCGGTCAATGTCTAAGCATGGTCCGTGCACAAGGTGTGGGTTACCGGGAAATTGAATTCTAAATTAATGCCAAGTATATATGAAAAAATATATTAAATGAGTTGATCCCAGCTACACCTGCCTCAAGTGGCAAATGCTTTCCAGAAACTAAATTCTTAAAAAAACAATTAATTCTCGATGGTAATATGATTGTATTTTTACGAGAATTTGTGTTATGGTGGGAAATCAGATTTTGAAGGTTTTAATTAAAGTATTTTTTATGGGAATTATCAACATAAATTATTATTTTTTTAGAATATTTCTAACAGGATTTCTGACTAAAATCAATTCCTCCTAATCTCTATCGCTAATTAACAATGAAATTGTTTTCATAAAAAATTATGGACGAAAATTCCATCCAAAATTCTTATTTTTCTTGTAGTGCAAGAACATTATCTGAGACTGCTCACCTGCAGTCTATCTTCTATTTTGGCTGGCCATGCTGCTGGTGCCATCCTTCCAGCAGTTTAACTGCTTTCGGTTATATATATATATATATATATATATATATATATATATATATATATATATATATATATATATATATATAATCTTATAATTTAAATTTAAAAAGTGATAAGAGAGAGCAAGTCTTTTGCACCATAAAATCTAATTTTTAAAGTCTAATTAAATGTTTTGAAAATTACAGAGCTAGCAATTTTGTTAGTAAATACTAGTCAACTTATTTGCTTTTGCGTCATCAAGAGCTATTCATTTTTTTTATTATATATTAATACATTTTTTATAATTTATGTTCTATCAAAATAAAATAATTTTCTAGTATACTCCTTTTTTTCTTTTTAATTTATTTTTCTCAACCAAAAAAATATAGGCTTTTTTTTTTTATTAATGCACATCATTTAATAAAAATCAAACGTGATTAGAATAAAAATTCAATAAACTATAAAGCATATGTAACAACGATAAATAAAAAAAACTTTTTCATCCTCTTAATATAATTCTTTTTTAGGAAATTTATTGATCAAAATGTTTATTTTTTAAGCAAAAAATAATGAGGATCATAAAAAGCAAAATTTAATTAAAAAAAATTATTATTGTGCCTAGGAGGTATTGAGTATTTTTTTTATGTGATCATTTGATAATAAAAAACATTTTCCTTGAAAAGTCAAAAAGAAAAATTTAAGAAAGACAAATATGAAGGGTGTAAAAAAAGGCTCAATAATTTTGTTAAAAAAAACTGTAATATAATGATTTAAAATGATATTTTAAAGTTTTTTTTTATAATTATTTTAAAGTTATTTATGATAAAGATATTTTCATGATATTTATTTATAGAGTATTTGATAATTTTATCAAAAACAAATGCTATGATGTCATAAAAAACTAAATATAAGCTGATTAATATTTAATAAAATGATATTTTTAATTTTTTTATTGAATAAAATTTAATTTTAAAAAAAGTATAATGGATTGGATAAACAAAGGCCACACAGTTGATACCGTGTCGCCAAGCCCAAGCGTGCTTGATTCAAGGAAGAAGCCTAGCATGCTGATTAAAAATACCTAATAAACATTCATGTCAATAAATCAATCTCTCAACTCAAAATATCTTAAAAACACAAAAATAAATTGGGGTAAAAATCACCTCTCAACCCTAATATATTTTTTCAAAAAAAAATAAATGAAAGAAAACATCTTAATTGAAGTCTCCTCATTAAATGAAACTTGTTAACATTAATAAAGACTTTTTTCATGGCTATAATCTGGCCACCCGACTTTCACTTTCTTTCATTATTTTTTGGTAGCTTTCTCTCTTATATCTCAAACTAATAGATTTAAAAATAAATAAAATAAAATTTTAAATAAAAATGAAAATTATAAAAGTTATGATTGACCATATATTTTTTTCACGTTTTACATTACATTGAGGTCCTCTTTTTTAATTTTAACTTTTTATATAATTTAAAATTATATCTCGGGTTATAAAAAATAATGATAAAATTAAATAAAATACAAAAAATAATAAAGAAAGCGAAGCACCTCTCCACCACCACAATTTAGGTAATTCTACCGATTTTTAAAGATTGATTATCTAGTTTGGGATTGTAATAGTGGTAGCAGTATAAAGTGTTTTTTGTATTAAAATGTATCAAAATAATTTATTTATTTTTTAAAATTATTTTTAACATTAGCATATTAAAATAATTTAAAAACATAAAAAAATTATTTTAAATAAAAAAATAAAATTAAAAAAAAAAACATGTTTGCATCGCCTCCTAAACACTTTAGATAAAATGGTGACTTCAACCTTTTGAATTACGGCCGATATGAAATTAAGGACTCTGAAATACGTGTCACCAAATCAGCCGCCAATATTGATCACTAACCGAAAAAAATCACCTATTGAGATGTAGCCTACATTTCATATAAATAGTTTTTTTCTTTGTTTTTTAATTCCATCTTCTACTGCTTTCTTTCCATGGTTTTTTTTTTCATTAAAGTCTTTATTTCAATTTTATTCTTTTATTTATATTTTATTATTTAAATTGATCATCATAATTTTTCCAAATTTTTTTTTATAAATTTTTTATAATTTTAAATAATCATCCAAATATTTAATTGATGTTTAATGTGCATACACCTGGAAGTCGGATTTAGAGATAACATATAATATTAAAAGGAATTTATTTAATGAACACTGGAAGTCGTATATTACAATTATTATTATTATTATTATTATCTCGTTCAAAGATTGCTTGCAAATCTCATTTGATGATGTTATCGAGGGATTAATTTCAGCATTCAGTTACATAATTTATTTCTTTCGGTCAATGTCTATAGAGATATTAAGCATGGTCCGTGCACAAGTGTGGGTGACCGGGAAATTGAATTCTAAATTAATGCCAGGTATGAAAAAATATATTAAATGAGTTGATCCCACGCTACACACCTGCCTCAAGAGTAATAGTTGCAAATTTCATGTGTGTTTGTTGTTTTTTATAATTATAGTTTGAAAATATAAGTTTTTTAAAATATAACGATATTATAGTTTTTTTTGTTAATCGAGGTCCTTTGAGGATTTTCAGTAGGATCAATATAAAATTATAGTATTTATTTATTAATTAAATACATTAAAGATTATATGATTGAGACAAAATACAATTTCAACTATACTTAATCATATTGCAAAACGGATTAGATATTTTTTTTAAAGCCCTGTTTGTTTTTGTATTTCAAAAGTGTTTGAAAAAAAATAATTTTTTTTTAAATTTTTTTTGCTTCAAATTAAGATTTTTTTGGTGTTTTTTAATCATTTTGATGTACTGATATCAGAAATAATTTTTAAAAAATAAAAAATAATATGCTTTATATACAAATAGGGTATTACATATTACGTATCTCTAGATATCACTATACATGTTTAAATTGCTCTATATACACCTATAATTGGATTAAAAAAATAATCTAATATGCTTTAACATCCTTGTTGGATCGAGCTTGATTGTGAGTATGGTTGCAGTTGCTTTTCAAATAACTTTTCGTGCCAAAATACATGCCAATGATTTTTTTTTAAAATCATTTTTGATATCAGCATATCAAAATGATTTGAAAACATTAAAAATATATTAATTTGAAGTAGAAAAAAATAAAAAAAATTTAAATTTTTTCAAAAACGCTTTTGAAACGCAGAGATAAACAGGAAATACACAAACCTGTTTTCTGCAGTAAATAATTGAGTATAATCAAAATATAATTTTTTATATTTAAATCTAGGGTGGCATTAATTGGGCTTTTTTATATATAATATATAATCAAGGTGTTTTATTTCAAAGACTAATATTGTGAACCAGGAATGGCAACGTTTCAAGTAATATTGTGTTTGGGATAAAGTGATCATTCTTTATCTTAATTAATGTGAGGAATCTCCCTTTCCCAAATGAAGGATAAATTTTAATTTATCATGAATATGCTCTTAGTTTAAATTATTATAATAATAGGATCATTAATAAATAAATAAAACATTAGTATCCTCAGTATTTAATCTAAAAGGGAAATATAGAAAATCATACCAATTTTTTTGTCAATTGTTTTTACTACATACAATTATATTATCACCTAACTGTTATATGCATGGATAAGTTATTTTATAGTTTATTTAAATTTTTATAATTTCCATAGAAATCCTTTGGATCAATATGCTTTATTATATATGAATGTTTTTTTTTTAAAAGGAAAATGATGCTTTCTATGGAAAATGATGCTTAGGTAAACATAACTAGAACAAAAATTTGTGGAGACTAGGAGTGAGTAAAAAAAATCAAAAATTGATTAAAAGTTTTTAAAAATAGACCGGTTTAGTTTTGATTTTATAAACCTGAAATCGAAAAACTAAACTGAACCAAATCAAACCCAAAAAAAACCGAGCCAAACTGAAAAAAACGAGTCAAAAATGAAAAAACCAAGCCTAACCGGTTTGAATCGGTTTTTGTCCTAAAAAACTCGAACCAAAACTGGTCGGTTTGAATCGGTTTTGATTTTTTTTTTAATTTGATTTGATTATTTTTTTGATAAAAATTTAATCAATCGAAAATAATAACCCCTGAGATATACTTTTTTTTTTCTTTTCCAGAAAAGTAATTCTTAAAGAGAAAAGTAGCCTTCTGTGCATTGAAAGCCACCAATAGTCAACCACTATATATTTATCAAAGATATTTATGGTCTAAAAAATTGTGCACACGTAATCAAGATGACAATTGTGAATATGTGAAAGTTAACTTGCCAAATTCAAAATATCAAATTAAAAAATTAAAAGTAATAATTGATTTCAAAA
Organism: Populus tomentosa; assembly: GCA_018804465.1. Classification (NCBI taxonomy): domain Eukaryota; kingdom Viridiplantae; phylum Streptophyta; class Magnoliopsida; order Malpighiales; family Salicaceae; genus Populus; species Populus tomentosa. The sequence goes on from CM032005.1 coordinate 2,444,067, forward strand.
TATCATAAAAGTAGTTTAAATCATTTGTCATAGCCCAATAAAGAAAAGATAATTTAAAAAGCTATTTTTTAAAAAATATGACTAGCAATAGGAGTGATTATTTTTGATTTGATTCGATTTTTATAAAAAAAAATAACAAAACTGATTTTTTTTAAACCAAAACCGAATTGAAACCGATCAGTTTTGGTTCGGTTCGGTTTTTTAAAAAAAAGCTGTTAAAACTGGTTTGACTCGGTTTTTTCGGTTTCATACTTAAAAAACCAAAACTAAATCGATTGGTTTTTTTCACGGTTTGGTTTTTTCGGTTATTATTTTCTTAATTTTTTTGATTTTATTAATTTTTTGGTTTTTTTATTCACCCCTAACAAGCAATGGTTATGGAAACTCAAATCATTAAAGAAACTAAAAGTAAATATTCAAAGTGATGACGTTATCGAGGGATTAATTTCAGCATTCAGTTACATAATTTATTTCTTTCGGTCAATGTCTATAGAGATATTAAGCACGGTCCGTGCAGAAGGTGTGGGTCACCGGGAAATTGAATTCTAAATTAATGCCAAAGTATGAAAAAATTAAATATATTAGATGAGTTGATCCCACGCTACACACCTGCCTCAAGAGTAATAGTTGCAAATTTCATGTATGTTTGTTGTTTTTATAATTATGGTTTGAAAATATAAGTTTTTGAAAAATATAACTATATTATAATTTTTTTTGTTAATCAAAGTCCTTTGAGGATTTTCAGTAGGATCCATATAAAATTATAGTATTTATTAATTAATTAAATACATTAAAAATTATATGATTGAGATTAAAAAACAATTTCAACTAATATTAATTAATGTGAGGAATCTCCCTTTCCCAAATGAAGGATAAATTTTATGTTATCGAGGAATGGCAACGTTTCAAGTAATATTGTGCTTGGGATAAAGTGATCATTCTTTATCTTAATTAATGTGAGGAATCTCCCTTTCCCAAATGAAGGATAAATTTTAATTTATCATGAATATGCTCTTAGTTTAAATTATAAGAATAATAGCATCATTAATAAATAAATAAAACATTAGTATCCTCAGTATTTAATCTAAAAGGGAAATATAAAAAATCACACCAATTTTTTTTATCAATTTTTTTACTACATACAATTTATATCATCACCTAACTGTTATATGCATGGATAAGTAATTTTATAGTTTATTTAAATTTTTATAATTTCCATAGAAATCCTTTGGATCAATATGCTTTACTATATATGAATTTTTTTTTTTAAAAAGGAAAATGACGCTTTCTTAGGTAAGCACAACTAGAACAAAAATTTGTGTAGACTAGGAGTAAGCAAAAAAAAATTGAAAAGTAAAAAAATCAATTAAATCAAAAAAATGAGAAAAAAAAACTGAAAAAACCGAACCGTAAAAAAAAATTGATTAAAATTTTAAAAAAACTTACCGATTCGGTTTCAGTTTTATAAGCCTAAAACTAAAAAAACCAAACTGAATCGAGTCCAAACCAAAAAAACAGAAAAAAACCCGAGTCAAACCAGTTTGAACCAGTTTTTTGCAAAAAAACCGAACTAAAATTGATCGGTTTGAACTGATTTTAGTTTTTTTAAAAAAAACATTTTGGTTTCATTATTTTATTTTAATAAAAACCAAATTAAACCAAAAATAATCAATGCTACCCCTAGTCGAGACCTCTTTTTGGAGATATACGTTTTTTTTTTTCTTTAGTAATTCTTAAAGAGAAAAGTAGCCTTCTGTGCATTGAAGGCCACCAATAGTCAACCACTATATATTTATCAAAGATATTTATGGTCTCAAAAATTATGTACACGTAATCAAGATGACAATTGTGGATATGTGAAAGTTGACTTGAGAATATTCAAAAATATTAAATTAAAAAAATAAAAGTAATAATTGAATTAAAAATCTCATAAAAGTAGTTTAAATCATTTGTCATAGCCAAATAAAGAAAAGATAATTAAAAAAGCTATTTTTAAAAAAATTATAACTAGTAATAAAGGTGATTATTTTTTATTTGATTCGGTTTTTATCAAAAAAATAATCAAACTGATTTTTTTTTTTAAAATCAAAACCGAATCGAAACCGGTTCAAACCGATCGGTTTCGGTTCGGTTCAGTTTTTTAGAAAAAAAACTGTTGAAACTGGTTTAGCTTGGTTTTTTCGGTTTCATGTTTAAAAAATCAAAACTGAATTGGTCGGTTTTTTTCATGATTTAGTTTTTTCAGTTATTATTTTTTTAATTATTTTGATTTTATTAATTTTTTGGTTTTTTTACTCATGGTTATGAAAACTCAAATCATTAAAGAAACTAGAAGTAAATATTCAAAGTGAAGTATAATAATAATAATATAAATAATTTACTGTTACCATGTCTGTAGCCTTGCCCACCTCTTCCTACCCTATATAATCCCGACGTTTTCATCAGGCGGTGTTACCAATGATTCCTTTGTTCTCCTCACAGTTTTCAAACTCCATTGCTTCAAATACTTCTCAACAGCTCCCACCTTGATTAGAAATGGCATACAAGATCAAAGTATGGTGCTTACTACTAGTCCTATTGAAGTTGGTGTCGAATTTGCAAAATTGTGCTCATGCAGCTCCACAGGTGCCTTGTTTTTTCATATTTGGAGACTCGTTGGCGGATAGTGGCAACAACAACAACCTTGCCACAGCTGCTAAGGCCAATTACCGCCCATATGGAATTGACTTCCCTGATGGAACCACCGGAAGGTTCACCAATGGCCGAACCGTAGTGGATATAATTGGTGATCCCTTCTCATCTCCTTGCACGTTATGATCACTTTCATTTTAGTTTCGAAATGCAAAATAATTTGTCTCATATATACCAAATCATATCAGTTTAAGTCATATTAATTAATAGCTTCACGTAAAGTTTCATCATATATTATTGTTTAAGAATAAATGACATCATCTCTCCTGAAATATAGTTCAAGAATTACACGCAGTATTTAGTCAAAAGTTGTGAATTGATAGAACAACCTGCAAAGAAAAAACTTATAATGCTACAGTATAAGAGCATTAAACTGATATAGGTGTTCAAAATGATAATAATGTCCTTCTTCCTCTTAAAAAATTATTTCTTAGTTTTTTTTTGTTTGTTTCTCTCTTTTCTTGTGTCTATCTCTTTCACCATAGAATTTATATGTCAAAATCCCCTTGACCGTGATCATAGCAGAACAATTTATTTGCATATACGGATACGGTTCAGATGGTGAATAGACATTACATTTGGGCATTTGCAGGTGAACTTCTGGGCTTTAACCAATTTATTCCACCATTTGCAACTGCTAGAGGCAGAGACATATTGGTTGGTGTTAACTATGCATCTGGGGCAGCAGGGATTCGTGATGAGAGTGGAAGGCAACTGGTACCAAATAATTTACGTTGTACTAATTTTTTGCCTCTGAATATTCTTACAACGTCCTATGATTTAACTTCTCTCTTCTTCTTCTTCTTTTCCTATTTCTGTTGACACGTTCCAGGGTGATAGAATCAGCCTAAATGAGCAATTGCTGAATCATGTTACTACACTCAGTCGCTTGACTCAATTACTAGGGACTAAACAGGCAGCAGCAAATTACCTTAATAAGTGCTTGTATTATGTCAGCTTGGGCAGTAATGACTACTTAAACAACTACTTCATGCCCAGTGAATATATAACAAGCCGTTTATACACCCCTGATCAATATGCCAAGGTTTTAATTGACCGGTATAGTCTGCAAATAAAGGTTGGTCTTACTATCCTTTTCGCGAGAAATTAATTTTATGATGCTCAAAATATAAACATTGATACTTGGATACAAGAAGAAAGAGAGAAAAATACAAGAAATACTTACCATTTTTATGGGACTAGAAGTGATTTTTTTCTCTTATTCTTGTATCCATCTATTAGATTCGTACTTAGAGCTTCAACACTATACTTTATTTTTAATAATTGTATTTGTACCTTAATTTATGCATTATATTCCATATATATTTTAATTTATCTTTTTTGTGAATTAATGTCTTTTGTTTCTATTTTTCTTCAGCTTCTGTACCACCTAGGAGCCAGGAAAATTGCCTTGCCTGGACTTGGACCAATAGGCAGCATTCCATACTCATTTTCTACTCTATGCCGCAACAATCTCTCTTGTGTGACCAATATAAACAACGCCCTCCTACCTTTTAATGATAGACTCGTATCGCTTGTTGATCAACTGAATAGAGAGTTGAATGACGCACGCTTTATATACTTGAATTCTACTGGGATGTCATCTGGCGATCCTTCTGTGCTCGGTAAGTCATCCAACCTGTTGGTGGAGGATGTTACAATTTATTAATACGAGGAATTGCTCAGTATATAAGGAGTACGATTCACAGTACGTATTCCTAATAATTTCTTGTGTTAATGATTACTATTTGGCTCTAAGCGATGGAGATTGTCTGTTTTGTTCATAACAGGGTTTAGGGTTACAAACGTTGGATGTTGTCCAGCACGTAGTGATGGCCAATGCATTCAAGATTCAACCCCATGCCAAAATAGGACTGAATATGTGTTTTGGGATGCAATTCATCCTACAGAAGCTTTGAACCAATTCACTGCAAGAAGATCGTACAATGCCTTTCTTCCATCTGATGCTTATCCAACCGATATCAGTCATTTAATCAGTTAGCATGCAGATCTACGTCAAGGAAGATAAATATTCCATAAATAATATATAGAAATAATGTGGTCTCGGTCACTTTGTTACGATGATAAAATTATGTAAAACAGCAGTCTAATAATATGACTTCTTGTAAACGAAAAAAAAAAAAACAGTATGACAATATGCTGTAACATGCATGTACTTGTACCTCAAGAATGATATATAAGATCGTTTTCTTACGAAATATTTGGATAAACTATCTTTTTGTGCTTATAGATTATCAAATTTCCAATTCTACTCTTCTAGATTAAAGTTTGCTCTTCATTATTAAAAAACTAACAAAAGGTTAATTTTATCACATTTTTTGTTTTATTTTTATGATTTTTCTCTCATCTTTCCCTCTCAAATCAACATCCATGTTATCAAATGCATTTGGAAACCTAAAAAACTCAAAAAGCAAATTTAAAAAATAGTTTAGTTGATGGTTGGGAGTGGCATTGAAACGTTTAGAAAACCACAACGGTAGCATTGAGAGATTTTAAGGTATAGAAGCAAATATTGATGACTTTAGACGGACCAAATTAAATTTTAACCAATTTTGTTGTTCTTTCGGATTTTATAATTTTACTTTTTTTTTTAGTAGGATCAATTGATTTACGAAGGAAATCCCAAACCATTTCTTGGGATTTTCTGGGCAAGGTTATGGAATACATGGGCTTTGAGGATTGCTGGCGTAAATGGATTGAGGAATGCATCTCAACTTCTAGATTGTTTACCCTAATCAATGGCTCTCCATCTGTAGAATTTGATGTGATAAGTGGCATTAGGCAAGGAGATCCTTTCTCTCAATTCCTTTTTAACATGGTGGTTGAAGGCCTATATGTTCTGATCAGTAGAGGCACTAAGGCCGGTTTGCTGTTAGGAATTGAAGTAGGGAGAGGTTTACAGATTACTCATATGCAATTTGCAGATGACTCCCTATTCTTTATCCCAAATGATGTTCATTGCTTGCTGAATACTAAAAGAACTCTTAGGTGGTTCTGTAAATGTTGTAGTTTGAGGGTCAATTTCCAACAGAGCTTCCTGATTGGGATTAATGTTGATGAGGCATACACTGTTGGCCTATCCAACCTTCTTTTCTGTAAATTTGACTCCTTGCCGTTCAAATATTTATGTTACCATTAGATGCTAATCCTAAAAGGATGTTATGTATGGACATAAAATGGTTGCTGGCTGCAATATCAAACAGGACTGCTGCCATTGCAGCTCTATCTCTTTCTTTCTATTCTCTTATACACACTCACCACTCTCTTATTTTGCTCTCTCTTTCTTGGTGTCTATTTATAGGCTTCAATGACAACTCCTTTTACTCATTTGTCAACAATGATGGTCATTTAACATGTACCTATTTTGTGACTTTTGGTTACTGCACCAGAAACCCTCTTTGACTCTCACAAGCTAGTCTTTTTTTTTTACAATGACAGCTATCTTTTTCTAGAAAATGGGCTGCAGATGCTGCCACATAAATGGCAATATCCAAACACTATACTTTGAAGCAACTTGATAGCTTAATTGAGATTCTTAACAGTGCTCACCTGCACAAGTATAAAGAAGATAAGTGCTGGATTTTGGACAGTCTCTTGATCCTTGGATTTAAACCATTCCTTGCAGACATTTAGAAGAATTCTTCTTCACCAAAATCTTAGATGTTGTTGTGGCTAGCCTTGCATAGCATGTTGTGCACTCGTTCCTTCCCAGCAAAATGAAAGATTTTATCGACTAATGAAGACTTATGCCCCTTCTGCAATTGTACCTGTGAAACTAAAAATCATATTCTTTTTCACTATCCTTTGTCTTGGATCTTGTGGAATACAATAATCAGGTGGTGGAATCTCTCATGGTTTGAACATATGGATCCTTTATTGATTCTTTACGGTATTGTTTTTTATTTTCAATCAAATAGATTTTTTTATATATATATAACATTAAAAACTAAATTATCCTTGAGATATTTGTTGGTGGGAGAAACCACTGGTGGTGGCTTTGAAACACTCAGAGGGGATAAAACACAAAGTTTTATTTCAAGAAAAAGAGCTTTCATGATACACCGGGTTCTTTGCCAACGCAATCGCTGATCGATTGTCAATATAAATCTCTGTAGGATTTTCTTGAGGAAATCCCAAAAACTTCAGCATATTCCTTAACCATATTGAATGGCATACGACTAAGTTGGCAGCAACATACTCAGCTTCACAACTTGATAACATTATAATTGATTGCTTCTTGGATGACCATGTGAAAGATGTATCTCCCATGAAAAAGACAAACCTTGTTGTTCTTTTCCTTTCATCCAAATCTCTACCCTAATCACTATCCGAGTAGCCTACAAGATTGAAATCTTTACTTGAGGTATAAAACATACCTTCATTTATTGTGCCTTTGATGTAGTGAAGAATTCTCTTGGCTGCATTCAAGTGAGACTGGTTTGGTGTCTCCATATATCTGCTGATTAGTCCAATTCCGTAGAGTATATCCGGTCTGGTACATGTTAAGTACCTTAAGCTTCCTACTAAGCTTTTGAAGTAAGTTGGATCAACATTTCCAACTTTACTCTTCCTCAATTCCACTCCATTCTCAACTGGAGTTGATACCGGATTGCAGCTTTCCATCTTGAACCTTTCAAGAATATCTTTGGCGTAACCGCTTTGGGATACAAAAATCCCTTCTTCTTTCTGCGTTACTTCTAAGCCAAGAAAATGTGACATTAGACCAATGTCAGTCATCTCAAACTCCTGTACCATGCTTTGTTTGAAGTCTTCAAACATGGTAGGGTTGTTGCCGGTGAATATCAAATCATCAATATATAGGCACACAAATAATATGCTGCCATCTGCTTCTTTCTTCATATATATTGCGTGTTCATATGGATATTTTTCAAATCCATTATCTTGAAAATACCTGTCAATTCTAGTATTCCTAGCACGCGGAGCTTACTTCAAACCATAGAGAGCTTTCTTCAACTTGTATACTTTGCCTTCATTTTCAGCTTCAATGTATCCAAATGGTTGTTCAACATAGATCTCTTCTTCTAGGAAGCCATTCAGAAATGCTGACTTCACATCGAGTTGATAAATCTTTCATCTATGTTGTGCAGCTAGTGAGATCATCAGTCTGATTATCTCTAGCCGGGCTACTGGAGCAAATACTTCTCCATAGTCAATGCCTTCTCTTTGTTTGTAGCCTTTAGCCACTAATCTAGCTTTGTATCTTTGCACTTCTCCTTTTACATTCTTCTTTCTCTTGTAGACCCATTTACACCTATTGCTTTCTTGTTTTCTGGTGGATTAGTCAGCTTCTAGGTATCATTCTTCTCAATGGCATGTATTTCTTCATCCATTGCTTTTATCCATTTCTCTTCTGTGATAGCTTCATTGAAGCTTAGTGGGTCACTATCTGCAAAGAAACAAAATAAAGTTGTATCTTCCATGACTTGAGTGGCATCATACAGCTCTTCAAGATTTCTCATCCTTCTTGGTCCTTTTGATGAGGATGCTGATAGTGGTGTTGATGATGATGATTCTGGTGTGTTCCTCCTGTTGAATATAGGGAATCTGTGTACCGGACTTTGTGGTTCATCTGCTGGCATAATCGGTTCTTCTGCAAGTACTGTTGGTACTTCTTCATCTTCAAGGATCAAATCAGTGTTGATCCATTTGACTGCTTCTTGATCATCATTCCATTCTCAAGATTTATCTTCTTCAAAGATAACATCTTTACTCATAATTACCTTCTTTGTGATGGGATTATACAGCTTGTATCCCATCCTTCTATCACCATATCCGACAAAGATGCATTTCTCGCTTTTATCATCGAGTTTGGTCCTTCTTGCATCTGGGATCTTTGCATATGCCACACAACCAAAGACTCATAGATGAGTAACACTTGGTTTGTGACCACTCCATGCTTCTTCCGGAGTGACACCTTGCAAACTTCTGGTTGGGCAGCAATTCAGTAAATACACTGCACATGATACAGCTTCAGCCTAGTATTGCTTGGGCAACTTCTTTGCTTTGAGCAAACTTCTTGCCATGTCAAGAATCGTTCGATTCTTCCTCTCAGCTACACCGTTCAACTGTGGTGTATAAACTGGTGTTGTCTGATGTCTGATGCCTTGTTGTGTACAAAAGGCTTCAAAGTCATTTGCTATATATTCTCCACCTTGATCAGATCTTACGGTTTTGATCGTGTAACCACTTTGCTTCTCCACAATTACTTTAAAATCTTTAAAACAATTGAACACTTTCGACTTCCTCTTTAGAAAGTATATCGACATCTTTCTGCTAAAATCATCAATAAAAGTGAGGAAGTACCTATTTTGTCCAGTCGACATAGGCTTTATTGGGCCACACACATCTGTGTGCACTAACTCCGGTGGCCTCTTTGCTTTCCAGTTGACTTCTTTGGCAAAACTGGATCTGTGATGTTTGCTAAGGACACAACTCTCATAGACTTCATCTGGATGATCAATATGAGGCATACCTTTGACCATCTTCTTGCTTGCTAGCATCTTCAGACTTGTGAAATTTAGATGTCCAAGCCTCAGGTGCCAAAGCCATTCTTCACTGTTGGTGTTGGCGCTCAAACACCTTGCTGCATCATACTGGATGTTCAAAGGAAACATCCTATTCTTGGACATTTTCACATGGGCAATGAATCTCCAATTGTAGTCTCTAATTGTCAAATGACAATTCTTCGTGAAAAGATTATAACCTCTCTTCATAAGTTGACCTATACTGATCAAGTTCTGCTTTATGGCTGGGACATAATAAACATCAGCGATGTAGCTATGATCGTCGTTCTTCAACTTGATTGGGATGTTGCCTTTACCTTTAAATAGAACCTTTGAGGTATCTCCAAAAGTAACTAGACCTTGTACGGTCTCATCTAGATCACCAAATAACTCTCGGTGGCCACACATGTGATAGCTGGCTCCAGAATCTAGATACCATACATTCTCCTATTTCTCAACAAGTTCTTGTTGGACAAGTAATGCAACTGCTTCTCTATCATCCTTCTCTGCATAGTTGGCTTGCTCTCGTATCTCTAACGGAGCTTTCCTTCAACATTCAGTGCTATAATGCCCAAATTGATTGCAACTATAACATTGGATATTCCTCTTGTCATGGTTATTGTAACCTCCTCCTCTTCCTCTAGGAGTGAATGCTTGTTGTCCTTGACCTCCTCTGGTGGTGTTTCTACCACCTCTTCCTTTAAAGCTTGTATTCTAAGATCCTCTTCCTTGGAATCGCTGAAATCCTCCTCTAGATTGTTGACTTCTTGCCTGAGTGGTATATCTACTTGTTGAAGTCTCCCCTTGCTCATATCTGTCTTTGAGAGACAACTTTGCTTGTAAGGCATGCTCAATTGCCTTGTCTTCATTTCTCTTTACGATCTTTTACTCATGAGCTTGCAAAGAACTCATAAGTTCATCCACTGTCAACTTGTCCACTTCTTTGGACTCTTCAATGGCGACAACAACAAAATCAAATTTTGGATCTAGGGATCTCAAAATTTTCTCAGTAATTCGAGAATCGATGATGGCTTCTCCATTTCTTCTCATCTGATTGACTATCACCATAATTCTTGTGTGATAATCAGAAATAGACTCCAAGGACTTCATTTGCAATAACTCAAATTCACCTCGTAAAGATTGAAGACGAATCTTCTTGATTCTGTCAGCACCTTTGTATTTTTGTTGGAGAGCCTCCCATATGTCATGTGATGTTTTAGCGGAAGCAATGATCTCGAATGTATCTTTATCAAGACCTTGTTAGATGATGGTCTTTGCTTTGTTGTCTTTCTTTCTGTTGACTTTGAGGGCTTGCTTCTGTGCCTCTTGTAGAGCATCTTCTGCTTCTTTAGACTCTGGTTCATCATAACCATATTGTACAATATCTAAACACTCTTGTGAACCAAGGAATGCCTTCAATCTGATGCACCAACTATCATAGTTGTCTTTGGTCAGCTTCGGGATGAGTGTTTGTGTACTTTCTGTAGTCATTTTGCTCTTTGAATGCCTACATCACCTTCTAGGAGCTGAATTTGGCAAAACGAACACTGTAGATCGATCCAGAATGCTCAAAATAGTAGGGAATCGGTCTGACCTTGTTGAAAATGGGTCACAAACGGGGTGAACCGGTCGAAAAACCAATTCTGTATGGCGGGCGGTTCGCTGGGGTCGAACCGGGAATATTCCAGGAATATTCTGTTGGCTCGGCTGCGGCTGGAAAGCGGCTCAGCTCGATGGGAGGACGGCTCGGCTTGCGGCTCGGGTAGGATGCGGCTCAAATATGGCATGCGTGTGGCTCAGTCGTCTTCAACCTCTAGGTGTGTGGGCTGCGCGTGAGCGACCTGTGCAGAATCTTCAGGCGGCGCGTGTGGATCACCGTGGGCTCCGATGAGTCTGATTCTTGCACCAGTGAGTTTGTATGGATGAGCTCTACACTGTGGAATGATCAAAACTTGTTTTTGACAACTTTGAAAATTCAGGTATATCCCAAAACACTTCTGTTTTCTGACAAATGAGGCTCTGATACCAATTGTTGGTGGGAGAAACCACTGGTGGTGGCTTTGAAACACTTAGAGGGGATAAAGCACAAAGTTTTATTTCAAGAACAAAAGCTTACAATAACACAAAAGCTTACAATACACACCCTCTCTCTCTCTCTCTCTCTCTTTCTAGTGTTTCTCTCTAAACTCTCCACACATAATAACATAAGCTTAGCAGCCTATTTATACACGAATTCAAAACAAGAAAATTCAACCTTCAAGTGTGAAGGCGGCTGGCGGCTATGGTAGCTGGTGGCTGGCGGCTGCGGTTGGTGGCAACTGGTGGCTGCAAGTGGTGGTGGGTGGTTGCCTTCCTTGACCTTCTAGATATTGAGTTTACTTCAATAACATTTAATCATACATTTTTTAGAGTTTTCGTACCTCCATATTTGAATACCATATCTATATTTGTGCTTCTTCATCAAATATAAAAAAATGTCACCCAAAACCATAAACATCACATCATTGTAACTGTTGAAATAATGGCACCAAAGCTGGAGTTTGTTCTGCAATAGTTCTTTTATTATTTATCAGCTACTGTCATTGTTATCTTAATGTGTTTGAATTCATTGTTTAAATTCGTAGATTTAAGTTTATTGAGGATAAATCCAGTAAGTCATAAATATCTCCTTAGATAAAGGAGAAGATGGTTGCTTTTATTCTTATCTTCTGTAGTGTTTGATTTCTTCTATAAATAAAACTAAAGGGATGGCAGTAACCTCACCCGTTGAGTTTCTGTGCTCTTAGTGCTTTATGTTTGTCACCTCTGTTCTTCTTTTTTTTTCTCTGTTCTCTGTTCTTAATTAAAGCTCTACGCATATCATTTACTAACAGTAACCAGCTTTAATACTTCATCAAAGCACTAAATCCAATAGAAATTCAAATCAAATTATAAATTTTAAACCTTGTATCCAAAGATTTGTCAGCAAGATGTGGTGGTTGTGGTCAAGAGCTTTGAAACGATGATCTGATGGATTGCGGTTGGCTAAAACAATTTGAGTGGCTAGTGGTTAATTGACGCAGTGTATAACGATAAATAGAAAGTTAAAGCTACTTTGAGTAGTTTGGACATCCTGCGTCATTAATAATTGAACACCTTCCACTGTTTTTCCTTCGAAGTTAACTGGGATAGGTGGCTGCAGCAACATTTTTTCTCAAATGAATCTTATAATGATCAGATTCGGAGGTTCATTCCAATTTTCTGGGTTGGAATTTCTGAATGTATTGGTAGAGCATTTGAATATGCCGAGCTTTCTACATGACGGATCTTATTATTCTTGAGGTACAAGTACACGTTGCTGCTTTACATAATTTTATCATCAGTTCATTATATAATCTCTGGAATATTATCTTTCTTGACTTAGATCTGCATGTTAACTAAATGGCTGATATCGTATGGATAAGCATCAGATGGAAGAAAAGCAGAATACGATCTTCTAGCAGTGAATTGGTTCGAAGATTCGGTGGGATGAATTCCATCCCAGAAAACATATTCAGTCCTATTTTTGCATGGAGTTAAACCTGGAAAACATACACCACCAAGTACAGGACAACATCCAACGTTTGTAACCCTAGACCCTGTTACGTACAAAACAAACTTTCATTACCAAGAACGAAATAGTAGTTAATATATAGCAATAAAAAGCATTCCGAGAAATTGTAAGGTAATTAGGTATACCGGTAGTTCATCCTCCCTCCCGCATAAATATGAAACCCACCATGAAAATTATTCATGAATCCAATCTTAATGTTATAGTAGAGAGCACAACTCTAGACATATTGAATACTTTCTTATATTAATATAATCCAATCGACTTTCATACAAAAAAGGAACGCAGATAAGTTACTGCAAGAAACAAATTTCTGATAAATACACCAATAATAATATGATTAATTTGCTTAAAATCTGATCAGAACGAAATTCAATCTTCACATATATAGAAATTTGTAAGAAAATTTACATCATTAAAATGAAATTTAAATGAATATATTACTTCGATTGACATGCTGTTATGTAAAATAATAATCCAAACAAAAAAAGAAGAAAGTTGTGTAATCTAAAGAATAAAAGAAGATGCAACAATCGGAAATAATTTCTATAAAATCCGTGTAGATGATAATTTCACCACATTGTTGACGACTTACCGGGCACAGAAGGATCGCTAGATGACATTCCAGAAATATTCAAATATATAAAGCGTGCGTTATTCAACTCTTTATTCAGTCGATGAACAAGTGAAAGGAGTCCTGCGTTAAAAGGTAGGACTGCGTTGTTTATATTGGCCAAACAAGAGAGATTGTTGCGGCATAGAATAGAAGATGCGTAAGGAATGCTGCCTAATGGTATAAGTCCAGGCAAGGCAATTTTCCTGGCTCCGAAGAGGTACAAACGCTGATGAAAAATAGAAACAAAAGGACATAAAAATCACAAACAAAATGAAATATATGTGGACTATCATGCATAAACAATTGTACATAATACAATTATTTAATTGTTATGATTTAATCATTATAAAATTTCTCGAATAATCATTCAAACCAAACTAGAAAGTGAAATGGACTGTAATACCAACCTTTATTTGCTGACTATACTGGTGAATTAAAACCTTGGCATATTGATCTGGGGTATATAAACGACTTGTTATATAATTACCAGGCAAGAAGTAGTTGTTTATGTAGTCATTAGTGCCCAAGCTGACATAATATAAGCACTTATTAAGGTATTTTGCTGCTGCTCGTTTAGTCCCTAGTAATTGAATCAAGCGATTGAATGTAGCAGCATGATTTTGCAATTGCTCATTCAGGCTGATTCTATCACCCTGGAACATGTCAGCAGAAATAGGAAAAGAAGAAGAAGAAGAGAGAAGTTAACTCATAGGACGCTGTAAGAATATTCAGAGGCAAAAAATTACTACAACGTTAATTATTTGGTACCATTTGCCTTCCACTCTCATCACGAATCCCTGCTGCCCCAGATGCATAGTTAACACCAACCAATATGTCTCTGCTTCTAGCAGTTGCAAATGGCGGAATAAATTGGTCAAACCCCAAAAGTTCACCTGCAAATTCCAGAGTGTTATATGAGAAAAAATTCCATTTCCAAACTAATATGTAAGGGATAATGCGCAAGCAGATATGAGAAGAGAGCACCAATTATATCCACTGTGGTTCGGCCATTGGTAAACCTTCCGGTGGTTCCATTAGGGAAGTCAATTCCATATGGGCGGTAATTGGCTTTAGCAGTTGTTAAAAGGTGGTTGTTGTTGCCACTATCCGCCAAGGAGTCTCCAAAAATGTAAAAACATGGCACCTGTGGAGCTGCATGAGCACAATTTTGCAAAATTGACTCCAGCTTCAATAGGACGAGTAGGAAGCACCATACTTTGATCTTGTATGCCATTTCTAATCAATTTGAAGGAAACTAAGGTGGGAGCTCTTGAGAAGTAATTGAAGCAATGGAGTTTGAAAACTGTAAGGAGAACAAAGGAATCAATGGTAACGCAGCCTGATGAAAACGTGGGGATTATATAGGGTAGGAAGAGGAGATGTTAGAGACAAGTGGGGAAAAAAAAACATTATTTTGCAAAGATTCAACATGGTGCTTATAATTTTTTTAAGTGAAAGTAATTATTATTGTTGTTTTTGTTGAATACTATTGATAAAAACTCCATACACGAGTTTGGATTTGTTTAAGGGTTCGGAAGGTATTTCTTTTATTGTCAAACAAATAGATCAGCCCTGTCTAGTTTGCTTGTTAATTTTTTGTTTTTGGTTTGTAAATAGTCTTTTATATATATATATATATATATATATATATGCGCGCTAGTTTATCATCCTTTTATGGCACTAGCACTTTCTTTTAATAAAATTCTTATATTATTGTAAAAAAAAAGAAGTTAATATTATACACTACCACAATCTTTATATTTACCAATGGAATTTTTCGTTAGTAATTGTACTATCATTCCGTTGGTAATTAATTTACCATTAGAACCACCGACGGAAATGCTTCGTTGGTGAATCTTTCATCGGTAATTTTTTGCATGTCGGTAAGCCCGTTGCTAATAAAAAAATATTATTACTGATGGATTTACTGACAGAAAAGGCACTCAAAAAACAAGTACATGCTTTATTCCGTCGATATTTCCCTTAAAAAATACCGTATGTAATTCAGTCGGTAATTATTTAAAAATATCCATTTTAAAAACTATAAAATAATTAAATTAACATAAATCAACACTCTATAATACTCAAAACGCTTAGAAAAAAAAGAAGAAAATCAACTTAAACAAATTTACAATAAATAAATAACACAAAAAAATAAATTCAACTAAAAACATTCATATGAAAAAAATGAAGTTGTGATTGCTAAACATTTAAAAATCCTAAAAATAAATCAACTAAAAATTGATCTCATATGAAAAAAAAATAAATTCTATAACAATATTCATACAATTATTAAGAACAAAATCAGTTAAAAATAAAATAAAATAAACAAATATAGTGATAAAAACATGAAAAAAGAAGAAAAAAGAAAAATCTTACCTTAATGTGGATGCAAGTGAAGCTAAGAAGAGAAAAAAAAACAAATTTGTAAAGTAAATTAATTAAAAAAAAATGAGAAGAAAAAAGAAGAAAGAAGAAGAATACATACCTAAGCATGAAGGAGAAGAGATGGAATTGAGAAGAGAAGGGAAAAAAAAGAAATGGATATTGATGTTTTTTACATATAAGGAAGAAGAACAAACGAGCCCCACTTTTTGTGAAATTAGAGATTCTAGGTTTTTTATTGCGGCGTTTTATCGACGGTTTTACCGATGGATAATTAAATATTAATATTTTTAATCATTCTGTCGGTGATTCTATCTGTAATATTTAATTTAAATCTTTAATTTAATCAAAAAATTTCAGAAACCATCAAATATCACCGACGACTTTTCAATCCGCTAGTGATTTTGTCTATAATATTTAATTTAAAATTTTAATTTAATCAAAAATTTTCAAAAAATATCAAATAACATTGATGACTTTTTAATCCGTCGGTAATTTTGTCTGTAAAGAACAGTAATTAACATTGCAATTGGAAAGTGAACAGTTCCAAAACTCTCTGGAAAATACTAACAGAATTTTCCGTTGGTGATTCGGTTCGTAATTGACATAATAAACAATATTCACAGTTTACTAATGATTTTACCGACATATTTTTTTGCTTTGTTTTAATTTTTTTTCCTACTGTAATTCCTCGGTATATACCGAAAAAAGATTTTTGTCGGAAACTTATAGATGAAAATATTCCCTCGATATTTCCATTTATATTTCTCAATTTTATGGTAGTGATTGTTGTTATTCTTCTTATTATTATTGTTATTGTTGTGATCATCGTTATTCTAAGGGGGGTTTAAGAGTATGATAACGACTGTTATTCAAAGTATTTTTTGCTCGGAAATACATCAATATATATATATATATATATATATATTAGTACATCAAAACGATCCGAAAATATTAAAATAATAATTTTAAATAAAAAAGTTGTAAAATTTTACCTAATTCCTGTTTGGAATGCAATATCAAACAGGAGCTAAGTCGATTTTTATGCACTTAAATTAAGCAAGTTACCATGTTTGGCCAAAACGATGAAAAGTATTTGTCTATATAAATCGAGCAATTTAAATATAGATAGTGACATGTTTTATCTAAACTGAATACCATTGCTAGATTAAAAAAGAATGTCCAGCAGAAGTAAGTATAAAACTATTACTTTCGAGGTAGATCTAGAGCAGCATCAACTCAGTTTATTTTATTTTATTTTATTTTTTCGTACTTGGAATTAATTCGGAATTCAATTCTAAGCCCTCCCACCTTGTTCACGGACCACGCTTGGTATCTCTATACACGTTTGACAAAAAGAAATAAATTATGTAATTGAATGCTGAAATTAATCCCTAGATAACATCGAATGAGATTTGATATTTTATTTATTTATTGATAAAGAGATTTTGTAGCTATCTTTGAACGAGAGACAATAATAATAAATATTTTCGCACAAGTCTCTGAATATCCCACTTCCAACCGGTGGTGTATGTAATTGTTTTTCTCTTTTGTTTTTCGTTTTATTAAATTAAATTGATGAAAATAAATATGGATCTGATACCAGGTGGTAAATAAAATTGATGAAAATAAATGGGAATAAATTACATTTAAATAAAACTTTGAAGGCAAAGCCAGCCACTAAATTCAATGCATGAAACGGAAATTAAATTGGATAGCAAAGCCGACCACTAGATGCATTTAAATCTTTGGTCTATGCATCTCGTTTAAAATCATAGACTCATGCACAAATCCATGCAATACCAAAATTATATAAAAAATATAGAGAAGTCTTGGGAACGTTTCTTCCTTTGGAACTGGTTGGAATTTATTGGAAAATGTCTAACATCTTTCATAGATTGGTAGTGGAAGAATTTCTAAAGTAGCTCTAAATAGAGAGTAGATCTAATTAAACCAGGACCACCATTGGATAAACCAATTAGGGAAATTATTCTAGAGTGCCTAAAATGCTGGTTTTGAATAGGTATTAATTAAAGTAGCAGGCTTTATGGTAATTCCAGTAATAATTAAATATTAGATGGTTTTTTTGGATTCCTAGTTATTTTAGTTGGGAACTAGACTGATGCTCAAGCTATTAGTGCTATGGTCCATATTATTTTTTTTAGTAAAATATTTAGGCTTGAAGTGTTTTTTTTTTAAAGAATAGAAATTCAATACTTCGAGTTATAGTGCTGACTAACTAAATAAGCTGATTTTATTTAAATCATATGGAAAAAAAAAAAAGAAGAGAAGGAGACAATAGCAAAACTGGAATATATATATATATGTGTGTGTGTGTGTGTGTGTGTGGAGAAAAAAAACACAAATTAGGGAAATTATTCTAGAGTGCTTAAAATGTTGGTTTTGAATAGGTATTAATTCAAGTACTAGGCTTGGTGGAAATTCCAGTAATAATTAAATATTAGATGGTTTTTTGGATTCATAGTTATTTTAGTTGGGAACTAGATTGATGCCCGAGCTAGGTATGTTGTAGGTCCGTATTATTTCTTTAGTAAAATATTTAGATTTTTCAAGTGTATTTTTTAAAAAGAATAGAAATCCAATAACTCGGGTTATAGCCCCAACCAACTAAATAAGTAAGTTGGCTTTTATTTATAACATACGAAGAAAAAAAAAGAGGCAATGATAGCAAAACAAGAATATATATATATATATATATATATATATATATATAATCACGATAACATAGGAAAAAAAAAACCTTTATCCAAGAGAAAAAAAAACAGTGATGTTGTTTAAGTTTTAGCCAATTAAACATGGAATGATGAAATAGGGTAAAAAACAATATTAAAAAAACTGATGTAAGCCAACACGATAGACATTAATCCATATGGAATCAATTTTTTTTCTATTTCAGATTAACATGACAAACCTGCATTATAGGTCATGCAATCAGGATAATTCGATAAAAAAAGAAATTAAAAAAAACCACAAAAACATTTTGTTGAAAAAAAACAAAACAATATTAAATGACAAAATTAGAAAATAAAATAAGATAAAAAAAGTCAACTCATGTTAACTTTTCAAACATCTGACTTGAGTCATCAAGTCACAAACACCATACATGATAAAATCATAAAGCCCAATACTTAGGAAATGAAATGTTGAATGATAAAATAGAAAAAAAATATTACAAAAAAAAAAATCAAAATATAAAATATCAATTAAAAGAAACAGGGTTAAAATCAAAATAAAAAAATAAATTATAGGGCAACAATAAATTTTCACTTTAAGAGTAGAATTGAAAAGAACAAAAACATTAATAAAAGGAAAAAAAATAATCAGAAAAATAAGGACCAAAATGAAAAGAAAAAAAAACAATACATTATTAATTTGGATTGAAGCTTGAAATTAAAAACAATAAAAATTTTATAAAGGTTGGGGAAAAAAAATTCATAAGCATTGTTGCTACCCAATTTTTGACCCATGTTTTGATAAATTTTCAAAAAAACCAAAAAATAAATAAAAATTAAAAAAATAAAAAATAAAAAATAAAAAATAAAAAATAAAGGCAATAACATAGAGCGTAAGGGCTAATATTAAGGAAGCAACATGTCAATAAGATAATTACTGAATCATATATAATTACTGCAATATAAAAATACTATAGATATATGATTTGATTCATTCTGGTTGTCATAACCCAATTCTGGGTTATTCCCCAAAAATAACATTTTTTTCAAAATAAAAATCAAGAAATAAAATAAAGACTGGAAATATGGAGAAAGTAGGCTGGGGAATCAAGCTGCAATTTTTGAAGGAAATTCAAGGCCTAATTGTACCCCATTATGCCCAAAACAATAGGGAAAACAATGTAAATTCAAAGTCAAATTAAATGATTATTGGATGAATTTGCATAAAAATTAAGTCCAATGACATAATTAAATTTTTAATAGGCGAATTTGATTGAATCATGGGCCAAGTTGAATTTTAATTATGTTTGAGAATTAATTTTGGTTCAATTAAAGGATTTAATTAAGTGCAAGGACTTAATTATACTTTAAATGGGTCAAATTAATTTTATTTGGGCTTAATTAGTGAAAAATTAAGTCCAAGGACATAATTAAATTTTTTATAGGCCAATTTGATTTAATCATGGGCCAAATTAAATTTTAATTATGTTTAAGAATTAATTTGGGTCCAATTGAAGAATTTAATTAAGTGCAAGGACTTAATTATACTTTAAATGGGTCAAATTAATTTTATTTGAGGCTTAATTGGTGAAAAATTAAGTTTGGGAGCTTAATTTGGGCTTAATTGAGAAGATTGGAATTTTAAGAGATCAAGTTAATTGATTGAAATCAAGGGCAAAATTGCAAGAAAATTGAAGTTTTGGGGTCAATTAGGGGTTAAATTGATAAAATCTGAGACCAAGGATCATATTGCAAGGGGGGGCACACTTTAGGGGCTTAATTGACAAAAACCGGGGGCTAAATTGAAAAACTTGAAAGTTTAATGGTCAATTAAGGGTCAAATTGAAAAAATCCAAGACCAAGGACCATATTGCAAACGGCACGTAAATACGGGGTTGCAATTGAAGTTCATCAGGGGCTTAATTGCATTAAATCAAACATTTAGGGTCAATTAGGAGTTCAATTAAAACAAATTGAAAGACGGAGGACTTAATTGAAATTCAGTAAAAATCCCTAATTCAGTCCAAAACGGCGCCGTTTTACTTAAAAACAAAAACGAAGGCCTCCATTGTTGCAGCCACCAGCGAAGACACTGTCATCTCCACTAGCTTCAGGACGACTATCCAGACCACCTCCAACCTCACTCCAGGCCAGTGACAGCAACTGCTTCTTCTTCTTCGCCGTCTCTGTTCACTGAGTGAACAGTGGACGTGAATTATAATTCACATCCTACTGTTCACACATGAACAGTGGGCGTGAATTATAATTCAAGTCCACCGTCAGTGGACCTTTTTTTTTTCTTTTTTTTATTTGAAAAAAATCCCAAAAATCATTTTAAAAAAATTTGTGATTTTCTCAAATATTTTTCTATCTATTTTGTATAATATCGGGTTGTATGTTTACACTGTAAAATACAAATCCAGTATTAAAATACCCGGTTTTTCTCCAAAATATTTTTGAAAAAAAAATCAAAACATTTTCAAAAAGAAAAAAATATTTTGTTGCATACAGCCAAATCCTAAAATTTTTCCAAGCATATTTTTCATAAAAAAAAAAAACAATTCCAAAAATGGATATCGTAACCAGTTTACGATTATCCATTAGGATTTGGCCAACATGTCAAAAATATTTTTCCAATCTTTTTTTTTAGGGTCCGGATGTAGACTTTAATATTTATGGGGTGTAAAATTATACGATAAAGTATACTCTCGAGTATTAAAGATATAAGGTGTAAATGCGATACTAAAATTCAAACTTTAGAACGGTTAGGATTTAACCTAATAAGATAGAGACTTTCTCATGAAAAGAGATCTGTCTTTACCTTAGAAAAGACCAACCTGACTTAGAAAAAAACAATGTAGCTTATCTTAGGTATGGAAAATAATCTCTGCAATATAAAATATTATATATATAGGATTTGTTGGTGCTGATTATAAAAGATAATCTCTCTAATAATTATTGTAATATTTTCTTGAATAGCACATAAAGATTTTCTATATAAGTGAATCTTTATTCATAATAAAAGAGAGGAGAAAAATTGACGGGAGGCCAAGTTTTCAGAAAAAAGGGAGCCTAACACAAAAAAAAACCCTAAACAAAAAAAAAAGAACAGGAAAAAACCTAAACCCATTTGAAAAAGGAGGCGGCAGCCCCCCCAGCACCCCCCTCCATCACCGTTTTCCCCCAACGCCAGCTTCCTTCTCCCTGGGCCCAACCAAGACTCCCTTTCTCAGCTTTTCTCCCTCACCAAAGCCACTGCTCACAGACCCCAACCTTGGCCAAAACAAAACAAACAAACCGGTTCCCCTCTCTTTTTTTGGTTTTCTTCTTCCTCAGCCGCTACTCGAACAGGAGCTCCCTATCTTCTCTTTCATCAGACCGTTCCTCTCACAGTCGTAACCCTTGGCTTTTTCTCCCTCAGCCACCAGCCAAAGCCTTTCCTTGCCTTGCTCACCGACCTTTCCTCCCCGAGCCAAGGAGAAGCTGCCCCCTCCCTTTGAAAGCCGACCACATTAACACTACCCTCTCCCGGCCGCTCTCTCCTGTTTCGCTAGGAGGAGCCGCCTCCCTCTCTGAAACAAAAGGCGATCTTCCCCCACAGAACAGCCGCACTTCCCAGCCGGCCACATACCCATCAGTCCCCGTCTCTTCCACCGCCGTCAACCACAACAGGTCTTCCCTCATCAGCCCCGACCGGCCTCCACCAAAACCAACCCAGGAGCAGTCCTCAACACAGCGGCTCCACAGTCCCATCTATCGGAAGCAGGGGAGAACAAGGAAAAAAACCAAAAACAAATCTGTAATGAACCGATTTGGAAGAAAGGAAAGAAGGTCGAGAACAGATCTACAAAAGGAAAGAACAAATTAAAACCGACTGTCTTGTGTATTTTTCTTCTTTTGCAGGTGACGGTGAGCCGGATCCCACTGTTCCCAGGTTCTTCTTCGCTGCGGTGCGTGGAGAAAACACGCCGCTACTGTTTTATGATCCAGAAGCATTCCCCGCAGTTTTCCTAGATTTTTTAGGGCTATTATGTAATTTTTTTTTATTTGTGTGATGTGTTGTTTGTTTTATTTTAAATTTTTGTTATTTGTAATTATTTATGGGTATATGAAAAAAACATAATAAAAAAAGATGTATGTTTGTTTGTATTTTTTTTTTATGTATGTTATTGAATTATAAAATCAAAAAGTCAAAAAGAATTTAATGTTTTAATTTGCATATGATTAAGTATTTTAGAGACAAATAAAATCATGTTATATTTTCCGTGAAAATATAAAAACATGTTTCTATATATTTTTTGGGATTTAATAATTGATTTATTAAACCCTTAAGAATTTGACTAATATGTGGTAGTTGCGATTAACTGTGACGTTTGTGTTTTTTACAAAGAAAATATATATAAAAAATGTTTTTGTGTGTTGCATACGACCAATACTCTAACATGTTTTGAACATTCTTTTTATATAAAAAGAAATATTAGAAGTTTTGAAAATGTGTTTTCGCATGGATTTCTTAAACACAAAAATTATTTTCTTGCATTTCTGGGATTTTACAACATATTTGTAAAACTCCAAAGGGTGTTGGCTAATATTTCAAAAAATATAAAAATATTATTTTGGGGAAAAATAATCTATTATTCACCATTAATATTTGGATAAAAAAAAGTCCCAAATGGATTAATATCCAAAATAATATTGGGAATAGCTTGTTATTATTTGCTGTTAATATTTGGATAAAGAAGCCCTCAATGATCAATATCCAAAATAATTTTCTAGGACTAATAAGTCACCACACATCCTTGAAAGAAGCCTTGATTTTAATCAAGGATATTTAATTATTATTTTTTACTCCAAGGTTTACAAGCGGTGAGCATATGAAATATTAAGGTAAAAATAGGCTTTTAAAGCACCGTGAATTTCCTTAGATTTCTAAATTTTTGTCCCTCCTCATTGCGATTTACGAGTCGCAAACTCTTGAAATACTAAGGGAAAAATAAGCTTTTAAAGCACATGGAATCTCCTTGGATTTATATCTCAATAAATTTTGTTTGAATTAAGCTTAGGAAAAACTAATGGGATTAGAAAACACAAACACCATAGCAATTATAAAGCAAACCAAACACCAAGCAGCTTACCTTAGGTAGGACGTACTAGGGGTGTCAATACCTTCCCTTTACACAATTAGTCCCTTGCTTTAGAATCTCTGAAAGACCAGTTAGGATTCATAGTGATCAAAATACTAGGTGATGACTCCAAAGTACCAATCAAGCAAAACAAACAAACGAAAAATCTTCATCGAACGCCGCATGGGTGACATGCGACAAGCATAAGGATCAAATTGAAAACATCAATACATGATAAAAAAAAAAAACTTGTAGTATTTTTCAACGTGTAATGTAAATCAAAAAACTTATGCACGCATCGAATTAAATGAATCATTGTGTAAATAAATATATAATTCATCAATGATAAATAAAAAATAATTGGAAAATTGAGAGATAAATGTAGATCAACATATTTAATATCGCAACATAGATCATTTACCTGGTTATGTTTAATGAATTTGTTTATTAAAATCAATTTGTAATAAAAATCAATACACATAAAGTTTATTGAATAAAATAAAAGAGAACAATATTTTACAAGGCTGCACATATTAAGAATATTATATAAAAAAAATTAATATTTAATCTATAAAACATATAAAAAAAATAACAGATGCATGCATACTAACATCTTAAAAAATTAAACAAACCCAATATAATAAAAAAAAATTGCTATTTTGAAAAAGCTAAATAAGCCAAAACAATCATTGATAAGAGATATTAATTAATAAATAAATTTAAAAAATATTTTAACAAACATATGAAAAAGATGTATTAATTAAAAAAAATAAAAAAAAAGAAAGGAATAAGGCTAAGCGATTAACTTAACAAGAAAGGGCTTGTGCACAGGCTTGCATTGTGACTTAACAACGTGGGGGCCTTTAATTTTTTTTTTTTTAAGTTAATAAGGGTAAACAACATGTTATCTACCTCAAATGTTTAGGGGGAAAAAAAAACTATGCGTCGTCCATAGCTCCCTCGAATTTGGCAACTAGTTGGCTGGAAAAACAGGGTTGGTGCTTTTTTCTCCCAAAAAAACTTATTTTCAACTCGCTTTTGACCCAAAACACTTAGGTAAACATTCTATGAACCCTTGTTAAACCAATTCACATCCTTCAAAAAAAAAAAAACACAACAACAAAACTAGAAATCAACCTGAAATAAAAAAGTCTTTCTAGTCTCATATTTGTTTTTGTAGGTGTTTTCAAGGTAAAGCAACACTTAATCTTAACTCTCTTCATTAATTATATGAAACCATTTGACATAAAAATATATTGTTTTAGTGATCAAAATCATCTCCAACAACAACTCTCTTTCCCTAGGCTGGAATTCGGCGACCCCCTCTCTCCTCCACCAAAAGAAGCTGAAATTTAGTACTAAAATTTAATTTTTAATGATTCGAGGAACCGATTACCTAATAGCAAAAAATATGGGGGATTAAAATGAACTTTGAAAACCAATTTAAAAGATGCCACCTATTTTACTCTATTCACTTTAGTCCTTTGTCTTCCAATTCAACCCTCCCTCCAAAAACAAATGTGATTGGGTTCTAATTTGGGCTTGAAAGGGTTCAATTGTGTAAAATAAAAGTTCAAGGATCATGTTGCACGTGTGCGGTGTTGTGCCGATCTTCCTCTCAAAATTCATGGTGTCTTGTGGTGAAATGGACATGACATTCTTATCTTTTATTAGTGAAAAGAGGGAATGAGAGTCGCTACTTAAAATTTTGGTTACTAGGAACTCTAACTAGTCGTAGAGATCGAGCATGAGAACTAGTTGTGGAAAGGAAAGATATTTGCACCCCTACTACACCTTACCTAAGGTAAGCTACATCGTTTAATTATCATATATAAACTAAGATATTGTCATGTTTTTTATTTGATGTTTTGTTTACGATTTAAGAAAAGTTCTTTTCAATAAGGAGATCCTTATCTTATCAGGTAAAAATCTGATTGTTCTAACGTCAATAAAAAAGAACTATCTTTTATTTAATATTACGAATACGTCTTACATATAAGTTTGTAATCCCATTTATTAAAGGAAAAAAAAATATTTTTGGTATTTTTGAGATATAGACCAAGTTTTCATGGTTTTAATAAACTGGTTATTAAAGCTTAAAATGAATATTAATACAAACTTTTTTGAATTTTTTTGTATGAAAAATATGATATGAACTTTTTATTTTTTTAAGAGAATTGTTTGTATGCATGAAAACAAGTCATTTTCTTTTTTTTGTTTTTCAATATATTTTCTTGCAACTTTTCGGAGAAAACCAAGTATTTAAACACCAGATTTGTATCCTTACAAATATATAAAGCAATATTAATAAAAAATGGTAGAAAATTTTGTGAGAAAATCACAAATTTTTTGAAACAATTTTTTGATTTTTTTTTGTTTTTTTATTTAATATAAAATATTATATTATATATTGTTATAATTATAATAAAATATATTGGGATGGGCCCAACCAAACTATGTGGGTCGAGCCCATCTTGGTTGGGTCGAGATTCGGCCCAAAAGAAAGTGGGCTGAGATCAGCTAAAAAAAAAACTAGGTTAAGGTCGACCCAAAAGAGTTGAGCTAATATCGACTCAAAACAGAGGTTAGGCCGATGTCAGCCCAACAGATCTTCTTTTTTAATTGGATTGGGTTGGACCCGGTCTAGCCATTTTGGTCTGGGTCGAAATTGGTCCGGCCTAGTAAACAGTGGAGAAACTCTTTTTTTGTTCACGTAAAACAGTGGACCAACTAAAAGAGAAGAAGGCGGAGGAGGAGAGAAGAGGGGGGAACCTGACCTAGTGGTGGGGCTCAAGATGGTGTTGACGGTGGCACTAGTAGGTCTTCTTCTAAACGAGGTGGTTATGCATTAGCAAGCTGCTTCGCTGACTAATAGTGCTTCCTCTTCTTCTCTATGTGTTTTTTTGTTCTCTTTTTTCTCTTCTCTTCTGTGTTTTCTCTTTTTTCCTATTTGTTTGTTCTCGTCCTTTTCTTCATTTATGTTTCTCTCCTCTTTTCATCCACTATTTTCTTCCTTTTTTTTTTTTTTTTTACCTTTTCATCCTTCGTTTTTTCTTCTGCTTTTTCATGTTTTTTTGTCCCCCTTCTCACCTCCTGATGAGGGGGTATTTATAAGGTGGAAAGGGGGAGAGAGTCACCTTACCTTTGTCCAATCACGCTGAACGAGTAAGGTGGCTGGGAGGCCACTTGGCAGTCCCTTGCAGGGCTTGTCTCCTCTGCTCCTTTCATCATGGTGGTAGGCCATGAGGGGGTCTGCATTGTGTCGGGGTTCTTGGGAAAATGGGGGGGGGGGGAGGCGTTGAAAAGGAGGGGGGGAAAACCTTCTTCCCCTGCCTGCAACGCGTCCAGGGGAAAAGGATGGTAAATACTGCCATCAAAACAGCACCGTTTCATCTATATATATATATATATATATATATATAGTGAATGAAATAACATCGTTTTGTACAAAACATGTTGTTTTATTTAAAAGAAAATGGCGTCAAAAAGTCTTCGTTTCCAAATTAGTCCTTAATTTTTTATTTGTTAAATCCAATCCTCAATTGAGATTTTGGTTTTAAGAATCAATTCAATTGCATCCTTGCTAAATTCAAATGTCAGCTCTGAATTTGGCCGCCTTTTTCATTTTAGTCCTTGGTTTTAAATTTGTGCATTTTAACCCTCAATTGTTCAACAAACTTTCAGTTTCTTTAATTTAGCCCTTGATTCGGTCAATTTCAGCCCCTCTATTTAGCGTCTTTTCCAATTTGATCTTTGGTTCTGGGTTTCTTCAATCAAGTACCTAATTACCCATTAAACTTCAATATTTATGTAATTATGCTCTTGATTTGACCAAATTAAATCTTAAAAATTGTGATTCGACCCCAAACTTTAATTTTTTCAATTAAAGCCTAAATTGACTTAAAAAAATCATTTTTTTTCAATTAAACCCTCATGAATTCAATTAGACCTTAAACAAAATCTAATTGGTTCCTTAAATATCCAATTTTAAATTTGTTTTCCTCAAATTGATTTTTCTTTATCAATAGGGCCTTCTTTAGTCAAAAATATATTATCAAATTTTAATCTTTGTATTTTTTAACTTCCTCTGTCGCACGTCGAAAAATCCCCGTGCGCGGCATCGGCTGACGATTTATGTCTCTCGTTGTTGCATTGCTTGAAATGATTTGTTAGGAGTCGCCACCTAGTAATTTATTTGAGGGTCACTAGGAAACCCTGATAGACTGGTCATGATCAGAGATTCACGGGTAAGGGACTGATTGTGGTTAGGAAAGGTATTAGCACCCCTAACACACCCTACCTGAGGTAAGCTGCTCCATGGCTTTGATGTGTTAAGAAGTTTTAAAAATTTTGTCTTTTCATCGAATTTTAGAAATACAACTTTCATACAAGTTTGTACTTCTACACCTTTGATCCGATCAAAATATTAAATCCTTCTTTATTCCTGCCAATTTTATCATGAAAAAATTTCACAAACAAAACACACACACCACATTCAAGCTTCGTGAGCTTGATGTAATTTTAAAAATGAAATTTTAGCCCGATTCTAAGGCTTTGATAAATCAGTTATTAATTCTCAGAATTTATGTAAAAACATGTTCTTATATTTTCATGAAAAATACAACATGACTTTATCTATCCTTAGATATTTGTGCATGTAAAATTGTGCATGTAAAATTAACCACTTACTTCTTTTTGTCCCTTTTTTATTTTTATAATTAAATAACATAAAATAAAAAAAAGAACACCAAAACACACACACTCTCTTTTTTATTATTATTTTCTCTTCTTTTCTTCTTTTTTCTTTTAAATCACATTTATACAATACAAATTCAAAACAAATAAATAAAAATTACATTAATTAAATTAAAATTTACAAAATAGTCCTCAAAAACTCCAGAAATTGCAGGGGAGGACTTCTGGGACTGCATGAACAGTGGCGGCGCGTCTTCCCACGCGCCACCGTCACTGGCGGCGCGTGGGTTCACGCGCCGCCGCTGGAAAACCTGAAAAAAACAGAGGTGCCTGGAGCGGCTTCTTCCCCTCTTCAATTTTCTGCCGGCGGTGAGGGTCCAGTCACCTGCAAAAGGAGAAAACACACACAAACCAGTTGATTTTATTTCATTTTACAGATCTGCTTTTGGTTCTTTTCTTCTTCTCCACCGTAGACTGTTCTGCTGTGAAGGAGGCCCTGTACTTTGGTGCCGTGATCTGCTGTGAACGAGGGTTACTCCATGGTGGCAGATCTGGCGGCGAGAAGGGGTGACGGCGTTGCTGTGGCCAGGTGTGGACAGCGCCGCTGTGGAAGAAGGCGGACCGATCCGGGATCTGTGAACGGTTCTGGAGAGAGTCTGTTGGATGCGTGCTGCTGGCTCTCCAGCGAGGTAGCTGGTTCGGGTGGTCCGTCTTTGGCAAAGGAAGGGGGCAGCGGCTTTGGTTCTCCTTCTGCCCAGAAAATGGAGAGACTCCAGGGGATGGGAGCGGCGGCCTGTCTCTGTTTTTGACAGAGGGGAAGTGAGCAGCATCTTCTCTGGTTTTTGAAAGGTATGGGAGGCCGTGGCTTTTTTCTTTTTGCAGAGGGGGAGTCGGCTGGAAGGAGAAAGGGGAGGCTTGTCCTATGGCTGATTGAAGAGAAGCTGATGGCTGAGAGAGAGAGGGGAAGATCGGCAACAGAGGGAATGGCCAGAGGGGGAAACACCCGTGGCTTTCCTCCTTTGTAAAGGTTGGGGTCGCTGGCTTCAGGAATGGAGTGGCTGGTCTGAGGGGAGAAGAGTTGTGGGAGAAGAAATGACCTGGTGTGTGGCTGGTCAGCGGCTGGGGAAGGGAAGATGAGCGGTGTTGTGGGAGAAAAGTGAGGGGTGACGGCAGCCTTCTTTGTTGGCTGGCTTTTTTACTGGTTTCGGCTGGGTGGAGAAGGTGAGAGGAGAAAACAGTATGTGGGGAGGAAAATTCCCAGCCGGGGAAGAAGGGCAGCGTCCGGCTGGTTTTGGGTTTGGAAAATCAAACCCCGGGGAGCGGCTCAGGGAGCCTAAAAATGAAAACCAGCAGGGGCTGGCGGCTGCCTCTCATGAAGGAGAGGAAAGCAGTTCAGGTTTTTAGGGTTTTCCCCTATTGTGTTGCCTCCTCAAAAAATTACAAAATACCCCCCCTAAACTTTGAGTTAAAAACTGCTATTTATAGGCAAAATATTTTCGGGTTTTCAAATTGGTCCCTTAATTTTTGTGTTCAATTCACTTGGTAAAAATTAAATTTGGTCTTAAAATTTCAATCTTTTCAATTCAGTCCAAATTAAGCTCCCAAACTTAATTTTTCACCAATTAAGCCCCCAAATTAATTTGACCCATTTAAAGTATAATTAAGTCCTTGCACTTAATTAAATCCTTCAATTGGACCTAAATTAATTCTTAAACATAATTAAAATTTAATTTGGCCCATGATTAAATCAAATTGGCCCATTAAAAATTTAATTATGTCATTGGACTTAATTTTTATGCAAATTCATCCAATAATCATTTAATTTGACCTTCGAATATGCATTTAATTTGACCTTCGATTTTTGCCTATTTTTGCAGTCCTTTTTTATCGGCTTTCTCCATAGTGCCAACCTTTATTTTATTTTTTGATTTTTATTTTAAAAACAGTGAATTTTAGGGAATAACCCAAAATTAGGTTATGACAGTTGCCCCCCTCTTTACAATGCTTATGACAGAAAGTCTTACGAGACTTTAGATAGTAAGCGTTGTAAAGAAGAAAAAGGAAGATTTTTTTTTTTTGAAAATTCAAAGATTTTGAAATGGTCGAATTGTCATGGGTGACCTACCCGGGTGAAAAACACGAAGATGTTTTAAAGTGGTGAAAAATACAGAGATTTTTCAAAGTGGTGAGAAATGCGAAGATTTCTCAAAATGGTGAAAAATACAGAGATTTTTCAAAGTGGTGAAAAATACAAAGATTTTTCAAAGTGGTTTTGTTGTAATGGGCAACCGGCCCAAGATGGAAAACAAAAGGAGTTTTCAAGGTGGTGAGAAATGCAACGATTTCTCAAAATGATGAAAAATGCAAAGATTTTTCAAAGTGGTGAAAAATACAAAGATTTATCAAAGTGGTGAGAAATGCGACGATTTCTCAAAGTGGTGAAAAATACAGAGATTTTTCAAAGTGGTTTTGTTGTAATGGGCAACCGGCCCAAGATGGAAAACAAAAGGAGTTTTCAAGGTGGTGAGAAATGCAAATATTTCTCAAAATGATGAAAAATGCAAAGATTTTTCAAAGTGGTGAAAAATGCAGAGATTTTTCAAAGTAATGAGAAATGTGAAGATTTCTTAAGGTGGTGAAAGATGCAAAGATTTTTCAAAGTGGTCTTGTTGTAATGGGCAACCGGCCCAAGATGGAAAACAAAAGGAGTTTTCAAGGTGGTGAGAAATGCAAATATTTCTCAAAATGATGAAAAATGCAAAGATTTTTCAAAGTGGTGAAAAATGCAGAGATTTTTCAAAGTAATGAGAAATGTGAAGATTTCTCAAGGTGGTGAAAGATGCAAAGATTTTTCAAAGTGGTCTTGTTGTAATGGGCGACCTGCCCAGGCGAAAGGTTTTGAAAAATACAAAAATTTTCAAAGTGGTAGAGAAATGCGAAGATTTCTCAAGATGGTGAAAATTTTTGGAGGTGGTGAGAAATGCAAAGATTTCTCAAAATGGTTTTATTGTTATGGGCAACCGGCCCAAGTGAAAAAGTTTGAAAGTGGGGAGAAATGCAAGGATTTCTCAAAATGGTTTTATTATTATGGGCAACCGGCCCAAATGGAAGAATTTTGAAGGTGGGGAGAAATGGATTTCTCAAAATTTAAAGGTGGAGAGAAATGCAAGGATTTCTCAAAATGGTGAAAAATTTTGGAGGTGGTGAGAAATGCAAAGATTTCTCAAAATGGTTTTATTGTTATGGGCAACCGGCCCAAGTGAAAAAGTTTGAAGGTGGGGAGAAATGCAAGGATTTCTCAAAATGGTTTCTCAAAATGGTTTCATTGTTATGGGCAACCGGCCCAAATGGAAGAATTTTGAAGGTGGGGAGAAATGGATTTCTCAAAATTTAAAGGTGGAGAGAAATGCAAGGATTTCTCAAAATGGTGAAAAATTTTGGAGGTGGTGAGAAATGCAAAGATTTCTCAAAATGGTTTTATTGTTATGGGCAACCGGCCCAAGTGAAAAAGTTTGAAGGTGGGGAGAAATGCATGGATTTCTCAAAATGGTTTCTCAAAATGGTTTCATTGTTATGGGCAACCGGCCCAAATGGAAAAAGTTTGAAGGTGGGGAGAAATGCAAGGATTTCTCAAAATGGTTTCTCAAAATGGTTTCATTGTTATGGGCAACCGGCCCAAATGGAAAAAAATGGTTTGAAGGTGGGGTCTCGCAGATGCACTCGAAAGGAGGTAAGGTTTGAAAACG
Organism: Populus tomentosa; assembly: GCA_018804465.1. NCBI lineage: Eukaryota > Viridiplantae > Streptophyta > Magnoliopsida > Malpighiales > Salicaceae > Populus > Populus tomentosa. The sequence goes on from CM032005.1 coordinate 2,476,150, forward strand.
CACTACCTAAAGTGATGAGGCTCAAAGGTGCACTCGAAAGGAGGTAAGGTTGGAAAACGCACTACCTAAGATGGATGATGGCCCTAAGGCGCACTAAAAAAAGAGGCAGGGTTGAAAACACACTACCTAAGGTGGTTGAGGGCTCTAAGGCGCAATCAAAAGGAGGTAGGGTTAGAAAACCCACTACCTAAAGTGGTCAAAGGCTCTAAAGCGCACTCAAAAGGAGGTATGGTTAGAAAACGCACTACCTAAGGTGGTTGATGGCCCTAAGGCGCACTTAAAAAGAGGTATGGTTAGAAAACACATTATCCAAGGGGTGAGGGCTCAAAGGAGCTCTCAAAAAGAGGCAAGGTTGGAAAACACACTATCTAAGAGGGTTAGGGCTCGAAGGCACACTAAAAAAGAGGTAGGGTTAGAAAACACACTACCTAAAGGTTGACTGCTCCAAGGAGCTCTCAGAAGGAGGTAGGGTTGGAAAACACACTACCTAAGGGGGTTAGGGCTCGAAGGCACACTAAAAAAAGAGGTATGGTTAAAAAACACAATACCTAAATGATGAGGACTCAGCAACCCGCTCAAAAAGAGGTGATGGTGAGACACCGGTCTGTCAAGGATGAAAGAAATGCATCATGATCAATATACATGTATACTTACCTGAGAAGTATAGGTCCCCTTTTCTTCATGGAGTTCTCCTTTTCTCAGAAGTTTGAGTCTCTGATAGTAAGCTTTGATGGCTCTTTTCGCTCTTGCTTACTCGAGTCATATCTTGTGATCTTGACCTCTAGGAAAGACTTGATGCCATCATTTCTTTGTTCTCCGCCCCTTTTATCCCAAGGGTTGCAAATTTTGCCCAATAGTTTCTTAGACAGGGAATCATGGAGCCAGCTCTGCCAGTTGTTTTTGATTGCCCCCTAGCTTGATCATGCCCCCAAGTATTCAATTCAGGTTTGGGGATGAGGCTATGTGAAGGAAGGTTTGACAAGGAGTTGTTTTCATGCAGAATTTTTGGAATTTCAAAGCTATTCCAAACACAGAAATCATTTTGACATTGATTCAAAGCAAACTCATTCTGAAGAAATTCAAGTGATTCCTATGGAGAGGTTTTCAGAAGTGATGAAAACTTTTTTTTTATTTTTGGTGAAAAATATGAAGTGACATCTGGTTGGTCACAAAAGGTTTAAATTTCAATTTGAGGGTTATTGAGAACCGTTGGTGAAAATGTGATGAACACGAAGTGACATCTGGTTGGTCACAAAAGGTTTAAATTTCAATTTGAGGGTTATTGAGAACCGTTGGTGGAAATGTGAAGATCACAAAGTGACGTCTGGTTGGTCACAAAAGGTTTAAATTTCAATTTGAGGGTTATTGAGAACCGTCTTCAAAGCTTTCATTTTATTTGCATGAATAATGATTTTATTTTGCATGAGAAAGCACTGTCTACCGATCCAGATTGCTTGCCTTTGATCAGAAAGGGCTTGATTAGGCACGTAATATAGGCTTGGGCTATTGGCTATGAAGAAAAGGATATTTATAGGCTCAAAAGGTGTTTAAGGGACTTTAAGACTAAGGATCACTAGTGCTTATATCCCAAACTCTTTTGTTCATACATTTCTGGACCTTGGAATGGATTTGTAAAATGGTCCATGGTGCCCCCAAGTGTTGGGCTTGGGCTCTTTCTCTTTGTTTTTGTTTCTTCGTATGATTTTGAGCATCATTGCATTGGCCTTGTTTTTTGCTCAAAATTTTTGGATCTTTTGGATTTTTCTTCATGCCCCCTAGCTTTGTATGGGCACCTTTGATGATTAAGAATTTTCTTTTATGCCCCCCAGTATTGTTTGGGCACTTTCATTGTTGAAGACTTTTTCATGCCCCCAAGAGTTATTTGGGCACTTTCAATCATTATGGATTTTTTTTGCACTTGCCCCCCAGTGTAGGGTGTGATCCTAGCCAAGGTTATTTTTCAAGAAAAATTTATTAGGCTCAAAAGGGGACTGCAAATGATATATTTCAGCATTGTGAAAGGATTATCAAAGATGGCCTTTCTTCATCTCAAATGCATGTATTTAGGATCGGTAAGCCTTGCTTTCATGCGAATATGCAAAGTGATTTCTCATTATTCATGCAATTAAAACTCAGCTTTGGAGTCACTTCATAGTGTTTTTTTTTTTTGTTTTCTAGGTGTATGGTTACCTCTCTAAGGAATCACCTGAATTTCCAGAACTTTGTTTGTTTCGGACAAACATCAACATGATTTCTGTTTTTGTACTCAACTTTGAATTCCAAAAAAAAACTTTATGAAAACATGGGATCATGTTTTGTTTTGGGAAGAAAAGGGAACGCACCACAAGATTTTGGGCGCGGTGGTTTCATGCTTAAAGGTTATGCTCAATGTGTTATTTGCATGAAACAACAGAAAAAATGAAGGCATGTAATGAACCCAGGAAAACACATGATCTTATGGCTCAGTGGACAGGGAAAGTCTTATGGAATTTTGAGCCAAATTACCAACAAAAACTGGAATAGGTTGAAACAAAAAATCAAGTTTTTGCAGGCATGATCGAGTAGAGGTATTTATTTTTTGGGTAGAACAAGAACAGGCTCCATTTTGCAACGATGATGCAATTCCCCTTCAAATTGTGTTGAGGCTCTTGATCATGTAGGCCCCCAATTTCTACGGGCTGAGTCTTTGTTGGGGCTGAACAAAAATAGCTGGCTGATTGGAAGGACCTTCACCAGAGGCATTTCTCAGTATATGCTCAAGTAAGCTAGTGAGGCAAGCCACGCTTGCTTTTAGAGACTCTAACTCTTCTTGGAAATGGATGCTGCGGTGAGCATGCTCTTTATCTCCAATGTTTTTTCCACTCAAAATTGGGCATCGCAGACTCATAGGGGACCTACATTTCATTCTGGTGCATGCATGAAAAATGTATGAACATGCAGTCTATATGATGAACTCGCCCTTCGAGGGGGGACAACATGGTCGTAACTCTTGTATGATGGAACAAGAATCGTGATTTTTGCCCAAACTCTACAATGAAAATTTTCCGAGTGACGACCAATGTGTCACCCACAAATCTTGAGTTCAAGATGCTTCAAGAAGGGTTCGTCCCGATGCAAATAAATGATAGCACATACAACCTAAGGACAGGTTCTATTCATTATGTGAACATGGGTAGGTTTTCTACCTGGTCTCAAAAGGGTCTATGAACTGCCCAGTGACTACCTCACGTGAAGGCAGTATAGGGGTTTACAAGGAATGGTTGGGGCACCATGTGACCGCCATTACCGAGTAAACACTCAGCTCATAGTTGGATGTTTCACAAATCTGAACCCCGACTGAAAGTCATGAGGTAGACTGCTACTCCCCACCTAACTTAGACGTTGTGTGTGCTTTTAAAAAATAAATACAAGTGATGCATGAAACACTTTTAAAAATGCATGGATAAAATAAAACAAGACAAAAATGGCGAAATTTAAACACATCAAATACACAAAGCTTAGTCCAATATTGTCAGAAACAGTACCTCCCCAGCGGAGTCGCCATTCTGTCGCACGTCGAAAAATCCCCGCGCGCGGCATCGGCTGGCGATTTATGTCTCTCGTTGTTGCATTGCTTGAAATGATTTGTTAGGAGTCGCCACCTAGTAATTTATTTGAGGGTCACTAGGAAACCCTGATAGACTGGTCATGATCAGAGATTCACGGGTAAGGGACTGATTGTGGTTAGGGAAGGTATTAGCACCCCTAACACACCCTACCTGAGGTAAGCTGCTCCATGGCTTTGATGTGTTAAGAAGTTTTAAAAATTTTGTCTTTTCATCGAATTTTAGAAATACAACTTTCGTACAAGTTTGTACTTCTACACCTTTGATCCGATCAAAATATTAAATCCTTCTTTATTCCTGCCAATTTTATCATGAAAAAATTTCACAAACAAAACACACACACCACATTCAAGCTTCGTGAGCTTGATGTAATTTTAAAAATGAAATTTTAGCCCGATTCTAAGGCTTTGATAAATCAGTAATTAATTCTCAGAATTTATGTAAAAACATGTTCTTATATTTTCATGAAAAATACAACATGACTTTATCTATCCTTAGATATTTGTGCATGTAAAATTATGCATGTAAAATTAACCACTTACTTCTTTTTGTCCCTTTTTTATTTTTATAATTAAATAACATAAAATAAAAAAAAGAACACCAAAACACACACACTCTCTTTTTTATTATTATTTTCTCTTCTTTTCTTCTTTTTTCTTTTAAATCACATTTATACAATACAAATTCAAAACAAATAAATAAAAATTACATTAATTAAATTAAAATTTACAAAATAGTCCTCAAAAACTCCAGAAATTGCAGGGGAGGACTTCTGGGACTGCATGAACAGTGGCGGCGCGTCTTCCCACGCGCCACCGTCACTGGCGGCGCGTGGGTTCACGCGCCGCCGCTGGAAAACCTGAAAAAACAGAGGTGCCTGGAGCGGCTTCTTCCCCTCTTCAATTTTCTGCCGGCGGTGAGGGTCCAGTCACCTGCAAAAGGAGAAAACACACACAAACCAGTTGATTTTATTTCATTTTACAGATCTGCTTTTGGTTCTTTTCTTCTTCTCCACCGTAGACTGTTCTGCTGTGAAGGAGGCCCTGTACTTTGGTGCCGTGATCTGCTGTGAACGAGGGTTACTCCATGGTGGCAGATCTGGCGGCGAGAAGGGGTGACGGCGTTGCTGTGGCCAGGTGTGGACAGCGCCGCTGTGGAAGAAGGCGGACCGATCCGGGATCTGTGAACGGTTCTGGAGAGAGTCTGTTGGATGCGTGCTGCTGGCTCTCCAGCGAGGTAGCTGGTTCGGGTGGTCCGTCTTTGGCAAAGGAAGGGGGCAGCGGCTTTGGTTCTCCTTCTGCCCAGAAAATGGAGAGACTCCAGGGGATGGGAGCGGCGGCCTGTCTCTGTTTTTGACAGAGGGGAAGTGAGCAGCATCTTCTCTGGTTTTTGAAAGGTATGGGAGGCCGTGGCTTTTTTCTTTTTGCAGAGGGGGAGTCGGCTGGAAGGAGAAAGGGGAGGCTTGTCCTATGGCTGATTGAAGAGAAGCTGATGGCTGAGAGAGAGAGGGGAAGATCGGCAACAGAGGGAATGGCCAGAGGGGGAAACACCCGTGGCTTTCCTCCTTTGTAAAGGTTGGGGTCGCTGGCTTCAGGAATGGAGTGGCTGGTCTGAGGGGAGAAGAGTTGTGGGAGAAGAAATGACCTGGTGTGTGGCTGGTCAGCGGCTGGGGAAGGGAAGATGAGCGGTGTTGTGGGAGAAAAGTGAGGGGTGACGGCAGCCTTCTTTGTTGGCTGGCTTTTTTACTGGTTTCGGCTGGGTGGAGAAGGTGAGAGGAGAAAACAGTATGTGGGGAGGAAAATTCCCAGCCGGGGAAGAAGGGCAGCGTCCGGCTGGTTTTGGGTTTGGAAAATCAAACCCCGGGGAGCGGCTCAGGGAGCCCAAAAATGAAAACCAGCAGGGGCTGGCGGCTGCCTCTCATGAAGGAGAGGAAAACAGTTCAGTTTTTTAGGGTTTTCCCCTATTGTGTTGCTTCCTCAAAAAATTACAAAATACCCCCCCTAAACTTTGAGTTAAAAACTGCTATTTATAGGCAAAATATTTTCGGGTTTTCAAATTGGTCCCTTAATTTTTGTGTTCAATTCACTTGGTAAAAATTAAATTTGGTCTTAAAATTTCAATCTTTTCAATTCAGTCCAAATTAAGCTCCCAAACTTAATTTTTCACCAATTAAGCCCCCAAATTAATTTGACCCATTTAAAGTATAATTAAGTCCTTGCACTTAATTAAATCCTTCAATTGGACCTAAATTAATTCTTAAACATAATTAAAATTTAATTTGGCCCATGATTAAATCAAATTGGCCCATTAAAAATTTAATTATGTCATTGGACTTAATTTTTATGCAAATTCATCCAATAATCATTTAATTTGACCTTCGAATATGCATTTAATTTGACCTTCGATTTTTGCCTATTTTTGCAGTCCTTTTTTATCGGCTTTCTCCGCAGTGCCAGCCTTTATTTTATTTTTTGATTTTTATTTTAAAAACAGTGAATTTTAGGGAATAATCCAAAATTGGGTTATGACATCCTCAATCAATATTTGACCATTTTCTAGGCGCCCCTATATCCTCTTATCACTATAATATATTTTTTGGTTTTCTCCCGACAATGTATTTTATTTTTGTTTTTGTGTGGGGATCAAAAAATAGATAATAGTATATCAAATTGAAAATTTTCAAAAAAATCACTATTGAAATCCATATTGATATGTGAGAGGATGAACAATAATTAACAATAAAAACACTACAGTAAAACCTCTTTTTTTTTTTGTTTATACTATAATTTTGGGAAGGAATTTGGTCCTTTAGGCCATTCTAGGGATCAATAATGCTGAGTATTTGGCTGTTGAATGGTTAAGAAATTGGGTTTAAATTCTTTTTGTGTATTGTATTTAATTTTCATTGATCCAGTCTTTATCAATATATATCATAATAAATTTGGGATTTACTCATATCCAAAGCTTTGAAATGCCAAGTTGGAGGGAAAATATTTTTGGTAACAATCCTTGGTTGTCATGGTAAAACCATAGTTATGAAACCTAGCTTAGGGATTGACTCAGCCAAGAGATTGAGTCTTGGGTCACTCGAGTTGAATCGAGTCAACACAAGAAAAACAAATATTTGAGGTTTTAATATCTCACATAGAATAGTTAAGAAACATTTCATTTGGATGTTGGCTATATATAGCTATTTCCCATAGAAAAGTTAAGAAACTACATGTGCATGTAGTCTATGTATGTACAATGTGAATAGAAGCTCTATATATATATATATATATATATATATATATATCCCACATGAAAAAGTTAAAAAAACAATTTCATATTTTTTATGGATATATATAGTTATGCCATATGGAAAAGTTAAGAAAACATTCCATAAAGTTGTATGCTATAGTTATTTCACATGAAAAAGTTAAAAAACATTTTATGAGGTATAGGCTATAAAAAAATATGTGAGACCAAATATTCACAAATTAACTTTATATTTTTTTGGTTTATTAAACTAAAATGTAAAGAAAAAAAAAAGGAGTTTAGGTCTCATCCGGGTAAAGCTGGGTCACCCAAGTTTAGACTATTTGAAACCCGATCGAGACCCCAGGTCGCTCGGGTCTCATCCGGGTAAAGTTGGGCTAGGTTTTATATCCATGAGTAAAACTCAGGTCAAATCTTTTGAAAAAAAATTTATGAAAAATATTATTAAAAATTATTTTGCTTTGAAAATTATTTTGAGGAGTTTTTGAAATCACCGCCTCTTTGTTTGGGAAAACTGTTTGAAGAGGAGCATCTGGATTTGGAAATACCACCTCTTTGAATTTTGAAAGATTTGGATCTGTTGATTTGTAAAGCTCAAGGTTACTTGTCTTGATCAAAAATTGTTTTTCTTACAAAGACGATTCTTCATTTACTTTAGAGAATGCAGACACTAATTGATGGAGAACCTTTTGGATATCCAAAGGCAGAACCTTTAATTTGTTTATTTCAAGTTGGGAAATTTTATCTTCAAATTTTCTGACATGGTATCAGAGCTTTGATGACCAAGCAATCATGAGTTCGAATCTTATAATTTTCATTTATTTGATAAAAAAATCATGTATAAGATAATGTAGGCCTGTGCAAGTTTTAAGTTTAATGGATTTTCATTTCAAAAAATATATTAGAAAATAATATAAACCATATCCTAGAACTTTACCTAACAACTTTTAAAAAACTATTTGAACCCATCATCTAGACTTTTGATCTACTCTTTTAGAATATAAAGGCATGATGACCTTTCCTTTTGTCTTTGTCTTTCTGTTTAGATGGCACTGGGTCGTCTTCCATGCAAACATATTCTCTTCTAAGGAATTCTAGCGGGGAATAATTGTCAAGGAATCCAACTCCTGTTTAACTTAGCTTTTATTATAACTATTATTCATTTTATAAAAATAATAACATAATATATATTAGTTTTCATAATTTTGATTATAAACTTTTAGAAACAATGTTTTAATGTAAAAAAAATAATTATAATTATAACTATTTTATAATTTTATTTATAAAGTAGAAATTTTTCAAAAAAATTATATTTACTATAAATTTATTAATCAAACTTAAATAATGATTATTATAAATAAAAATATATATTTTTGCATAAATAAAGTCAATATTACATATAATCACTCCATTAACTATAGAATATATACACTAGCAATAATAAGTACTGATTAATGAGTAAAGATTCATACCAGGAAACATGAATTGCGAATAAAAGATAATAGCAGTAGTGTAATTTTGTGACTGTTTAGTTGTAATCTGTTTCTTATTCATGATTTTTCATGAAAAAAAATTTGTGGTTCCTGGCATCAGCTTTTACTAATTGGATAAAGATCCTGGGCTGATGAAGAGGAAGAAGCAATCCATGGTCCCTCTGATGACTTCACGAGGGACTGAGTTTCACTTAAACTTCCATTGACAGAAGATTGAGCAAACTCGTTTTGTAAGGCCGTAGCATACCCTGATGGATCAACCAATGTGCTTGGAACCATGACCAGTTCCTCGACATCAGTTTTTCCTTCAAGCATGCTCACTACTGTAGACATTGTAGGTCTAAGTGCTGGAGACTGATTTGTGCATAGCAGGGCTACATTGATCATTCTAACCACTTCTTTCTTGTTGAATTCAGACCCCAATCTTGGATCAACCATCTCCATTATGTCCCCATTTTTTTGTAAATATAGAACCTGAAATAACAAAAAAAAAAAAAAAAACTAGATATATAGCTAGCTGACTAAGAGTAAACATGAACAGACAATTAAGAGACTAAATGGGCATAGCTTACCCAATCTAGAAGGCATACAAAATTCTCATCCCTCCTAAATTTGACGTTGTTCATCCCAGAAACAATTTCCAATGCTACAACACCAAAGCTGTATACATCTGCCTTGTAAGTTAAGTAACCATATAATGCATATTCCGGTGCCATGTATCCCCTGCACAGAAAGAATAACTCAGAGACATTTTACTAGGTTGCTTCATTAAAACATGTAACAGAATGCTAAATGTCTATTGTTTGTTTTTGTTTTCGATAGGATTTCGAACCTGGATGATAATGTGAATAGTATAATGTGAATGGCTAAACCTCTCCTAGGGTTACTCTTAGAGAAACACAGCCATAGATGGGGAAACCCTAATCCATGATGTTAGTAAAGTGGAGACAAACAATGTCCCACCTCCACTATATGCTAGTGAAAACAACTAATCTCCCACTTAGCACATAGTGAAGGCTTAATTTAAGGCATAAATCATGGCATGATTTATGGCCTTTACTCCCAGCTTAGTATATATATATACTCAGTGAAGAGGTGTGTGTTGTAGAGAACAGAGTAAAGAAAATAGAGAGAGCTTGAGTGAGAGTGAGTTAAGTAGAGAAGAGTGTATTTTCTCCTCCTCCATGTTTGTATTGTTTCTTTGATTGATTAATGCAAACTAGTAGCTTTGTGGAGTAGGCAAGTTGCCGAACCACATAAATTGATGTGTTTGATTTCTAGAATTCCCTAACAACGGGTATCAGAGCTTGTTCTTAGAAAAGAGGGTGTTTGATCCAAACCCAGAAATCAAAGTTCTCAAAACATGTTTTTTAACATACCATCGTGTAGGGGACGACGAGATAAATCTACAAGTGAAACTTCGAAGAAGAACCGACGTGCTGCATGCCCCCACGCTCCACCACGCACCGATATCAGGACTACCCATACGCACAGACACGCCACACGCACCACACGCTCCTTCGCCCGACTAATTGAAATTAAACCAAGTTGACCTACCACGTCATCAACCAGTCAACAGCCATAGCAGCAATTCTGCACAGGCATTTGCCAAGTTACCTAACCAGTTAGCAATAAAAATACACGCATACACCACGTCATCAAAGCCACGTTATCATCTGAGTTTTAATCCGGTACGCCGGAGATACTATTTCAACTGACACGCTGCTTCATATGCACCGTCATTGATCCAAAAGTTTGATTGATCAGATCTGAGCCATACAAAGTCTGATTTGGGTGATTTCAGAGTTGTTTCCATTGTTTCCGGCCATTCCGGACACAACCATGAAGTCAAATTCAGCAAATTCAAACTCTAGAATTAGCAAAAATGACAAATGAAATAAAGGTTGCTGGAATTGAAAAATTTGATGGGACAGATTTTAGATATTGAAAATGCAAATTGAAGACTATCTATATGGGAAGAAACTTCATCTTCCTCTGTTAGGGAGCAAACCAGAGAATATGCAAGACAAAGAATGGCTAATTCTTGATAGACAAGTTTTGGGCATTATCCAGCTATCCTTATCAAGAAGAGTTACTCACAACATTACAAAAGAAAAATCCACTGCAAGATTAATGGAAGCCTTGTCTGTGATGTATAAGAAGCCATCAGAAAAATAACAAAGTGCACTTAATGAAAAAGTTGTTCAACTTGAAGATGACAGAAGGCACCTCTGTTACACAACACCTCAACAACTTTAATACCATCACAAATCAATTGTCATCTATTGAGATTGAGTTTGATGATGATATTCGTGCACTTATTTTGCTAGCTTCACTTCCAAACAATTGGAAAAGTATGAGAACAGTCGTGAGTAACTCAGCCGGAAAATCCAAACGAAAGTATGATGACATCCGAGATTTGATTTTGGCTAAAGAAGTGTGAACGAAAGACTTGGGTGAAAGTTCAAGTTCAAGTTCAGGTTCAGCTCTCAACATCAACACTTGAGGGAGAAGACAAATTGAGGCTTATCCAGAGGTAGGTCAAAATCAAGATACAAAAGTAAAAGCAAGTTTGGACCTAGAAAGCAAGTTGAATGTTGGAATTGTGGGAAACCTGGTCATTACATGAGGAGTTGCACAAAACCAAAAAAACATGAGGCTGACTTTGCAAACGCTACCACATATGAGGTACAAGATGATTAGAGTCTTGATCCTGGTGCTTCATTTCATGGTGTGATGTACAGTGATGCAAAACTATATTGCTGGAGATCACGATGTAGTCTATCTAGTCGATGGACAACCAATGGATATTGTGGGTACAAGAGATGTGCAAATCAAGACAATATATAGATCTACATGGAACTTACAAAATGTAAGGCATGTTCCTGGATTAAAGAAGAAGCTGATCTCTGTTGGATAGCTTGACGATAGAGGTCATTCAATCCTTTTTTCTGGAGGTATGTGGAAAGTATCAAAGGGAGCAATGGTTTTAGCTCATGAAAAGAAAACTAGTACCTTGTATATGACCACAAGATTTGCAGATATCATTGCCTCTACTGAAGTAGAAAATCAGGCACAACTATGGCACTGTAGACTCGGCCATATGAGTCAAAAGGGAATGAAGATACTTCAGTCGAAAGGAAAGCTACTAAAGTTTTTTTAAAAAAAATTGATATAGACATTTGTGAAAGTTGTGTTCTTGGAAAATAGAAGAAGCTCAGTTTCTTAAAAGTTGGCAAGACCTTAAGACCAATAAAGCTAGAAATGGTACACATAGATTTATGGGGACCTTCTCCAATAGCATCTCTTGAAGGTTCTCAGTATTATGTGACTTTCATTGATGATTTCAGCAGGAAGTTATGGGTCTACTTTTTAAAAAATAAATCTAATGTGTTTGAAACATTTAAGAAGTGGAAGGCTATGGTTGAGACTGAATCAAGTTTAAAGTTGAAATGCTTAAGATCTGATAATAGAGGAGAATACATTGATAGAGGTTTCAAAGAGTATTGCGTTGTCAATGGTATCAGAATGGAAAAGACTATTCCAGGCACACTATAACATAATGGCATTGCTGAACGGATGAACAGGACCATCAATGAACGAGCTAGAAGCATGAGGTTGCATTCTGGGTTACCTCAAACATTTTGGGCTGACGCAGTTCATACTGCAGTTTACTTAATCAACCATGGTCCATCAGTTCCTTTGGAATTCAAATTTCCCGAGGAAGTATAGAGAGGAAAAGAGATACAAATATCTCATCTCAAGGTCTTTGGGTGTGTTTCCTATGTTCACATAGATTCTGATGCTTACAACAAACTAGATGTCAAATCCAAGAAATGTTTTTTCATTGGCTATGGAGATGAAGAATTTGGGTTTCGGTTCTGGGATGATCAGAACATAAAGATTATCAGAAGCAAGAACGTGATCTTCAATGAGAAAGTTTTGTATAAAGACAGATCAAGTGTAGAAACAGATATGGTTGATTTAGATACAAGTCCACAAAAATCTAAATTCATAAGATTATAAGGGCTTCCTGATGTTACCGAGCAGCACAAAAATCAAGAGCTTTTACAAGAAGATTCAAGCACATCTGTACCCACTACTATACAGGAGATACGGAGCCATGTGAACCTATTGTTTATGTTCGCAGGTCTTCAAGGACTGTAAAGCCCCCACAATGATTCACACTTCCATTGAATTATATTTTGCTAACAAATGGTGGTGAACTGCAAACTTATGAAGAATCATTACAAGATGAAAACTCAAGTAACTGGGAGTTATCCATGAAGAATGAGATTAGTTCATTGCTGAAGAACAAGACTTAGGAGCTAACTACACTACCTGAAGGAAAGAAGGCTTTCCAAAACAAGTGGGTTTATAGAGTAAAGATTGAGCATGATGGAAGCAAACTGTTCAAGGCAAGACTTGTTGTAAAAGGGTTTCAACAATCAGAGTTGTTTTGGGGATAGTAGCTACAGAAAATTTACATCTTGAACAACTAAATGTAAAACAACATTTCTTCATGGTGACTTGGAGGAAGACATTTATATGTAACAAACCAAGTCTACAAGCTAAAGAAAAGCCTATACAGTTTGAAGCAAGCTCCAAGACAGTCGTACAAGAAGTTCGACAACTTTATATGCAATTCAGGGTACACAAGATGCCAAGCTGATCATTGTTGCTATGTCAAACATTTTGACAACTCCTATATCATTCTACTATTATATATAGATGATATGTTGATTGCAAGATTCAACATTGAAGAGATTGACAAGTTGAAACAGCAGTTGTCAAAACAATTTGAAATAAAGGATCTGGGAGCTGCTAAACAAATACTTGGCATGAGAATCATCAGAGATAAAGCAAAGGCATACTAAAGCTTTCACAAACAGAGTATGTCAAGAAGGTTCTCAGCAAGTTTAATATGGATAATGCTAAACCAGTAAGTGCACCTCTAGGAATCATTTCAAGCTCAGCAAAGACCAGTCGCCAAAAACTGAGCTAGAATGTGGATACATTGATAAGATTCCATACGCCTCAACTATCAGCTCTTTTATGTATGCTATGGTCTGTACCATACTAAACATTGCCCATGCAGTGGGAGTTGTAAGCTGATATATGAGCAATCCTAGAAAGTAGTATTAGGAGGCGGTAAAATGGATCATGAGATACTTAAAAGGTTCCTCGGAGACTTGTCTTACCTTCACAGCAGGTGGTTTGAAACTTGAAGGTTTTGTAGATGCTAATGTAATAGGAGATGTTGATAGCAGAAAGAGCACTACATGATATGTATATACTCTATGAGGCATTGCTGTTTCTTGGAGTTCTACCTTGCAAAAGATCATTGCTCTTTCAAATACAGAAGCTGAATATGTTGTAGTCTCAAAATCCGTAAAAAAGATAGTATGGTTACAGAGTTTCCTGAAAGAATTGGGCAAGATGAATGGAAAGGGTACTTTGTCTAGCGACAGTCAAAGTGCAATCTTCCTTGCCAAGAATCCAGCATTTCACTCCAAGACTAAGCACATTCATATCAAATATCACTTCATCCGACAATTGCTAGACGATGAGCAATTAATGCTTGAAAAAGTCTATGGAAGTAAGAATCCAACTGACATGTTAACCAAAGGGGTTACACTTGATAAATTGAAGTTGTGTAAAACTTCGATTGGTCTTCAAAGATAAAATATAATTTCATTATTTGTCTTCAAGTGGGAGATTGTTAGTAAAGTGGAGACAAACAATGTCCCACCTCCACCATATGCTAGTGGAAACAACTAATCTCCCACTTAGCATATAATGGAGGCTTAATTTAAGGCATAAATCATGGCATGATTTATGGCCTTTGCTCCCAGCTTAGTATATAAATGTATATATATATATACTCAATGAAGAGGTATGTGTTGTAGAGAACAGAGTGAAGAAGATAGAGAGAGCTTGAGTGAGAGTGAGTTGAGCTGAGAAGAGTGTTTTTTCTCCTCCTCCTTGTTTATATTTTTTCTTTGATTGATTAATACAAACCAGTAGCTCCATGGAGTAAGCAAGTTGTCGAATCATATAAATTGGTGTGTGTTTGATTTCTAGAATTCCCTAACACATGAGAACCCTGCAGTGTGTGATTTGAACCCTAGATGCCTGCCTACCATATATTTTGAAGCTAAGCTAACCCCTTTCATCGGCACTTGAGCATTTTTTACTGTCTTAGATGAATGACAATACTTGTGTCCTTGTCAAGAAGGATATTGGTACCTTTTATGTCTCATCATACCGTTTAAGACTGAAAGCTATCTTAGATAAATGACAATACTTAGTGTGTTTTCCTTACAGTTTATTACTGTCTTCTTTTCAGGATTTTTCATGTGTTAATATCAGAAACTCACATTGTTCCAGCAACTCTGGTGTCGATGTGGGTGTTGTCCTCGTCATCAAGCTTGGCCATTCCAAAATCAGATATCTTGGCGTTCATGTCCTTGTCAAGAAGGATATTGGTACCTTTTATGTCTCTATGAACAATTTTGAGTGTCGACTCCTCATGCAGGAAAACCAGACCTTTCGCTATACTTACACATATCCTCTGCCTTGTACGCCAGTCTAGCTTCGTTGCCTTGATTTCCTTTGTCCCTGTAATCATCATGCATAACCCAACCCATCAATTTCTTCTACACTAATTCTATCTATATTCCATTCAAAGAACTTGTTTTCTTTCTCATTACTTTACATAAGATACTATGGGGAAGTGATCAGAGGCCTACCAAACAAAACATGCGCAAGGCTATTATTTTCCATGTATTCATATACCAGCAACAATCGATTCCCCTCAATGCAACATCCATACAATCTAACAAGATTTGGGTGTTGCAAAGCAGAAATCATGCCTATTTCGTTCACAAACTCACGATTCCCCTGTTTTGATTTCGCCGAAAGCTGCTTAACCGCAATCTGAGTCCCATCTGATAGTACTCCCTGCAATAGGAGATTAATTTTAGACAAACAAAACAAGTTCACTTGGCCATTCCATGATGATTTGATTAGAAAACAGAAATAATATAGTAGATAAGTAGCTAGATGAAAACACAAATCTGTACTGTACTTTGTAGACGCAGCCAAAACCACCTTCTCCAAGTTTGTTTGCTGGATCAAAGTCATTCGTTGCGGTTTTGATTTGTCTGAAGGTGAAGATACCAGTTAGCAGATCTAACCCAACAAGTTCTGCCCAAGGAACAAAGAGGATATGTATATATTAGTTGTTCCCATTGAAAAAACCATTGTTAGAGAGTACTAATATAAAAGCATTCCTTGAGCTTCGCCATACGGCTTAAGCCTTCAGATTGAGATAATTCTTTGAAAAATATATACATTCATGGATAGACATGCAGCAAATAAGATGCAGAAAATTGTTTATTGCCGTGTTATTATAGTGACTGGATTCCTCACTAGAATTTGTAAAATAAAATAAATGTATCAACTGTACCTCGATCCCTCGATTTCCTTCCTCCCAAATAACCTTTCCACCAGAGAGAGGATAGAAGTATGAAAACGAGGAATAATGACAAAACCACAGCCCCAGCGACAATGAATCTCTTCCTCCTGCCTTTTGTAGGAGGCTTGAAGTCTAGGCAGAAATAGAATTGCAGCAAGGAGAATTATTGTCAGATCACAGTACTAATTATTCCTTCATTACAATGCCATTCCATTATATGTCAACCTACCAGATTCCACATCAATGGCTGATATTAGAGGACCATATATTCCTTTTTTGGGAGACATTGTTGTTCCTTTCCCAGCCCAATGAAGGCGGATCTCTAAAGCTCCATTGGTTACATTTGCTGTATAATTATGAATGTATACTTTATCCACCCCTCCCGCTGCCTTCACAATATCAAAATCCTTCAACACAACAATGTCCTGCGAGAACAATTGTTCAATCATGTCGTCTCGAATTGCATAAGGAATGAATCTGTGATCTTTTAATTAATAGATACCTGAATATAAACATCAAATATCCGTCTTCCTAGACTGTAGTAGGATCTGTTATCCCTCATTACTATCTCTGCAAAGTGCAGCTTGACTTTGTAATTCCCATTTCCCAGACAGCGAACGTAGTATGTGAGAGACAAAGGCGTGAGGCGTGCATTTGTGTACAGTACAGAGTTGTCCGTTCTGAGCATGGACTTGTTTTGTGCTATGTAGTTATCCAAGGAAGAAGGAACATCCCAGATATGTCCTGTGGTACTTATTTGCCAATCCTCCTCTCTTTTGGACACATATTTTGCTGCACCTCCTGGCTCATCATCTGCTTTGTAGATGGAATTTCCAATGGTGGCTTCTGGTCCCCCACAATTTATGTGTACTGAATATTGCTCTATATATAGATATAAAAATGTTCATGGCCACCGATATGATTAAACAGATTATAACACAAGAATGTTAGGATCAGAGCGTCTGCTAAATCGGAGCAAACAGAACAGAAACAATCAAACACAAAAGCAAATTAAGATTTTGTGATGCAGGAGCATCCTTTCCCCCCTGGAGTGGAAATCGTGGTGGGACCCACAATGTAAATGCCCACATAAAGGCCGATGGGACGGTCCACACATAATAGGACCTTTATATTTATGACAGAGACAATAGTATCTACTGAATGTAGGAATATGTTTGTCTGTTAACGTTTGTCTAGGCTTTTGGGATCAACTGGTTGTTTATTCCTACACGAGTTGAAGGTCTTAGATTCGATTTCTTTCCAGAGGTGGATGATGCAGAGCATCTTCCTCTTGGGATGGAAATCCTAGTGGTCGGATCCATGATGGGGTAAAAGGACCATTGCGTTTATGACTGAGATGCTATGATCCAATGAATATAGAAATAAATTTATAGTCTAGGCTGACAAGCTGTTCCTGCATCATTTTTCTGTCTAGTTCCAGGTGAAATGAAAAAGCGGATAGCTTTACAAATTAAGAGTACCTTCTAAACAAGCACTCAGGCACTCAACAGGTTTCCTGGAAAGATTGGCCAGATAGAATCATCAGCTTATTTAAAAGAAATGACAGAGAAGAAGAAAATAAAATGATCTATGTTTTAGATATCTATCAAAGTAGAAGCTTACGAATAGTTCCCTCCCCAAGTACTTTTGAACAGATTTCTGGCAAAACAAGAAGAGTCAAGTTTTGTAGGTTATGAAGTGAATGGTGATGTAAAAAGAAGCAGACTTTCAAAATCGAAGGCAAGGCAAGGAAAATGAAATCAATCTTACAGTGTTTCTCTACATTTTGCTTCCGAAGTAAAATTGTTGTAAGAAAGATCGATTTCGCTGCACATAAAGATAGCTTCATTAAACATTCAGCCAATATTTCTGGAATTTTTAGAAAATTGCATGCACATGCTATAGACAGACACTTGGAAGATATTGCAATGGGTTAGCTTTTGGTTGCTGTCGCGAGATAAAAGAGATGAAGGTAGTTGGGACAGAAAGAATATGTCCTCACCTGACGCCTTTTCTGTTTTCAAAAGATAAAAATTCAATCCAAAACTATCTCGAGACAAAAATTTTTATATCTTCATCTTCATCACTGCAACCAAATACTTTTTTGTCCCTTCTATATTTGTCCTTTCTATCCTAGGACACTAACCAAAGGAAACCTTGGAGATAGTTTTGATCATTCATGCACAGCTGTACTGTAAACTATCTGGAAACTGGGAAGGATCATCTGTTTATCGGCTTTTATAGCTCTTCAAAGAAAATATTAAATAATTCTAATTGAGTAAAAAGAAAATATATTACGAATAAAAATCTCAAAAATCAAAATTCGTATACAAAAATTAAGAAAAAATTAACATACTAGCGAGGATCTCTTTTGTCGATCCAATCTGGGATGGGCCCTGTAAGCATGTTCCATGTAAGATACCTAGGCAGAAAGTAAGAATGGTCATTTGGTTGAACATTTGTCCAAGGCTATCATTGCAAAAGACTATCTGGAGAACAAGTTCATTTGGTTGAACATATTTGTCGTACTTTTTTAAGTCAACTTTTTTATTTAAGCAAATGCATATTGACCCATCAGGTTTGGCAGTTCAATGTCTTGTATGGTTCAATTGGAATCTCGGCTCCGAGTCCTGAACTTTCTATGTCAACTTGTCTAGGTTTAATAATTATGCTTTCATATGGCAAACATTAATTTCAGAAGGTAATATAATATAGTATACTTACATTTTCTCCAAGCTTTTTAGGCCATCAAAATTTGTTGGAAGAGAACCATTTAATCTGTTGAAACTGAGATCCCTGTTTTCGAAAAGAAGGAAAAAAAATAAATTAAAGACCAAAACTGAGATCCCTGGTTCATAATGCATTTTGAAAGTTATTTACAAATAATAATGTAGCTGCAATCTGAAGACAGCAGCTCTAAGTATCCATGAGATTCACACTTCAATCTTCATGTAGATGAATGGCACAATGGATGATGTATAATGGACAGAGTGAATTACAAAATTTTCAGCTGTGCCATTCCGGTCAAATATATGGGAAAATTTCCTGACAAGTTGCAGTTGCTCAGCATCCTGCAATATACATTAATTTCATGTAAGCTAAATATATACTGTGTTGTAAATTAAATATGATCCTGGTATGAGAGTATCAGCTGCAAGAATAACTCACAGATACTTAATGCCTGCTATAGATTCTAGGTTGGGAAACTCTGAACCATCTCCAAGTAAGTTACTTATTTTTCTGCTCAATAGCAGGCAACATAAAAATGCGATATGTTCAGGATTAAACTTGTAACTGGGACCATAAATTTAAAACAAATATCTTACAGATCAGTTAGATTAGTCAAGAGAGATATGCTTGAAGGAATGGGTCCAGTGAAACCACCAGCTTGGATCTCTCTGTTAATACAAAATTAAAGGGGGATTAGGGTTCTGCTTCAGTGATGACATTCGGAGCTTGTGGTAGAAACTAGCACATACAATGTATCAAGTTGTTTCAAGCTCTGAATAAAATCAGGTATTCTTCCAGTGAAGTTATTGCTGCTAAGCCTTCTGCATTCGCCGAACGGAAAACACAGAATCAAGAAACTTGGAGAGTAAATATCAAATACTGCAACTAATGAGTATGATGCACAATAACCATGTGAAATGAGAACCTACAGTTCCTTCAATCCGGTCAGCTTAGTGAGAGCCTGGGGTAACTCTCCAGTGAGATTATTGGCACTGAGAGTTCTGCAATCACAAAAGGAGAAAAACACTTAGCATTCAATAATCAGTTAGGACTTAATTTCAAACGCAAAAGGTTGAATGAACTGACAGATTCTCCAGGTTAACCAAGCCTCCAAGCTCAGAGGGAACAGTTCCTGAAAACATATTGTTCTGAATGTTCCTGCATAAATGCCAACTCTCAGGATTACTCCTGACTAAACAATTGAACAGATTTAAATATAAAATTAAAAGACAAGAAATTGACAAGTAGAAAAATGCATACAATGCTCTAAGTGTGGTGATATTTCCCAGATAGCTAGGGATTTTTCCTGTCAATTGATTCACGCCGATAGACCTGTTGTTTATACAATCTATTAATTATGAGTAAGCAATTCCTTGGCTACAAAACATGAATGCAGTATTTTCTTACAGTAATTCCAGCTTGGTATTAGCCCATTCAGGTGGTATATTGCCACTCAGGTAGTTGGCCCAGAGATCTCTGCAGAGCAGATATAATTCTAATAAAATCGAATCATTCGATGCAAATTCACGGTACTCAATCTGTAGAACTGTAGTAATTTGAAGCGCTGCTTACAGATGTTTAAGTTGTGGTAGTTTCTCTATAGCCTTTGGGAGACTACCATCAAGATCTTGCCTTTTGAGATATCTGCATTGCAAGAACACATGGACCCATCAATTCCTCACTACAAGGTAAGAATTCAAAACTTTCAACCATTGCAAATCAACAATCATATGTCAAGAAAATATAAGACATAACTACAAACAGCCAATGGAATAGAAAACCAAATTTTTGACTTAAACTGTAAGGTTTATATTATTTCCTAAACACTTTCCAAGTGAAAGCTTCGAGATTCGAGATCTCAAGATATGAAAATATTTATATTATTTTCCGACAAACTCAGCTTTTCTTCAAACTCTTAAGACTAAACTTCTGACAGATGCTCAATTTTCTTTGCTGGAGATCCTTTCTTTGCTATTCACGACATTTTCCACATGATTAAGTTTTCCTTGAGATCCTTATCATACTTGTTTTTAGATAATTTTATTGCTAATGAATTTATCCGAATTTCTTAATATAAAATTCAACAATCGAAATGGGGTTTTTGAGGAGACTTTATACACCACAACTATTCCTCCATTCCCTGAACTGGCCCCATCAGAATCCTTCAGACCTCAAATTAAAATTGAAAATAAAAGCATGGAGTGGTAAGTGAAGAGAAATACATGGCAATAACACGGCACACACCCCCAGGAAACGAGCAGTTGCAAACAACTTTATTGTCAGCATCTGGCTTTGGAGGTAAAATTGTATCATTGCACAGTTTCATATTGCGATTCCAGCCTTTTTTGCCCAGTTGTGTTGCTACTTCAAGTAGAGCTTCCACTGCATAAATCAAAATTAAATCTCAACTTCTAATTCTGGGATGATTAGCTGGTGGCTTCTACAATGCCTTGCCAAGAAATTAAAAAATATATATATATATATATATATATATATATATATATGTACCTTCATCAGGAGCAAGGCTCCCATCTTGGGCCTCCAAGTTAATTGCTCCCATGCAAAGCATTAGTAACATAAGCATAAGTAAGCTAGATGTGAGTCTCAATAAATCAGAGAGTGCAGTAGCCATCTTCCTTAGTCTGCAATCCACTTTAAGAGTTAGTAGGCTGCCTGGAGAGAGCTTTATGCATCATTATAGTTGACCTTTCAGGATGATGTGGGGTCTTTCTTACGTTGTCTTATATATATATATATATATATATATATATATATATATATATATAGATAAGCCCGCACTTCTTCAAGTATACCTTTGTCTGTACTAGACCACTTGTGCCCTTGCATTTTATCTCTTAGTCAACGGGAAAATTGATAATAATAAATATCATTGGGAAATTGGAGAGGAAGTATCCGAGTATGAGAAAGAAGAATTTTACGTTCAAAAACGGAGAAAAGAAAGGCTATATAATTCTTTGAATCCACAAAACCATCAAAGAGACTCATTGTATATAAAGATTTCATATTCCATGTAGCCTCCCTCGTTGTTTCTTAAAAAGATGGTATATCAACGTTTTATTATTTATTATTTAATTATTATCACGTGATAATAGAAACAATAACAAAAAACCAAAAATATATTTAGTTGACAAGTAAAAATAAACTTGTCTCTTGTACAATTTTATAGTAAATTCATTACTATAAAATTGATAAATATAAATGAAAATAAAAACTTCCAAATAAATGCTTAGTCAACGACAAGATTGGTAGGTCAAAAAAATAATAATAAATATCATTGGGAAATTGGAGAGGAAGTATCCGACTATAAGAAAGAAGAATTTTACGTTCAAAAACGGAGAAAAGATAGGCTATATAATTCTTTGAATTCACAAAAACCATCAAAGAGACTCATTTCGAAAGAATATCATTGTAAAATATCTTTGTAAGATAGGCTATTTTATTTTTAAAATATATTTATTAATCCAATTGCTTTGAATAATTTCTCAAAATGAAATATCTCTCCTGGGTGGCTTTATGTTGGTTTTCTAGTCCTCCATAATATTTGACCAAAGTATTGAAAGACTAGGATATTGAAACTAGCTCTAATATCAATGTAAAAAAATAAAATAAAATTTGTATGTATTTTTTATATTGAATCCAGCTCTAATATCAATGTAAAAAATAAAATAGAAATCTGTATGTATTTTTTATATTGCGAGGGTTGTTATAATTACGCTATTTAATTTAGTATAAAGAGTCTAAATGTAAAAAATTAAAAACTAAAAATAATTATAGAAAAATTACATCAAATAAAATATATTCTCTTTGAATCAGCATATATTTCCTAACACATAGAGCATTCTCCATATCATTCAAGCAACGGCAAACACATCGTGAAATGGATGGAAAGACATTGTTGAAGGACTAAATTGTGACTGTTCTCATTGTTCAGGAGCAAATGTTTAATAATAAAAATAAAAGATCTATAGATCACAACATCATTTTATTATTTTATCCTCCCAGCGCTATCTTCTTCTAGGAATCGTAAGTTTTGTTTTGTTTTGAAAGAACAAATAAAAGTAAAAAGATGTTATTCTAAGCTCCTAAAATAATATTTAATTGCGAGTTAATGGTCGAAGTTTGAATAATAGGTCAAGTGCTTAGACTTTTTCTTTTTTTTTTTTGAATTTAGGATGGTGAAAGAAAAAAAATAACAAAATTAAAAAAATATTAAAAATAAATATGATTTAATAAGCTTCTAGCATATTGGCTAACATTCTATAACGGGCCAATAACAAATTATTTTTTAAATGTAAAATAAATACAAAAGATATAGAAAATATTTTAAGTGTTTTGAATCTAACGAAAAATCCATATTTTCGTCGAGAAGCCTCTAAACTGCCTATAGTCATAGGTTTTTTTAATTATTAAACCTGCCTGATATGACATATTAACATAGAAAACTTAGAATCTGACCGAAGTTTTTTTTAATTAAATTAATCAATTTAACTAAATTTAAATTCAACCACAGCTATATATATATATATATATAAGAACTCCATGGACCCATTATCTTGTAAAAACGGGCTAAGGTGAAAATACAATAGGAACACATGGGCTTTGCCTTTCACCATTTTTTTCCCTTCAAAAAGGGTTAAGAGTTTTTGTATTTCCAGCATATAGTTGTAAAGCTTTCTGTGATTTTTTTTAAAATTGCTTTTTGTTTATTTATATATAATATTATTTTAATATATTTTTTATTAAAAAGTATTTTGCACTACAATACTAAACATATTTTATACTAAAATGATTTTCAGATTGATCTTAAAAAATTGCAGTGCTTGAATTAGATTACATTTTAAATTAAATTAAAAAAGATGTGTATCTTATAAAATTCAATTGATTTTATTGAGTTGCCCTGACTTTATAAAAAATCAAAACTACAACATTTTAATAAAAATAATTGCTCCGGCTTGACTCAATGTTCCAATAACTCAGGACCTTTTCCATATCAATTCTCTTAGGCATTGAGGGTGCTGATCCTGAACTTGTTTAAGCACAAGCAAGCAGGGCAACATCGAGTCTTTAATGATCCCAATCCTTGAAAAATGGAAAATGAAATTTGAATAATAAAATTAAAACAAAAAATTATACAAAACAATTCAAAATAGAAAATATTAATTAAAAAAGAGGGTTAAAATCAAAATAAGAAATAAATTATAGGGCAACAATAAATTTTCACTTTGAGAGTTAAATTAAAAAGAACAAAAATATTAACAAATAGAAAAAAAATATAAGGACTAAAATGAAAGAAAAAAAAACAATACATTATCAATTTGGATTGAAAGGGGAAATTAAAAATAATAAAATTTTTACAGAGGGATTAAGGAAAAAAAATAAAAAATCATAAGAATAAGAATCAAATTGAAAATATCAATACATGATAAAAAAAAAATAATAATAATAAACTTGTAGTATTTTTCAACGTGTTTTTTTTTATATATAAAAAAAAATCATAGATGTAAATCAAAAAACTTATGCACATATTAAATTAAATAAATCATGAATCAGTGTGTAAATAAATTAATAAATAAATAAACAATTTATTAATGATAAATAAAAACATAATTGACAAATAAATATAGATCAAGATATTTAATACCTCAACATGGGTTATTTATCTAATTGTGTTTAATGAATTTATTTATTAAAATTAATTTGTAATAGAAATCGACACATATAAAATTTATGGAAAAAACAAATATCATGCAAAGCTGCACATATTAAAAATATTATAAAAATAAATATTCAATCTTTATATATATATATATATATATATATATATATATATATATATATTAACAGATTTATTGTAATAACCTTTTAAAAAATTAAACACACTCAATATAATAATAAAAAAAACAATTATCACTATTTTAAAAAAGGCTAAATAAGCCCTAAAAATCATTGAGAAGTAGTATTAATTAATACATAAATTTAAAATTTATTTAAAAAAACATAAAAAAGAGGTATTAATTAATACATAAATTTAAAATTTATTTAAAAAAACATAAAAAAGAGGTATTAATTAAAAAAAAACACAGAGAGAGAGAGAACGAGGTCAAGACAAGAAAGGACATACATGCGTCTGCATGGTCAAACTCACATGCAGGGGCCTTTAATCATTTTTCTTAAGTTAATAATGGCGGACAACTTGTCATCTGTTCTAATTATTTGGAAGAAAAAAAACGATGATGCGTCATCCGGAGCTCAGAAGAATTCGGCAAAAAGTTGGCCGAAAAATAGGGTTACTATTTTTTTCACCCAAAAACTCATTTTCAACACATTTTTTACTCAAAACACTTATGAAAAACATCCTATGAACCCTTGTTAAACCAATCTATGGCCTCCAAAAATGCAAAAAAGAACTCCAAAACTCAAAATCAAAACTCTTTTTGATCTCATATTTGTTTTTGTAGGCATTTTCAAGGTAAAACAACGTAATCTTAACTCTTCTTATTATATGAAACCATTTGACACAAAAATATATTATTTTGGTGGTCAAAATCATCTCCATCAACAATTCTCTTTCTTTACGTTGAAATCCGATGATCCCCTCTCTCTTCTTCACCACAAATGAACCGAAAAAAATTAAAAACAAAAATGAAATTCCATATCAAAATTGAATTTTTGATAATTAGAGGAACCAATTACCTAATAGATAAAAAAAAAATAGGAGACTAAAACAAACTTCACAAACCAATTTAAAATACATTATTTATTTTACCCGCTTTTTTCACTTTAATCATTTGCCTTTCAATTACCCTCCCTCCTAAAAAAATATGCAATTGGATTCTATTTTGAATTAAAAATGATTCAATTGTGTAAAATAAAAGTTCAAGAATTATAATCAGAAATACTGAAAATAGCTTCCTATCTGGCAAAAGATGTAAAGGTTTGCAATAATGGAAATGTGTTGGATAGACTAAGGTAAAGGATTTTTCTTGAGTATGTAAAGGTTCTGAGATTAGGGTAGAAGTATAAAATATAATTAAGGCTTCTTATGAATGATTTAATGTGGAGACTTATCACCGAATTGGATTGATTTTCAATGGGAACAATTGCTCCATGATAGATGAAAACGGTGTTTAGGAATGTAGTACAAATCATGTTTTTTAAAAATTTAATATTTTTATTTAAAATTAATTTTTTTATGTTTTTAGATTTTTTTAATATGTTGATGTCAAAATTAATTTTTTTAAAAACAAAAAAAGATATTATTTTGATGCATTTCCAAGTAAAAAATACTTTAAACCACAATCACTATTATACTTTTAAACACTCTCATAATAAATAAAGAATCCAACTCCAGTTTAACTTAGCTTTTAGTAACAAGTTTTTTATTGTAATTATTATTCATTTTTCATACAAAATAAAAATACATAATATATATATATATATATCAGTCTTCACAACTCTGACTATAAATATTTAAAAACAATACTTTAATGCAATAGCTATGAATACTCATAATTGTAACTACTTTATAATTTTATTTACAAAACATTTATGTTTTAAAAATTTTATATTTATTCGAGGTTCATTAATCAAACTTAAATAATTATTATTATAAATAAAAGTATATATTTTGGCATAAATAATTAAAGTCAATATTACATATAATCACTCCATTCACTGTAGGATATATACAGAAACGATTCACTGTAGGATATAAACACTAACTATATAAAGTACTTTTGTGACTGTTTAGTTTTAATCTGTTTCTTATTCATGATTTTTCAAGATAAAAAATTTTGTGGTTCGTGGCATCAGCTTTTACTAATTGGATAAAGATCCTGCGCCGATGAAGAGGAAGAAGCAGTCCATGGTCCCTCTGATGACTTCACGAGGGACTGAGTTTCACTTAAACTTCCATTGACAGAAGATTGAGCAAACTCGTTATGTAAGGCCGTAGCATACCCTGATGGATCAACCAATGTGCTTGGAACCATGACGAGTTCCTCGACATCAGTTTTTCCTTCAAGCATGCTCACTACTGTAGACATTGTAGGTCTAAGTGCTGGAGATTGATTTGTGCATAGCAGGGCTACATTGATCATTCTAACCACTTCTTTCTTGTTGAATTCAGACCCCAATCTTGGATCAACTATCTCCATAATGTTCCCATTTTTTTGTAAATATAGAACCTGAAATAACCAAAAAAAAACTAGATATATAGCTAGCTGACTAAGAGTAAACATGAACAGACAATTAAGAGACTAAATGGGCATAGCTTACCCAATCTAGAAGGCATACAAAATTTTCATCCCTCCTAAATTTGACGTTGTTCATCCCAGAAACAATTTCCAATGCTACAACACCAAAGCTGTATACATCTGCCTTGTAAGTTAAGTAACCATATAATGCATATTCCGGTGCCATGTATCCCCTGCACAGAATGAATAACTCAGAGACATTTTACTAGCTTGCTTCTCTAAAACATGTATAAAAATGCTAAATGTCTATTGTTTGTTTTTGTTTTCGATAGGCAAAATTATATTTCTTGCAGCCTAAACAGGTTTTCGAACCCTGGATGATAATGTGTTCATTTAGAGGAACACAGCCATAGATGGGGAGGCCCTGATCCATCAGAACCCTGCCGTGTGTGATTTGAACCCTAGATGCCTGCCTACCACATATTTTTAAGCTAACCCCTTCCATCGGCACTTGAGCCCAATCACAGCATCATACTGTTTAAGACTAAAAGCTATCTTAGATAAATGACAATACTTGTGTGTTTTCCTTACAGTTTGTTCAATAAACCACTTGTGTTAATATCACAAACTCACATTGTTCCAGCAACTCTGGTGTCGATGTGGGTGTTGTCCTCGTCATCAAGCTTGGCCATTCCAAAATCAGATATCTTGGCGTTCATGTCCTTGTCAAGAAGGATATTGGTACCTTTTATGTCTCTATGAACAATTTTGAGTGTCGACTCCTCATGCAGGAAAACCAGACCTTTCGCTATACTTTTACATATCCTCTGCCTTGTACGCCAGTCTAGCTTCGTTGCCTGGATTTCCGTTGTCCCTGTAATCATCATGCATAACCCAACCCATCAGTTTCTTCCTCACTAATTCCATCTATATGCCATTCAAAGAACTTGTTTTCTTTCTCATTACTTTACATAAGATACTATGGGGAAGTGATCAGAGGCCTACCGAACAAAACATGCGCAAGGCTATTGTTTTCCATGTATTCATATACCAGCAACAATTGCTTCCCCTCAATGCAACATCCATACAACCTAACAAGATTTGGCTGTTGCAAAGCAGAAATCATGCCTATTTCGTTCACAAACTCACGATTCCCCTGCTTTGATTTCGCAGAAAGCTGCTTAACCGCAATAGGAGTGCCATCTGATAGTACTCCCTATAATGAGAATAATTTTAGACAAACAAAATAAGTTCACTGAGGCCATTCCTTGATGCTTCGATAAGAGAAAATAAATAATATAGTAGACAAGTAGCTAGACAAAAACAAAAATCTGTACTATACTTTGTAGACGCAGCCAAAACCACCTTCTCCAAGTTTGTTTGCTGGATCAAAGTCATTCGTTGCAGCTTTGATTTGTCTGAAGGTGAAGATACCAGTAAGCAGATCTAACCCAACAAGTTCTGCCCAAGGAACAAAGAGGATATGTATCTATTAGTTGTTCTGCATGAATGATTCATCAAAGGAAGAACACAGATGGTTTTTGCAGTCCTACAAGTAAACAGCATTGAGATTGATAATTCCCATTGAAAAAACAATTGTTAGAGAGTAATATAAAACCATTCATTTAGCTTCATCTTTGGATTGAGAAAATTCTTTGACAAATGTATGCATTCATGGATAGACATACAGCAAATAAGATGCAGAAAATTGCTTATTGCCGTGTTATTTTAGTGACTGGATTCCTCACTAGAATTTGCAAAATCAAATAAATGTATCAACTGTACCTCGATCCCTCGATTTCCTTCCTCCCAAATAACCTTTCCACCAGAGAGAGGATAGAAGTATGAAAACGAGGAATAATGACAAAACCACAGCCCCCGCGACAATGAATCTCTTCCTGCTGCCTTTATGAGGAGGCTTGAAGTCTAGGCAGAAATAGAATTGCAACAAGAGCAAGTATTGTCAGATGACAGTACTAATTATTCCTTCATTACAATGCCATTCCATTATATGTCAACCTACCAGATTCCACATCAATGGCTGATATTAGAGGACCATATATTCCTTTTTTGGGAGACGTTGTGGTTCCTTTCCCAGCCCAATGAAGGCGGATCTCTAAAGCTCCATTAGTTACAGGTGCTGTAAAATTATGAATGTATACCTTATCCATCCCTCCCGCTTCCTTCACAATATCAAAATCCTTCAACACAACAATGTCCTGCGAGAACAATTCTTCAATTAAGCTGTCACCTATTGCATAAGGAATGAATCTATGATCTTTTAATTAATAGATACCTGAATATAAACATCAAATATCCGTCTTCCTAGACTGTAGTACGATCTGTTATCCCTCATTACTATCTCTGCAAAGTGCAGCTTGACTTTGTAATTCCCATTTCCCAGACAGCGAACGTAGTATGTAAGAGACAAAGGCGTGAGGCGTGCATTTGTGTACAATACAGAGTCGTCCATTCTGAGCATGGACTTGTTTTGTGCTATGTAGTTATCCAAGGAAGAATCAATATCCCAGAAATGTCCTGTGGTACTTATTTGCCAATCCTCCTCTCTTTTGGGCACATATTTTACTGCACCTCCTGGCTCATCATCTGCTTTGTAGATGGTGTTTCCAATGGTGGCTTCTGGTCCCCCACAATTTATGTGCACTGAATATTGCTCTATATACAGAAATAAAAATGTTCATGGCCACCGATATGATTAAACAGATTATAACACAAGAATGTTAGGATCAGAGCGTCTGCTAAATCGGAGCAAACAGAACAGAAACAATCAAACACAAAAGCAAATTAAGATTTTGTGATGCAGGAGCATCCTTTTCCTCCTAGAGTGGAAATCGTTGTGCGACCCACAATGTAAATGCCCACACAAAGGCCGATGGGATGGTCCACACATAATAGGACCTTTATATTTATGACAGAGACAATAGTATCTACTGAATATAGGAATAAGCTTGACTGTTAACATTTGTCTAGGCTTTTGGGATCAACTGGTTGTTTATTCCTACACCAGTTGAAGGTCTTAGATTCGATTTCTTTCCAGAGGTTGATGATGCAGAGCATCTTCCTCTTGGGATGGAAATCCTAGTGGTCGGATCCATGATGGGGTAAAAGGACCATTGCGTTTATGACTGAGATGCTATGATCCAATGAATAGAGAAATAAATTAATAGTCTAGGCTGACAGGCTGTTCCTGCATCATTTTTATGTCTAGTTCCAGGTGAAATGAAAAAGCGGATAGCTTTACAAATTAAGAGTACCTTCTAAACAAGCACTCAGGCACTCAACAGGTTTCCTGGAAAGATTGGCCAGATAGAATCATCAGCTTATTTAAAAGAAATGACAGAGAAGAAGAAAATAAAATGATCTATGTTTTAGATATCTATTAAAGTAGAAGCTTACGAATAGTTCCCTCCCCAAGTACTTTTGAACAGATTTCTGGCAAGACAAGAAGAGTCAAGTTTTGTAGGTTATGAAGTGAATGGTGATGTAAAAAGAAGCAGACTTTCAAAATCAAAGATAAGGCAAGGAAAATGAAATCAATCTTACCGTGTTTCTCTACATTTTGCTTCCGAAGTAAAATTGTTGTAAGAAAGATCGATTTCGCTACACACAAAGATAGCTTCCTTAAACATTCAGCCAGTACTTCAGAAATTTTTAGAAAATCGCATGCACATATTATAGACAGATACTTGGAAGATATTGCAATCGGTTGGCTTTTGGTTACCATCTCAAGACAAAAAAGATGAATAGACAGAAGAGATGAAGACAGAAAGGACATGTCTTCACCTCGTGTCTTTTCTAATTTTAACATTTAAAAATTCAATCCAAAATTATCTCAGAGACAAATTTATTTTTATATCTTCATCTTCATCACTGCAACAAAACCATTTTTGTCCCTGCTGTATTTATCCTTTCTATCAGTATAGCTTGGACAGAAAGGACAATAACCAAATGAAACCTTGGAGATAGTTTGATCATTCATGCACAACTGTACTGAAAACTATCTGGAAACCTGAAGTTCATGATTAAGCTTTTGGGTTGAGAATGTTACGATAAAGGCAAACTGAAGTTGATGATCATTTCTGTCTTTCAGGGGAGAGTTAATTAATAAAATATTCAATAATTCTAATTGAGTAAAAAGAAAATATATTACGAACAAAAATCTCAAAAATCATAATTTGTAAAAAAAAAAAAAAAAAAAAACTAACATACACGCGAGGACCTCTTTCGTTGATCCAATTTGGGATGGGTCCTGTAAGCATGTTCCATGTAAGATACCTATGCAGAAAGTAAGAATGGTCATTTGGTTGAACACTTGTCCAAGGCTATCATTGCAGAAGACTATCTGGAGAACAAGTTTATCATCATATTTATCATCATATTTGTTGTACTCGACCTGGCGACAAACTTGAAAAAAGGATTGAGCCAACTTTTTTATTTAAGCAAATGCATATTGACCCATATGGCAAACATTAATTTCAGAAGGTAATATAATATAATATACTTACATTTTCTCCAAGCCTTCTAGGCCATCAAAATTTGTTGGAAGAGAACCATTTAATCTGTTGAAACTGAGATCCCTGGCTCATAATGCATTTTGAAAGTTATTTACAAATAATAATGTAGCTGCAATCTAAAGACAGCAGCTCTAAGTATCCATGAGATTCACACTTCAATCTTCATGTAGATGAATGACACAAAGGATGATGTATAAGGGATAGAGTAAATTACAAAATTTTCAGCTGTGCCATTCTGGTCAAATATATGGGAAACTTTCCTGACAAGTTGCAGTTGCTCAATAGCCTGCAATATACATTAATTTCATGTAAGCTAAATATATACTGTGTTGTAAATTAAATTGATCCTGGTATGAGAGTATCAGCTGCGAGAATAACTCACAGATACTTAATGCCTTTTATAGATTCTAGGTTGGGAAACTCTGAACCATCTCCAAGTAAGTTACTTATTTTTCTGCTCAATATTAGACAACATAAAAATGTTAATGTTTGGGATTAAACTTGTAACTGGGACCATAAATTTAAAACAAATATCTTACAGATCAGTTAGAGTAGTCAAGACAGAGATGTTCAAAGGAATGGGTCCAGTGAAACCACCAGCTTGGATCTCTCTGTTAATACAAAATTAAAGGGGGGTTAGGGTTCTGCTTCACTGCTTCACTGATGAGTTTCAGAATGTGAGATTCACATACAATTTATCAAGTTGTTTCCAGCTCTGAATAAAATCAGGTATTCTTCCAGTGAAGTTATTGCTGCTAAGCCTTCTGCATTCGCCGAACGGAAAACACAGAATCATGAAACTTGGAGAGTAAATATAAAATACTGCAACTAATGAGTATGATGCACAATAACCATGAGAAATGAGAACCTACAGTTCCTTCAATCCGGTCAGATTAATAAGAGCCGGGGGTAACTCTCCAGTGAGATTATTGGCACTGAGAGTTCTGCAATCACAAAAGGAGAAAAACACTTAGCATTCAATAATCAGTTAGGACTTAATTTCAAATTCAAAAGGTTGAATGAACTGACAGATTCTCCAGGTTAACCAAGCCTCCAAGCTCAGGGGGAACAGTTCCAGAAAACATATTGTTCTGAATGTTGCTGCATAAATGCCAACTCTCAGGATTACTCCTGACTAAACAATTGAACTTATTTAAATATAAAATTAAAAGACAAGAAATTGACTAGTCAGAAAAATGCATACAATGCTCTGAGTGTGGTGATATTTCCCAGATAGCCAGGAATCTTTCCTGTCAAGTTATTGACGCCGATAGACCTGTTGTTTATACAATCTATTGATTATGAGTAAGCAATTCCTTGGCTAGAAAACATGAATGCAGTATTTTCTTACAATATTTCCAGCTTGGTATTAGCCCATTCACGTGGTATATTGCCACTAATGTAGTTGGCCCAGAGATCTCTGCAGAGCAGATATAATTATAATAAAATCGAATCATTCAATGCAAATGCACGGTGCTCAATCTGTACAAATGTATTTATTTGAAGCACTGCTTACAGATGTTTAAGGTGTGGAAGTTTCTCGATAGCCTTCGGGAGAGTACCGTCAAGATCTTGCCTTTTGAGATATCTGCATTGCAAGAACACATGCACCCATCAACTCCTCAATACAAGGTAAGAATTCAAAACTTTCAACCATTGCAAATCAACAATCATATGTCAAGAAAATACAAGACAGACCATTTTCTTCGCTGCAGATCCTTTCTTTGCTATTCACTACATGTTTAGCTTGTTTTTATATAATTTTACTGCTATTGAATTGCATCTGAGTTTCTCAAAATAAAATTCAACTATCGAATGGGGTTTATGAGGAGATTTAATCCACCACAAATAGTCCTCTACTGTATTATTTTCCGGTGCTACGGATTATTTTTTTAGCATAAAAAACTATTTAAGCATTATTAATATGTTTTCTAATAAAAAAATTATATTTTAACTTCAAATATAATGCATATTAAATGACATATTTTTTAAATATTTATTCGGTGATATATTGGATTATTGTTTTTTTCAAATATTAAGACAATAACATATTAAATTGATCATGTTTACCTTATAGAAAAAAATAAATAAATTATAAAGGTCAATTACTAATGAACCCAATATTGTTGAAGGATAAAATAGAAAACAAAAGAACAAAAAAAGCTACCCAAGTCAACCATGGTCAACCTCTAAACCCACAACTCGAGTCATGAGATCAAGATAACCCAATAAAAAAAAATTAAAAAAAAAATATGAAGATCAATTTCCAACCAACCCAATGTTAGAGGTTGAAATTGTATAAAAAATCAATTAAAAATAACAAAAACAATTCCTAAATTAACCCGAGCTAACCTATTAAACTTGTAACTTAGGACAAGAGACAAAATAACGTCATAAAAAACAAATAAAAAAATTACAAAGCTCCATTTCTAATAGATCTAATGTTGAAAGTTGAAATCGAAGAAAAAAAATCAAATCATTTAGACCGAAATAACTCAACAGAAA
Source organism: Populus tomentosa (assembly GCA_018804465.1). NCBI lineage: Eukaryota > Viridiplantae > Streptophyta > Magnoliopsida > Malpighiales > Salicaceae > Populus > Populus tomentosa. The sequence continues at coordinate 2,509,972 of CM032005.1, forward strand.
TCAAATTAAAAAAAAACTACAAAACTCGATTTTCAAAAAGCCGAATAATGAAGGATAAAATTTTAAAATAAAAATCAGTTGTAGAAGGGTAAAAAAAAAATAAAGATATAACCTTACAGAAATTAAATAAAAAAATGACTAAGCCCAATTAAAAAATAATAAATTAAAAACAGACAAAAAAATTGAAAAATTAAATCCGGGTTAATTTGTTAAACTTGTAACTTGCATCATTAAATTAAAATAAATTCATAAAAAAATAAAAATTTCATTAAAAACATATTTAATATTAAAATTGAGAAAAAATTTAAATCCATGACATCGCTATATTACTAATAAAAAGAATCGAGGAAAATTATGAAGCAAAATTCATAAAACAGCCTAATATTAAAATTAATTTTTTTAAAAAAAGATATTAAATTATTGAAAAGTAAAATTAAAAAACAATAGTGTAATATTTTGTTAATTCCTTCAATTAGCCCCATCAGAATCCTTGAGACCTCAAATTAAAACTGAAAATAAAAGCATGGAGTTGTAAGTGAAGAAATATACATGGCAACAACGTGGCACGCTCCCCCAGGAAACGAGCAGTTGCAAACAACTTTATTGTCAGCATCTGTATCATTGCACAGTTTCATATTGCGATTCCAGCCCTTTTTGCCCAGTTGTGTTGCTACTTCAAGTAGAGCTTCCACTGCATAAATCAAAATTAAATCTCAACTTCTAATTCTGGGATGATTAGCTGGTGGCTTCTACAATGCCTTGCCAAGAAATGTTTGCAGAAAACACAGAATTCTGTAAGAAAATCACTGCATGATGCCATTACTAACATGGTTACAGAATTCGGAAATACAATCACATTTGATGACTGCGTTATCGAAGAGTGTATGAAAATCAAATTAAATATATATATATATATATATATATATATATATATATATGTATGTATGTATGTATGTACCTTCATCAGGAGCAAGGCTCAAATCTTGGGCCTCCAAGTTAATTGCTCCCATGCAAAACATTAGTAACATAAGCACAAGTAAGCTAGACATGATTCTCAAGATATCAGAGAGTGCAGGAGCCATCTTCCTTAGTCTGCAATCCACTTCAAGAGTTATTTAGGAGGCTGCCTGGAGATGCATTATTATAGTCGACCTTTCATGATGTGGGGTCTTTCTTACCTTGTCTTATATGCTTTCAGCCGGCACACCACTGTTAGGTGGGATTAGGAACCGGACCTAATACTATTGAATTTTATTGGGCTGTTAGATATTTTTAATTTTATTTTATTTTATTTTTAGATTTGTTTTTTTATTTAATTTTTTTATTAGATGGTAAAGAAAAAATAAATTTATATTACTCTTTTAATATTGTATAAAAATTAGGTGATGATAATTTGTTTTCATATCAAGTTGGGTTGAATTTCCTTATTAAAACATGTTACTTTTTTCCTTTCAAAAATACTTTAAATTTTTTTGAAATTTTTTATTTTTTTATTTAATTCAAGTTAATATTTTTTTTATTTTTTTGTATTATTTTGATGTGATGATATAAAAAATAAATTTTAAAAAATAAAAAAATATATTATTTCAATATATTTTAAAAAAATAATCATTTCTTAATAATATACCAGTTAGCATATTGGCTTGTGCTCCACAGCGGGTCGATAACAATGTTTTTCCAAATATAAAAATGTTTGAGTTAGGTTAAAAGCACGAAATGTATTTGCATTATTATCATCTCCAACTAAAGTATTTTCTACAATAACATCATGAATAACGCTTAGTAGAACAGTGCTCAATACACTAACAACTAATTTTTTTTCCTTTAATTTTTTTAAGATATTTTTAATTTTATTTTTTTCCTCTTAAATTTTTTTTATTTTCTCTTATTTATTTTTTCATATTGTAAAGAGCAAATAAATTGATGTGATCTTTTTTATGTTGCACAAAAGTTGAGTGATGATAATGTTTTGTCATTTTTAGATTGAGTTGAATTTTCTTATCAAAGCATGTTTATTTTTGCGTTTCAAAAATACATTTAAAAAATTTTAAATTTTTTTAAATTTTTCTTTACTTTAAATTAATATTTTTTGATATTTTTGTATGATTGTAATATGATGACAGACCTAAGGACCGCAACTAGATCCAAGCCTATGCAAAGCCAAACCCAAGTATATCTGGAGCCAAACCCAAAATTATTGGATAGAGCTATTGCTGGATTCAATACAATTAAAATTATATTTATAATTTTATATTTAAAATAAAAATTATTATTAAGCCGCTGTAAAGCTGCAAGTCAATATTATAAAATGTATATATAAGCAAACACTTAAAAGTACAAGTTTGTATGTACTAGACGCCTTGTGCCTTTCCATTTTTTGTCTAGTCAACGGGAAGATTAGTAGGTCAAAACTAATAATAAATATCAATGGGAAATTAGAGAGGAAGTATCCGAACTAAGAAAGAAGAATTTTACGTTCATATATTCATTTGTGTGTGAAACGGAGAAAAGATAGGCTATATAATTCATTTGTGTGTGAACGGGAAATTGGAGAGGAAGTATCCGAACTAAGAAAGAAGAATTTATTTCTGAAATAATTTTACAATGAATTTTATATTTTTAAAATAAAAGATACAGAGAAGAGATGCTATATTTTCAGACATAATATTTTTTATTTTTTTATTTTTAAAATATCTTTATAAAATATATTTATTAATCCAATTGTATTGAATAATCTCTGAAAATGAAATATCATATCGAATATCATTTCAAAGTTGGATTCCTACCGGTCTCTCTTGGGTGGCTCTATGAGATTCCGTGTGTTGGTTTTCCAGTCCTCCACACTATTTGATCAAAATACTAAATCATTTTTTTATTATTATTAACAGTGTCGCAAATACTAAATCAATTTTTTATTATTATTAACGGTGTCGCACCCGACATCGCGGCGGCCTTAAAAAATTAAATAAATCTTTGGGAAGAATAAATTTCTGGCATCCTGTTTTTTAATGGGGAATAGTCTTGTTTAAGGAGTCATCACCTAGTATTATGGTCACTAGGAACCCTAACTGGTCAACAAAGATTTTATGGTTCGAGACTGGTTACGTAAAAGGGAAGATATTATCACCCCTTAAACATCCTGCCTGAGGCAGGCTGCATTGCTAGTTTCGTCTTAAATTGCAAAATGTTTATTAGTTTATGTTATGAAAATTTGATTATCATATTCATGACTCTGGCGTCAGTGAATATTTAACTACGAATATTTCTAACTCTGGCGTTGGTAAATATTACGTAGCTATAAAATAAATGAAATCAATATTTTTTTTTATTCCTGACTCTGGCGCCAGTGAATAAATAAATAAAAAATATAATTTTATTTTTACGCATGCACATATTTTTTATTTTTTCTAACTAAATAAAATAAAATACAACGAATAAAAATAATATAAATTTAAACCGGTATTTTTTTTTTATTCTTGACTCTAGCGTTAGTGAATAACCCAATAAATTTACATTATTTTTATTTGTGCATACATGCATATATTTTTTATTTTTCGAGCTAAATAAAATAAAATACAACGAATAAAAATAATATAAATTTAAACCGGTATTTTTATTCCTGACTCTGGCGTCAGTGAATAACCCAATAAATTTACATTATTTTTATTTGTGCATACACATTTTTTTATTTTTTTTCTACCTGTTTTATTTTTTTATTTTTGTGACTGGGCCCACATGGGCTGGGCTGGACCCAGCTGGCCCAGCCCGGTCACTGGCCCAAGCCAGTGACCCGGCTGGGCAAAGGCACGCACCAATCATGCATGCAAGGCTAATTAAATTTTACGGCAACAGTGTCAAATCAGATTGCAAAGCAGAAGGAGAAGATTACCTGGATGCAGGATGAAGACGTTGATGAAGATTGTGAAGACGATGGTCAACGCCGGTTCTCGTCTCTGTGCTTTCGTCCGATGGGCTGAGTTTGCGTCTCCTTTGCTCCTGGTTTTAGATTCTGTCACCGTCAGTTCTGAGATGAAGGGACAGACGATGGCGGGGCTGCTCCTCGTCTCTGTGTCGTTCCTCCGCTTTTCCAAAGTTTGCTCTCTCCTCTGTATAATCTCCCTCCCTCTGTTCGTTGCTTTTTTTTCTTTAATCTTCTCTGTTTCCTTGAGAAGAAACAGAGGAACGAAAGTCAGTTTATTTTCTCCTCCCCCCTTGTTTCTCTGCCCAGTCTTCTCCGTTCAAGACAAAGACGATGGTGGTAACAGCACGAGGTGCTGCTGGTTGATGGACCAAAATCTTCCCTGGTTTTGTTTCTCTCCCCCAGTCCCTCTCGGTTCTCTTTCTCCTCTCTCCTAAATTATATCATAAGCAAATTAAATAATTAATATACGACTGTAAATCTTTTGACTCTGATAAAAGAAAAAATTAACATAGGCCTTAAAATGCTATCTAATTTCCAATTCGAGTAGGCATGCAAATTTGAGGCAATAACTCGATGCCTACATCAAAATAGAAGAGGGTATCAGAAATGTTTTTCATTAATTAATGATTAATTAGAATTTAGTGTTTATTGTTTAATAAAATAAATTAATTAATTGCTGTCATATAAAAATTAATTAAATCATTACTGTTTTAGTGTTTACCATGTTTAATTTAATAGTATTTTACTTCAGAAAATGCCTTTTATTATCAAACTTTCTATCCTAAGTACTTATTTCTTAAAATCAAAACAAAATGAAAACGAATATGACATGGACAAAAAGGATGAAATTATAAATGAATATAAAATATTGGGATTAAATAATTATTTCTAAAAATTATTTAATTAATGAATTTATATTATTTTTTAATATATTTTCCGAAATAAAACTGTATTAAACTAGGAATTTGTATTACTATTTTGTGTTTAATTTTATTAATTTAATAAAAAAATTGGACAATAAAATTTAAAAATAGATAATATTCAGTTGTTAAAATTATATTATTTTGTTATAAAATAACCTCAAGCTAAGATTAAAACTACTAGATAAAACCCAACAAACATGTTTATATTACTTTCTAAAAATGATATGAGAAATATTATTAGGTATAAATTTAATGCCGAAATGTAATATAAATCCAGGTAATTTAAATAAATCCAGGTAATTTATTTTCTAAACATGATCATATGTTTTTATTTTTTTAATGGTTATCATGAATTTAGATGGAAGCAGGATATGTTGTCCTGGCATGGGCACTGAATTACCTGGATTTATTTTCGACATATGATCATGTAAGATAAATTAAATAAATAAAAACTAACAATCTGTTTGGAAGTGTAATGTTTTTATATACTTTTTAAAAATATATTTGTTTTAAAAAATATTAAATTTATATTTTTTTTTCGTATTTTTAATAATTTTAATATATTAATATTAAAAAAAAACAAAAAAAAATAATATATAAAAATATTATTTTAATATGTTTTCAAATAAAAATCACTTTTAAAAAGGTATAATAAAGGTATAATGCCTACATCATCATCAAAGAGATAATGTTTTTACTTTATATCATCTCACAAAATTCATATTTTCTTTTCTTATTTTGTGTCTTTGTTTTTTTTAAAAAAAAAATCTATGTTTTTCTATTCTTAATTAAAAATATATCCTTCTAAGAAAAATTTATTTGACTGATATTTATGAGTATTTTAATATTTTATCATTGTTTTTTTTTCCGTAATCAAGTTAACTTAAAAGTAATTTAGTCATTTAACAAATATTAATATTAATAAAACAAAGTGATTCATATATGCATTGCACATATTGGTGTTTGGCAATCTAACAATGATTTATGGGTAGCCATTCAAGTCATCTTGATAGCCTCTGCATCCCTAAGCAAAGTGTATGGCCAACAGACCTTTGGATTGACTCACTCAGTCTTTTTTTCACTTTTTTTTTCTTTGGTTTCCATATCTAACCCTTCAAATTTTCAAAGCAACCATTTAATTTGATTTTCCTTCCAATTTGGTCCATCTTTATATAATTGGATTATTATTTATTTTATCCGAGATGGTTTTTAAAATTGATTTTTTTAGGATTTCATTCTCCTTCAGTTTTTTTTTCCTACAAGATTTGATTCATATGCTTGTAATTGTTATTTTTTATACTTTGATAAATTTTTTAATTTGATTTTTTTTTTCAATTTCATCCTTGAACATTAAATTAGCTGGAAATTGAGCTTATTGATGAAGCATGGGTTAAGGATTTCACGAGTTGCGGATTGGGAAGATTAACTTAGGTTTAGGAGATTTTCCTGAATTTGTTTGGTTGTTTTTTTCAATTTTTAAGCTCATGTTTTATTTTTAGTTTCATGTATTGATATTTATTTTATTTGAGATTAGACTTCGTTATTTTTTATTTTCTTTCTATATGAATTTTCACCGGGTTTGAAAATGACTAGGGTTTTTCTTATAGGATATATAGATGGTATTATTATAGGATTCCAATTCATCTCATAGTTTTTTTTTTCTATAGTAAGCCGCAATAATCAACTGACCTTGAGCAAAGCAAGAAATATCTCATCATTCAATTTGAAAAATACAAAGAGCATTGCCTTGTGAAAAACGATCTCTAAGGTCTTCCTATACTTCTTGTGTTGTGGTTGAAAAAATAACATTGTCTGCAATGTCTTATTTGAGTGAATTAAGAATTTAAAAAATAAAAAATATTATTGTATTTTTTTCCATGAGGCATATTCATCTAGCTTTTTTGTTTCAATGACATGGAAATGGTTCCATTTATAAAACCTAGCTTGGATTTGGCATTCAATAAAATCATTGTGGTCATGCATCATATAAGAGGCTTTGAGATGAGCACCATATCTGGATGATCTGAATGGTACAAAAAATATGGATTGTTGTTCAATGGTTGATGTTCCTCTATGATGATTGATATTAGCATGAAAAAAAAAAGAATTATTAGAAAGGCTAGGGTATTGAACCTAACTCTAATACCATGTAAGGAAAATAAAATAGAAATTTGTATGTATTTTTTTGTATTAGGAAACATCTACTTTATACAAGAGAGTTGGTATAATTATGCTTTTTTATTATAAGTAGTCTAAGTGTAAAAGGAAACTAAAAATAATTACAGGAAAATTACATTAAGTAAAATATATTCGCTTTGAATGAATATATATTTCCTAATACATAGAGCATTCTCCATCATTCTATACTGCTTGTAAAACAAATGGTTGTTTGGATTAGTTTTCTTTTACCACCTTAACATATAATAGTGAATATCATAAGTTTAGGCAACAACAAGCACATTAGAAGCACTGATGGAATTAGAGAACATCAACACCATAGAAATTATAAGGTAAACCAAACACCAAACAGCTTACCTTAGGTAGGCGTACTAGGGGTGTTAAAACCTTTCTTTTACACAACCAATCTCTTGCTTTAGAATCTCTAAAAGACCAGTTAGGTTTTCTAATGACTATAATACTAGGTAGCGACTTCTTTTTTCACAAAACAAAGACCCTAACATCATTCTCCACTCCTGGAAAGGGTCGCCGCAACACTGCACTCTTGCGAGGGTGCAACAAGGGGGAAAGACCTTCTTGTCCTGCCTGCAGCGCATCTAGGAGAAGAAGATGGCAAGTAATGCCATCGAAATGGCATCGTTTTGTCTTTATATATATAATAGTAAATGAAACGATGTTATTTTATACAAAATTTGTTGTTTAATTTAAAAAAAAATGACGCCAAAAAATCTTTGTTTCCAAATCAGTCCTCAATTGAGATTTTGGTTTTAAGAATCAATTCAATTGTATCCCTGCCAAATTTAAATGTTAGCTTTGAAGTTAGTTCCCTTTTTCACTTTAATCCTTGGTTTTGAATTTGTGCATTTTGACCCTCAATTATTCAACAAACTTTCAATTTCTTTAATTTAGCCCTTGATTCAGTCAATTTCAACCCTTATATTAGCTTATTTTCCAGTTTGATCCTTAGTTTTGGATTTCTTCAAAAAAATCCCTAATTGCCCATCAAACTTCAATATTTACGCAATTAAGTCTTTGATTTGACCAAATTAAATCTTAAAAATTGTGATGTGACCCCTAATCTTTAATTTCTTTCAATTAAAGCCTAAATTGATTTTAAAAAATCAATTTTCTTGCAATTAAATCCTTCATAAATTCAATTAGACCTTAAACAAATTCTAATTGGTTCCTTAAACATCTAATTTAAAATTTTTCTTCCTTAAATTGAATTTTCTTTATCAATAGAGCCTTCATCAGTAAAAAAATATACTGTCAATTTTAATCTTTGTATTTTTGAACTTCCTCAACCAATCTTTGGTCATTTTCTGGGTACCCTGTGTCCTCTTTTCACTGTTATATATTTATTGGTTTTCTTCCGACAAAGTTTTTGATTATTTTTTTTTGTGTGGGGACCTAAAAATAGATAATAACAAATCAAATTGAAAATTTCAAAAAATTCACTATTAAAATCCACGTTGATGAACAATAATTAACAATAAAACCTCTTTCTTTTTTTAGTTTATACTATAATTTTGGAAAGGAATTTGGTCCTTTAGGCCATTCTAGGGATGATTAATGCTGAGTATTTGGGCTGTTGAATGGTGTGTGTGTGTCTATATATATATCCCACATGAAAAGATTACGAAACATTTTATAAGGTATAGGCTATAAAAACATATGTGAGACCAAGTATTCACAAATTAACTTTATATTTTTTAGGTTTATTAAACAAAAATATAAAGGAAAAAAAAAAGAGTTTAGGTCTCACCCGGGTTATGTCGAGTCACCCGAGTTTAGACTATTTAAAACGCGGCCGAGACCCCGGGTTGCCTAGGTCTCACTTCAACTCTCGGGTCAGGTCGGTTTTTATATTTATGGGTGAAACTCATGTCAAATCTTTTGAAAATTGTTTTATGAAAAATATTACTAAAAATTGTTTTTCTTTGAAAATTATTTTGAGGAGTTTTTGATATCACTGCCTATTTGTTTGGGAAAACGGTTTGAAGAGAAGCATCTGGATTTGAAACTACAACCTCTTTGGATTTTGAAAGATTTGGATCTATTGATATGTAAAGCTCAAGGTTACTTGTCTTGATCAAAATTTGTTTTTCTTACAGAGAGGATTCTTCTTTTACTTTAGAGAATGCAGACACTAATTGTTGGAGCAACTTTTGGGTTTCCAAAGGCAAACCTTTAATTTGCTTATTTCAAGTTGGGAAATTCGATTTTCATCTGAAATCATTTGAGCTCATGATTTGTGTTGTAACCTAATTTTGGTTTATTGGTTTTAATTTTATTTTACGGGGTTTAAAATATATAATTAAAATATTAAAAATTTATTTCAAAGAAAAATATGATTTGTTAGCTTGCACGCTTTTATTATTTTATCCTTATCTTTAAGATAACCCTTACCTAAATATAGATCTCAGTACATGCAGAAGAGGAGGCAGAGGAAACTCTAGGAGAAAACCATTACTAGAAACCCTACAAAAAAATAAATAAAATAAAGACATTTTAAAAAAAAAAATAGGGGGCGCGGCCGAATCACTAGCCGCCGCTGCCCCCTCCCCCCAGCTTTTTTTCTCTCTTCTTCCCTGGTCTCAGACTAGACATTAAACGCCCCCTTCAGTTTTTTTTTTCTCTTCTTCTCCCTGGCTTGATACCAAGACCACCACCACACCAGCCTTGGCCTCCACTCTCAGCCAAACAAACATCCCTAACCATCACCATCATCTTCATCTTCGTTCTCCAATAATAGCACAAGCAACAGCACGGAGAAAAAAAGACAAGGGAGAACGCAGAAAAAAAAAAGCACAGGGGATAAAGAGAAAAAATACAGACGAATAAGGGAGGAACTAAACTGAGAGGGCAGAGAAAAAAAACAGAGGACGACAAGCGGGAGAAGCAGGAGGAAGAGACGGAGAAACAGAACCAGGAGAGGGGAAAAAACATGGATTACACAGAGAAGGAGAGAAAGGCAGAGGAGAGACACAGATCAGCCCGGCCATTGTCTTCAACCCTGCAGAAAAAGAAGAACCCAAAACATTAGTTTCCAGAGAGAACCGGCATCATCATCATCTTCATTCCTTCATCTATAAGAAAAACCCAGAAGTAGAGAAGAGACGAACGAACAGGAGGAACAACAAGCCACCACGCCTTCGTCATCGTCTTCGTTCCTGCTTCAAGGTAAGCTTCTCGCTCCCTTTCATTAATAGTTGTGTAAGTACAGGGAGAGGTAATTTTAATTACCTTCCTACTGTGCACAACATGCGTGAATAGTTCATGCGTGCGTGCCTCAACCAGCCGGGTCACTAGCTTAGGCCAATGACCGGGCTAGGTTGGGCGGGTTTAGCCCAACCCCCATGCCCAACCCTAAAAACTATAATTAAAAAATATTAAAAATTTTATTTTTTAGTTTATTCATTGATGCCAGATTTATAAATAAAAATACTGATTTAAATTTATTTTTTATTGTATTTTATTTTATTTAGCTATATAAAAAATAAAAAAATATATATGCATGTGTAAAAATAAATTTATTTTATTTATTTATTCACTGATGCTAGAGTCATGAATAAAAATATTGATTTAAATTTATTTTGTTTTTATACTACGTAATATTTACCAACGCTAAAGTTGAAAGTATTCGTAATTAAATATTTATTAGCGTCAGAGTCAGAAATATTACACGCAAACCATTATAGCATAAACCAACAAAATGTTAACAATTTATGACAAAATCAGCAATGTAGCTTGCCTCAGGTAGGACGCTTAAGGGGTGATAATATCTTTCATTTTGCGTAACCAGTTTTGTACCATAGAATTCGAGTTGATCAGTTAGGGTTTCTAGCAACCATAGTACTAGGTGGCGACTCCTTAAACAAGACTATTCCCCCATCAAAGAACAAAATACTAGAAATCTATTTTTTTCATGAAAGATTATTTTTTTAATCCGCCATCACGATATCCGAGTGTGACAATCTAGACTTTTGTTTCTACTTCTTTTAGAATATAAAGGCACGATGCCTTTTCCTTTGTCTTTGTCTTCCTGTTTAGATGGCATTGGGTCGTCTTCCCTGCAAAAAATTCTCTTCTAAGGAATTCTAGCGAGGAATTTGAATTTTCTTTGCAACAATGGAAATGTGTCGGATAGACTAAGGTAGAGTCTATCATGTAAAAGGCTTGCAAATATGGCTGAGATTAAGGTAGATGTATAAAATATAATTAAGACTTTCAAGAAATCTTTGTAATTGCTTGTTATGAAGGATTTGATATGGGGACTTGTCACCAAATTGGATTGACTTTCCATGGGAATAATTGTTAAGGATGAATCCAACTATGTTTAACTTAGCTTTTTAGTAATCAGTTTTTTATTATAATTATTATTTATTTTATAAAAAAATAATATAATATATATTAGTTTCCACAACTTTCATTATAACATTTTAGAAACAATATTTTAATACAATAGAAATACTTATAATTATAATTATTTTATAATTTTATTTATAAATCATTTATGTTTCAAAAATTTTATATTTACTTTAGATTCATTAATCAAACTTAAATAATTATTATTATAAATAAAAATATATATATATATATATATATGCATAAATAAAGTTAATATTACATATAATCACTCCATTAACTATAGGATATATACACTAGCAATAATAAGTACTGATTAATGAGTAATGATTCATACCAGGAAACATGAATTGCCAATAAAAGATAATAGCAGTAGTGTAATTTTGTGACTGTATAGTTTTCAATCTGTTTCTTATTCAGGATTTTTCATGATAAAAAAGTTAATATTACATATAATCACTCCATAAACCAGTACTTTCGTGAGTATTTAGTTTTCAATCTGTTTCTTATTCAGGATTTTTCATGATAAAAAAGTTGTGGTTTGTGGCATCAGCTTTTACTAATTGGCTGATGAAGACGAAGAAGCAGTCCATGGTCCCTCTGATGACTTCACGAGGGACTGAGTTTCACTTAAACTTCCATTGACAGAAGATTGAGCAAACTTCTTATGTAAGGCCGTAGCATACCCTGATGGATCACCCAATGTGCTTGGAACCATGACCAGTTCCTCGACATCAGTTTTTCCTTCAAGCATGCTCACTACTGTAGACATTGTAGGTCTAAGTGCTGGAGATTGATTGGTGCATAGCAGGGCTACATTGATCATTCTAACCACTTCTTTCTTGTTGAATTCAGACCCCAATCTTGGATCAACCATCTCCATTATGTCCCCATTTTTTTGTAAATATAGAACCTGAAATAACAAAAAAAAAAAAAACTAGATATGTAGCTGACTAAGAGTAAATATGAACAGACAATAAAGAGACTAAATGGGCATAACTTACCCAATCTAGAAGGCATACAAAATTTGCATCCCTCCTAAATTTGACGTTGTTCATCCCAGAAACAATTTCCAATGCTACAACACCAAAGCTGTATACATCTGCCTTGTAAGTTAAGTAACCATATAATGCATATTCCGGTGCCATGTATCCCCTGCACAGAATGAATAACCCAGAGACATTTTACTAGTTTGCTTCTCTAAAACATGTAAAAAATGCTAAATGTCTATTGTTTGTTTTTGTTTTCGATAGGCAAAATTATATTCATTTAGAGGAACACAGCCATGGACGGGGAGACCCTGATCCATGAGAACCCTGCAGTGTGTGATTTGAACCCTAGATGCCTGCCTACCACATATTTTGAAGCTAGCCCCTTCCATCGGCACTTCAGCCCAGTTACAGCATCATACTCTTTAAGACTAAAAGCTATCTTAGATAAATGACAATACTTGTGTGTTTTCCTTACTGTCTTCTTTTCAGGATTTTTCATGTGTTCAATAAACCACTTGTGTTAATATCAGAAACTCACATTGTTCCAGCAACTCTGGTGTCGATGTGGGTGTTGTCCTCGTCATCAAGCTTGGCCATTCCAAAATCAGATATCTTGGCGTTCATGTCCTTGTCAAGAAGGATATTGGTACCTTTTATGTCCCTATGAACAATTTTGAGTGTCGACTCCTCATGCAGGAAAACCAGACCTTTCGCTATACTTACACATATCCTCTGCCTTGTACGCCAGTCTAGCTTCGTTGCCTTGATTTCCTTGGTCCCTGTAATCATCAAGCATAACCCAACCCATCAGTTTCTTCTTCACTAATTCTATCTATATGCCACTCAAAGAACTTGTTTTCTTTCTCATTACTTTACATGTATGGGGAAGTGATCAGAGGCCTACCGAACAAAACATGCGCAAGGCTATTGTTTTCCATGTATTCATATACCAGCAACAATTGCTTCCCCTCAATGCAACATCCATACAATCTAACAAGATTTGGGTGTTGCAAAGCAGAAATCATGCCTATTTCGTTCACAAACTCACGATTCCCCTGTTTTGATTTCGCAGAAAGCTGCTTAACCGCAATAGGAGTGCCATCTGATAGAACTCCCTATAATGAGAATAATTTTAGACAAACAAAATAAGTTCACCGAGGCCATTCCTTGATGCTTCGATAAGAGAAAAGAAATAATATAGTAGACAAGTAGCTAGACGAAAAAAAAAAATCTGTACTATACTTTGTAGACGCAGCCAAAACCACCTTCTCCAAGTTTGTTTGCTGGATCAAAGTCATTCGTTGCAGCTTTGATTTGTCTGAAGGTGAAGATACCAGTAAGCAGATCTAACCCAACAAGTTCTGCCCAAGGAACAAAGAGGATATGTATATATTAGAGAGTATGGTTAGAGAGTAATATAAAACCATTGTTTAGCTTCATCTTTGGATTGAGATAATTCTTTGACAAATGTATGCATTCATGGATAGACATACAGCAAATAAGATGCAGAAAATTGCTTATTGCCGTGTTATTTTAGTGACTGGATTCCTCACTAGAATTTGCAAAATCAAATAAATGTATCAACTTTACCTCGATCCCTCGATTTCCTTCCTCCCAAATAACCTTTCCACCAAAGAGTGGATAGAAATACGAGAATGAGGAATAATGGCAAAACCACAGCTCCAGCGACAATGAATCTCTTCCTGCCTTTATCAGGTGGCTTGAAGTCTAGGCAGAAATAGAATTGCAGCAAGAGCAAGTATTGTCAGATCACAGTACTAATTATTACTTCATTACCATGTCATTCCATTATATGTCAACCTACCAGATTCCACATCAATGGCTGATATTAGAGGACCATATGTTCCTTTTGTGGGAGACCTTGTGGTTCCTTTCCCAGCCCAATGAAGGCGGATCTCTAAAGCTCCATTGGTTACAGGTGCTGTATAATTATGAATGTATACCTTATCCACCCCTCCCGCTGCCTTCACTATATCAAAATCCTTCAGCACAACAATGTCCTGCGAGAACAATTCTTCAATTAAGCTGTCACCTATTGCATAAGGAATGAATCTATGATCTTTTAATTAATAGATACCTGAATATAAACATCAAATATCCGTCTTCCTAGACTGTAATAGGATCTGTTATCCCTCATCACTATCTCTGCAAAGTGCAGCTTGATTTTGTAATTCCCATTTACCAGACAGGGAACGTGGTATGTGAGAGACAAAGGAGTGAGGCGTGCATTTGTGTACAATACAGAGTTGTCCATTCTGAGCGTGGACTTGTTTTTTGCTATGTAGAAATCCAAGGTAGCAGGAACATCCCAGATATGTCCGGTGGTACTTGTTTGCCAATCCTCTCTTTTGGACGCATATTTTGCTGCACCTCCTGGCTCATTATCTGCTTCGTAGATGGTGTTTCCAATGGTGGCTTCTGGTCCCCCACAATTTATGTGCACTGAATATCGCTCTATTCATAGAAATAAAAATGGCCATGGCCACCGATATGATTAAACAAATTATAACACAAGAAAGGCTAGGATCAGACCGTACGCTAAATCGGAGCAAACAGAACATAAACAATTAAGATTTTGTGATGCAGGAGCATCCTTTTCCTCCTTGAGTGGAAATCGTGGTGGGAACAATTAAGATGTAAATGCCCACATAAGTTTGTCCGTTAACATTTGTCTAGGCTTTTGGGATCAACTGGTTGTTTATTCCTGCACCAGTTGAAGGTCTTAGATTCGATTTGTTTCCATAGGAGGATGGAAATCCTAGTGGTCGGATGCAAAAGGACCATTCAGTTTATGACTGAGATGCTATGATCCAACGAATATAGAAATAAATATATAGTCTAGGCTGACAGGTTGTTCCTGCATCATTTTTCGGTCTACTTCCGGGTGAAATGTAAAAGCGGATAGCTTAACAAATTTAAGAGTACCTTCAGAACAAGCACGCAGGCACTCAACAGGTTTCCTGGAAATATTGGCCAGATAGAATCATCAGCTTACTTAAAAGAATCATCAACAGGTTTTAGATATTTATCAAAGTAGAAGCTTACGAATAGTTCCCTCCCCAAGTACTTTTGAACAGATTTCTGGCAAGACAAGAAGAGTTAAGTTTTGTAGGTTATGAAGTGAACGGTGATGTAAAAAGAAGCAGACTTTCAAAATCAAAGGCAAGGCAAGGAAAATGAAATCAATCTTACAGTGTTTCTCTACATTTTGCTTCCGAAGTAAAATTGTTGTAAGAAAGATCGATTTCGCTGCACACAAAGATAGCTTCCTTAAACATTTTTTAGAAAATTGCATGCACATGTTAGCTTTTGGTTGCTATCTCAATGCAGAAGAGATGAATAGACAGAAGAGATGAAGACAGTTGGGAGAGAAAGGACATGTCCTCACCTCACGTCTTTTCTGATTTTAACAGATAAAAATTCAATCCAAAACTATACAAATTTATTTTTATATCTCCATCTTCGTCACTGTAACCAAACACATTTTTGTCCCTACTGTATTTGTCCTTTCTATTCAAGGACAATAACTAAATGAAACCTTGGAGATAGTTTGATCATTCATGCACTACTGTACTGAAAACTATCTGGGAACTGGGAAGGATAATCTGATTTCCAGCTTCTCATCAGTATAGCTCTTCAAAGACTAGGACATATTATTAAACCTACAGACATCTGTTATAGGATAAGGGAAACCTGAAGTTCATGATTAAGCTTTTGGATTGAGAATGCTCAGATAAAGGCGAACTGAAGTTGATCATTTCTGTCTTTCAGGGGAGAGTTAATGCATAAAATATTCAATAATTCTAATTGAGTAAAAAGAAAATATATTACAAACAAAAATCTCAAAAATCATAATTTATATACAGAAATTAAGAAAAAACTAACATACAAGCGAGTATCTCTTTTGTCGATCCAATCTGGGATGGGCCCTGTAAGCATGTTCCTTGTAAGATACCTATGCAAAAAGTAAAAATTGTCATCTGGTTGAACATTTGTCCAAGGCTATCATTGTAAAAGACTGTCTGGAGGACAAGTTTATCATCATAATTGCTGTACTCTACCATGAGAATAACTTGAAAAAAGGATTGAGCTATCGGATCAGCTCTGGTCAACATTTTTATTAAAAAAAATTAATTGTGTTCCATTCTTTTCACAAGATATTGACCCGATCAGGTATGGACAGGGTTTGGCCAGGTTGAATAGGTTTGACAGTTCAATGTCTTGTATGGTTCAACTAGAATCTTGGCCCTGGTCATGCTCCGAGTCCTGGATTTTCTTGGACTGGTTATCTGACTGGTTTAGGTTTAATAATTATGCTTTCATATGGAAAACATTAATTTCAGAAGGTAATATAATATAGTATACTTACATTTTCTCCAAGCTTTTTAGGCCATCATAAATTGTTGGAAGAGAACCATTTAATCTGTTGAAACTGAGATCCCTGTTTTCGAAAAGAAGGGGGGGGGGGGTGGAAGGGTAAAGACCATGGTTCATAATGCATTTTGAAAGTTATTTACAAATAATAATGTAGCTACAATCTAAAATCAGCAGCTCTAAGTATCCATGAGATTCACACTTCAATCTTCATGTAGATGAATGACAGAATGGATGATATACAAGGGATAGAGTAAATTACAAAATTTTCAGCTTTGCCATTCTGGTCAAATACATGGGAAAATTTCCTGACAAGTTGCAGTTGCTCAACATCCTGCAATATACATGAATTTCACGAAAGCTAAATACATATGCTGTGTTGTAAATTAAATTGATCCTGATATGAGAGTATCAGCTGCAAGAATAACTCACAGATACTTAATGCCTGCTATAGATTGTAGGTTGGGAAACTCTGAACCATCTCCAAGTAAGTTACTTATTTTTCTGCTCAATAGCAGGCAACATAAAAATGTGAGAAGTTCAGGATTAAAGTTGTAACTGAGACCATAAATTTAAAACAAATATCTTACAGATCAGTTAGAGTCGTCAAGTGAGATATGCTTGGAGGAATGGGTCCAGTGAAACCACCAGCTTGGATCTCTCTGTTAATACAAAATTAAAGGGGGATTAGGGTTCTGCTTCACTGATGAGATTCAGAACTTGTTGTAGAAACTAGCACATACAATATATCAAGTTGTTTCCAGCTCTGAATAAAATCAGGTATTCTTCCAGTGAAGTTATTGCTGCTAAGCCTTCTGCATTTGCCAAACCGAAAACACAGAATCATGAAACTTGGAGAGTAAAGAGATGCATCTGTCATATCAAATACTGCAACTAATGAGTATGATACACAATAACCATGAGAAATGAGAACCTACAGTTCCTTCAATCCGGTCAGATTAGTCAGAGCCGGTGGTAACTCTCCAGTGAGATAATTGCCACTGAGAGTTCTGCAATCACAAAAGGAGAAAAACACCTAGCATTCAATAATCAGTTAGGACTTAATTTCTAATACAAAAGGTTGAATGAACTGACAGATTCTTCAGGTTAACCAAGCCTCCAAGCTCTGGGGGAACAGTTCCGGAAAACATATTGTCCTGAATGTTCCTGCATAATGCCAACTCTCAGGATTACTCCTGACTAAACAATTGAACAGATTTAAATATGAAAAGAAAAAAAAAACAAGAAATTGACTAGTAGAAAAATGCATACAGGTAACTAAGTGTGGTAATCCTTCCCAGATAGCTAGGAATTTTTCCCGTCAACCGATTCACGCCGACAGACCTGTTGTTTATACAATCTATTAATTATGAGTAAGCAATTCCTTGGCTAGAAAACATGAAAGCAGAATTTTCTTACAATGTTTCCAGCTTGGTATTAGCCCATTCACGTGGTATATTGCCACTCAGGTAGTTGGCCCAAAGACCTCTGCAGAGCCGATAAATTAAGTTATAATAAAACTGAATCATACGATGCAAATTCACGGTGCTCAATCTGTAGAAACGTAATAATTTGAAGCACTGCTTACAGATGTTTAAGGTGTGGAAGTTTCTCGATAGCCTTTGGGAGAGTACCGTCAAGATCTTGCATTTTGAGATATCTGCATTGCAAGAACACATGCACCCATCAACTCCTTTAGTTTATTTAAAAAATATTAAGACAATAACATATTGAATCGATCTTAGTTAATATGTCAAGTTCGTAACCAAGAATTATGTTAACTTTATATAAAAAAATCAAAATAAATTATAAAGGTCAATTAATAATGAATTTAATGTTAAATGATGAAATAGAAAAAAAAACAAAAAACAAAAAAAACCTACCCAAGTCAACCACGGACAACCTCCAAACCAATAACTCGAGTTATGAGATTAGGATAACTTAAAAGAAAAAAAATAAAAAAATATATGAAGTTCAATTTTTAACCAACCCGATGTTGAAGGTTGAAATTGTACGAAAAATCAATTAAAGAAAAAACATAAATTAACCCAAGCTAATCTATTAAACATGTAACCTAGAACAAGAGACAAAATAACTTCATAAAAAAACAAATAAAAAAATTACAAAGCTATTTTTCTAATACATCTAATGTTGAAAGTTGAAATCAAGAAGAAAAAAAAAACAAATCATTTAGGCCGAAATAACTCAATGGAAATCAAATTAAAAAAAAATAAAAAACTCGATTCTCAAAAAGCCTAATAGTAGAGGATAAAATTGAAAAACAAAATCAGTTGTTGAAGGGTAAAATAAAAAATAACTAAAAAATAAACCGAATCAACTCAGGTTTACCTATCAAACCCATGATCTAGGTAATAAGATCGAGATAACCTCATAGAAATTAAATAAAAAAACGACTAATCCCAATTAAAAAATATTATATTTAAAAAGGATTAAAAAAAAATTTAAAAAGTAAATCCGAGTTAATTTATTAGACCTGTAACTTAAATCATAAAATTAAGATAAATTCATAAAAAATTATATAAAATGCCACTACCATCATATTTAATGTTGACATCAAGAAAAAAAAATACATGATATTGGTATATAACTTAATAAAAAGAATCGAGCAAAATTATGAAGCATTATGAGTGTGAGTAATTTGTTAATTCCCTGGACTGGCCCCGTCAGAATCCTTCAGACCTCAAATTAAAATTGAAAATAAAAGCATGGAGTGGTAAGTGTGAAGAGATATACATGCCAATAACGTGGCACGGTTCTCCAGGAACTGAGCAATTGCAAACAACTTTATTGTCAGCTTCTAGCTTTAGAGGTAAAATTGTATCATTGCACAGTGTCATATTGCGATTCCAGCCTTTTTTGCCCAGTTGTGTTGCTACTTCAAGCAAGGCTTCCACTGCATAAATCAAAATTAAGTATCAAAATTAAATCTCAACTTCTAATTCTGGGATGATTAGCTGGTGGCTCCTACAACGCCTTGCCAAGAAATGTTTGCAAAAAAAACACAGAATTCTGTAAGAAAATCACTGCAAGATGCCATTACTAACATGGTTACAGAATTCGGTAATACAATCACATTTGATGACTGCATTATCGAAGAGTGTATGATGCAGTGAGGATTTTGCAGATAAAAAAACTCCTGCTAGAAAAACAAGTGCATGTCTTCCTCTAAACACTAAAGAATCTGCCCATCCGAACCAAATTAAAATATATATATATATATAGATATATATATATATGTACCTTCATCAGGAGCAAGGCTCAAATCTTGGGCCTCCAAGATAATTGCTCCCATGCAAAACATTAGTAACAGAAGCACAAGTAAGCTAGATGTGATTCTCAAGATATCAGAGAGTGCAGGAGCCATCTTCCTTAGTCTGCAATCCACTTCAAGAGTTATTTAGGAGGCTGCCTGGAGATGCATTATTATAGTCGACCTTTCATGATGTGGGGTCTTTCTTACCTTGTCTTGTATGCTTTCAGCGGGCACACCACTGGTAGGTGGGGTTAGCAGCCGGATTTAATACTATTGGATTTTATTGGGCTGTTAGATATTTTTAATTTTATTTTATTTTATTTTTAGATTTGTTTTTTATTTTATTTTTTTATTATATGGTAAAGAAAAAATAAATTTATATTGCTCTTTTAATATTGTATAAAAATTAGGTGATGATAATTTGTTTTTATATCAAGTTGGGTTGAATTTTTTTATTAAAATAGGTTTTTTTTTCCCTTTCAAAAATATTTTAAAAAAATTTAGTAGGCTGCCTGAAGAAAGCTGTGTGTATTATTATAGTTGACTTATCAGAATGGTGTAGGTCTTTCTTACGTTGTCTTTTATATATATATATATATAAGCCCACACTTCAAGAATATCATTGTCTGTCCTAGACCACTTGTACCCTTTCATTTTTTTTATATTCTATTATTTATTTTTGTGTTTTAAAAATATTTTAATTATTTTTTCAAATTAATATATTTTATTATTTTTAAATCATTTTAACTACAATTTTAAATAGATACTATATTTATAAATAATAATAAAAAACTCCCAAATAGATCCTTAGTCAATGGGAAGATTGGTAGGTCAAAAAAATAATAATAAATATCATTGGGAAATTGGAGAGAAATTATCCGAGTATAAGAAAGAAGAATTTTACGTTCAAAAACGGAGAAAAGAAAGGCTATATAATTCTTTGAATCCACAAAACCATCAAAGAGACTCATTGTATATAAAGATTTCATATTCCATGCATCCCCCCTCGTTGTTTCTTAAAAAGATGGTATATCAGCGTTTTATTATATATTATTTAATTATTATCACGTGATAATAGAAACAATAACAAAAAACCAAAAATATGATGAAAATGAAATATCTTAAAGAATATCATTTCAAAGTTGGATTCCTACCGGTCTCTCCTGGGTGGCTCTATGAGATTCCATGTGTTTTCCTATGCTTTTAATATGATGAAATTTAGCACGTGTTGGTTTTCTAGTCCTCCACAATATTTGACCAAAATATTAAAAGACTAGGGTATTGAACCTAGCTCTAATATTTCAAATGTAAAAAAATAAAATAGAAATTTATATGTATTTTTTATATTGCAATAGAAAAAGGGAGTTGTTATAATTAAGTTATTCCATTACAAGTAGTCTGAATATAAAAGGAAAAACTAAAAATAATTACAAGAAAATTGTATTAAATAAAATATATTGTCTTTGAATGAACATATAGTTCGAAACAGATAGAGCATTCTCCATCATTTTGCCCCTGTTATAAAACAAATGGTTGTCTAGATCGGTTTTCCTCTGCCACTTGAACTTATAACAATGAACATTATAATCTTAAGGGTTAGCTTAGCTAGTGAAGTCTTGGATTTGTTTCTTAATAATTACGAGTTCGAGTCATCTCAAGACCACTAGAGGTTTATATGGTCATTAATTTCAAGACCTGTAAAATTAATTAAGATAAGTTTAAAATGATCCAGACATCCATGTTAATAAAAAAAAAAAAGCATTGAACACCATAAGTTCAAGCAACAGCAAACACATCGCGAAATGGATTGTTGAAGGACTAAATTGTGACTATTCTCATTGTTCAGGAGCAAATGTTTACTTTACCCTCAAATCACAATCCCATAAAGCAGTCCTGAACAACCAAATTAAAGTAAGGCCGCGTTTGGGAACATGGGCACTACTTCCCAAACAGAGTCTAAATCAAACACATCTAAGCATCTTCACAACCATTTTAAACAAACAGGAATAAACAATGTATTTTAATATTTTAAAATAAAAAATACTTAGAAGGCACTCCATATCCCTGATGGCTATTGACTTCTATTGACTTGGTACAAGTGTTCAGATAATAATCGTTCGGTGTGAGATATTAATCTAAGTCTTGTCAATGTTCTCTAGTTAGGTGACATATAGAGTAATTAATGTTTGATTAATTTTATTCAAAAAATTAAATGAATGATGGATTTAAAATAGTAATGAGATTTTCAAGGTGTTTGTTCATGTGCTTGAGCTGAAGTTTAAAAAACAAATTAAAAAAAATATTATCTTTAAATCATTTTGATATACTCATATTAAAATAAATTTTAATAAATAAAAAAAATATTATTTTAATATATTTTTAAATAAATAATATTTTAAAAAAATAATATTTATTATTGTTTGAAATATCCCCTGTCTTTTCTTTTTAAACGAGGATTGAGGTTTCCAATTTTAGTTGGGAAAATAAGAGATATATAGATCACAACATCATTTTATTATTTTATCCTCCTAGCTCTATCTTCTTCTTGAAATAGTAAGTTTTGATTTGTTTTGAAAGAACAAATAAAAGTAAAAAGATGTTATTCTAAGCTCCTAAAATAATATTTAATTGGGAAGGTGCTGATATTGCAAGTTAATGGTCAAAGTTTGAACAATAGGTAAAGTGATTGGATTTTTTTATTTTTATTTTTGAATTTAGGACGGTGAAAGGAAAAAAATAACACAGGTAGATATATTAAAAATAAGCATAATTTAATAACCTATTAGTATATTGCCCGTGCTGGATAGTAGGTTAATAACAATTTTTTTCACTTATAAAATCAATATAAAGAGTATAGAGATTATTTTAATTGTTTCAAGTCTAATAATCAATCTAAATCCAATAGCCTTAGGTTTGCCAGTTATGCCAGACCCAAATGCTATTGGGTCTGACTGTGGAGCCACACTAAATGGTATTAGATCCTACATGAATACTAGACCCAATAGTATTGGATCTACTGCTGAACCAAATCTCATATTCTTGGATCTTGCTGCCTAACGAGGCCCAATATCCTAGGGTCTGGCAATTGAGCCAGGGCCAATAACTTTGAATCTAGTTGCGGAGCCAGACCCAATTGCATTGGGTCTGAAATTGTGGTGCAAAATATTTTTTTAAGAGTATTTTTTATTTGAAAATAATTCAGATAATTTTTTTTATTTTTAACAACACCTCAAAATTTTTTTAAAAAAAGCAATACTAAAACAATACATCAAAATATAATATTGTTTCAAGATAAATATATTTTTAAAATACAAAAACATACAACTTTTAAAGAAAATATGATAAAGAAAACGTGATTAAGTGTGTGTGTGTGTGTGTTTATATAAAAAAAAGGAAAAAAACTTAATCACATTTTTCATATTAATTAAAACAAGTATGCATTGGGTTAAAAAAATACAAAAATTATAAATATAAAAATGTCATTAGGTGCGGCTGGGTAGCCAAGCCCAGCCAGACCCAATGCTATTGGATCTAGTTAGACAATCAGACCCAAGACTATTGGTAGTTGGATTCGATAGCATTGGATTTGGCGATCAAGTCAAATCTAACAACACTTTTTGACTAAAAAACAAAAATATATTATATAGAAAAGACAATGTCCCCTAGTTCTGCAGTACTGTCCACAATGTAAATAATCTATGTCTATAATGTGGTCCATAGTATAATAACTTTATGTACACAATACTTGTACAGTGTTTTTCCATGCATTTTAAAGTATAGTATAATAATAATGTCTTATATGTGACAAAAAAAGCCTCTAAGATTATAAAAATCAATCTATAAAAGTCCAATAAGCTTTATAAAATAGATTTATCATTTGTGAGATTTGTTTTAAATGTGGTCAATTGTCGTGTGATCCATCAAAACTGTACAGCCAAAGCTAAAATAATGCGAACAGTTGTTGGTTTAACAAAAGAGAATATGGTTTTTGTAAAAAGTACACAAACCATGTGTATCATTATCATTATATAGATGTTACAGTTGTAGTGATAAACATTACAATAACAACAACCATAACTTTTGGAATAATCACAATAGAGTTTAAGTTTAAACCTAATAGAGTAAAGTTTGAAAATCAAGTATCCTGGTTTGTAGGGAGCACATGATTGATAACACACCTTCCCTCAAATTAGTGGGTAAGGAACAAACCAATAATTTGTCGCGCAAAATATAAATCCGATCAGCAGTGTGGCCCTTGATGAAGATATTTGCAACTTGATTGCAGGTGTTGATATATCGAACAACCACATCTTTGTTAACCACCTTCTCTTGAATAAAATGATAATCAATTTCAATATGCTTAGTTCGCGCATAGAAAATAGGATTAGAAGCCAAAGACATAGCACTGAGATTATCACACATAAGTGTAGGTGGTGAAGACAAATAAATGTGCAACTCTCGTAAAAGCATACAGATCCAATATACTTCAGCTATCATTAATGCCAAGCTTCGATACTCTACTTTAGTACTAGACCTTGAGACAATAGGTTGTTTCTTAAAGGACTAAGAAACTAAACATTGTCCAATATAGATGTCATAGCCACTTGAAGGACGTCTATCAGGATTACCCGCCCAGTCCGCATCACAAAAAGCATGTAAGACAACAGTACTTGCTTTATAGTGAAGACCAAAATCGACAGTATGCTTTAAGTAACAAAGAACTCTCTTGGCTGAAGTGTAGTGGGTACTAGTAGGTGTTTGCATATGTTGACATAACTGATTGACGGAGTATGCGATATCAAGACATGTAATGGTAACATACTAGAGGGCCCTAACAATATGGTGGTATTCAGAGAGATCAATTAAGAGATCACCATCAAATTTTGACATTTTCGACCCAAAAATGCAGGGAACCTGGTAAGGTCGAGCACCTACCATATTAGCACAATCAAGTAAATCAGCAATTTATTTATATTGACATAAATGTAACCCTATATGATCACATGCAACCTCTATCCCTAAAAAACATAGCTCAAGTCACCTAAATCCTTCATCACAAACTCATATTCTAGTTGTGAGATAATAAAGAATTGTCAGTGACGATAATATCGTTGAAATACACTAATATATAAGTATACAATTTATCTTTATGAAGAGTGAAGAAAGAGTAGTCAACGAGTGAACCAGAGAAACCAAGATCAACCAGTGCATGTGAGAGGCAAGTGAACTAAGCTTGTGGTGCATGTTTAAGGCCATAAAGAAAGCAATGCAATTGACATACAAAGGTAGGATGTTCAGCACTGATAAACCCCTTTGGTTGCTCCGTATAAACTTCCTCATTATCAAGATATCCTTGGAGAAAAGCATTGGAAACATCTAGTTTCCATATGGTCCGTCAAAACTGTACAGACAAAGCTAAAATAATACGAGTAATTATCGATTTAACAACTATGCTAAAGGTCTCAAAGTAGTCGACACCAAACCTCTAATCAAATCCTTTGGTGACTAACCTCACCTTGTAATGATCAATGGAGTCAGCATGTTTATGTTTGATCTTGTAAACCCATTTGTTGTGGACAATATGATGGGGAGAAGGTTATGGACAAAGTGACCATGTTTCGTTATCCAATAATGCCTTGAACTCAGATTCTATAGCTACATGTCATTCCAATTTTGGAGACTGCCTATATAAAAGTGTTAGGCTTAGGATGGATGACAGCTGTATGAAATAGTTGAAGTGGATGTTATGAGGAATAATGGGTCACATAGTCAGGAAATTGGCCAGGCTGAGAATGCCCTGTTTGTGAGTGAGTAACAATATGGGGAACAGGGGAGTGCTCGATAGATGGGTTTGAATAAATGAAGGGATCAAACAATTCAATGATAGTGGGATAAGGTGAAGAATTATAAGGCACAATTGAAATTTGAATAAAGGATGAGATGGGTGACACAAGGGAATCATGGGGCTCATGAGGTTGGGGTAAAGGATGTGAAGTTGTTGCAGGTTGATTTGCAGAAGACATTATGCAATAGTAGGTGGCGAACCCAAAATATTAGGGGAAGTTGGAATTGGAAGGGCAGAAGAAGACGTACCAGTAGATCTGGTAGGTGGTGAACCCAAAAACTTAAAAGAAATTGGAATTTGAAGGGGAGAGGAAGACATAGCAGGAGGGATCACGACACCAATAGGAAAGTGATTTGGGATCCTTATTTTGGCAGGAAAATAGTTTTCATCAAACACAACACTGCGAGAAATGTAAACATGCTCACTTACGGAATCAAGGCACCTATAACCCTTTCGACTGGAGCAATAACCAACAAAAAATGCACGGGATACTACTAGATGACAATTTGTTTTCAGCATATGGACGTAACAAAGGATAACATCTACATTCAAAGTTTTGTAGAAAAGAATAATCAGGTGCATTTTCGATTAAGGATCGTTACGAGAACCTACAATAAATATATGAAATATACTCAAAAACAAATCAAACAAAAGATACCAATGCATAAAATAAATTGGGCTTAATCTCCCGAGTTTAGGGACTAAAACGACAATTATCCAAAACAGGGACCAAAACGTAATTTTACCAAAATTTGAGGACCGAATTGTAAATATATATCCATACTGAAATTATCCATAATTCGTCCTTATCTTTGTCCAGAATCTTGAATTATGCCCCAAGGTCCAAAATGTGATTTTATCAAAATATTAGGGGTCAAATCGTAATTTGTCAAATTGGAGGACCAAACTGAAAATATTAATTATACTGGAATTTTGTCCTTAAATCATCCTCAGTTCTGTTCAGAACCTCAATTTATGCCCCAGGGACCAATCTGTAAAATTTCCAAAGTTCGGGGACTAAACTGCAACTTTCACAAATTGAGGGACCAAACTGAATTTTCGTCATCTTCAACCTCAAACCCAGAATTTCAACAGATCACCTACTGTTAACCCCTGATTTCTAACACAATTTCACCATTTAAACAAAATCATAACTCAAAATCATTATCCTTCAATTCAATCTCTCAAAATCAACTAATTAATCAAATACCCACAATAATCAACTCATAACCTTCAAATTAATTCATCAATTAACTCAAAATACAAACTTCAAAATTCTAAAATTAATCAAAACCGAAATTTAACATATTATACACTTAAAATCATAAATCTTACCTTTTTACTTATTTCCTCTACTTCTCTTCTCCTTTTCCCCTTATTTTCCCTTATTTTCTCTTCTTCTTCTTCTTCCTCCCTACTCTCTTACGGTTTGTTCTTCAAATTTTCAGATCCCTCTTTCTTTTTCTATTTATATTTATCAATTATTTATCCAATTACCATAATACCCCTTATTCCAATTTACTCACTCTTTAAGCCTCCAAGGGCTTTATTGTATTTTCCAATCTTAAACTCAAAATATTACAAAAATCTCCCGAATATGGAAGGAGTAAGAGGTAATAAATTTTGTAAAAGTATGATTAAGACCCCCAATAATAAAGGATATGAGATCGTCATCGTCAACTATTTTTCCAAAGGAAAATAATTGATCTGCTAAGAACTTGGCTTCAGCCAGATACGTACGAAGCACAAGTCAAAGAACCTTGTTGGAGATTCTGTAGCTGACGTTTCAAGTGGGAGATGTGCGATTTTGATTGAGAAGCGAAGCGAACAGCAAGAGACTGTCATGCTAAAACTGAATAATCCAAACCATAAAGGGAAGCCACTAGTGCAGGGGAAATAGCGGATATGATCCAACTTAGTAAAAGTTGGTCACGACTTTGCCAACTGGTGTGGGCAGAATTTACGAACTTATTTTTGACAACATTATCATCAACAAACATAGCAGGGCAGAGGTTAGAACCATCAACAAAGCCAAGTAGATTATGACTCTTAAAAATAGGTTTAAATTGTGCAGTCCACGCAAGATAGTTTGTCTCATCAAGTTTGATAGAGACAAGTTGCGTTGGATTGGAGAAAATAAACTGGGATAAAGAGGAGAAACCAGACTCAACCATGTTTTAGAAAAAGCGGAAGAAGGATCTTTAAAGCACAAGCTAGATTTGCTCTGATACCATGAAAGATAAACAAAAGAGCAGATGGTTTTGACAAAAAGTACACAAATCATGTTTATCATTATCATTATATAGATGTTACAATTGTAGTAGTGATAAACATTACAATAATAGCAATTAGCAACCATAACTTTCAGAATAATCACAATAGAGTTTTAGTTTAAACCTAAACAGAGTAAAGTTTGAAAATCAAGTATTCTGGTTTGTAAGGAGCACAAAATTGATATCCTTTACATGCAAGTCCATACTTCCATCTATCGAGAAGCCTCTAAAGTGCTTATAGTCATGGGTTTATTGTAATGTGCATAATTATTAAACCTGCTTGATATGACAAATTAACATGGAAAACTTAGAATCCGACCCAAGTTTTTTTTAATTAAATATATGATTAAACTAGTTTATCCTCATCAGGTTTTTAGTAATTCAATTAATCAATTTAACTAAATTTAAATTCAACCAGAACTATATATATATATAATTGACTTAATAACCTCCTCGCAAATGCTTGACTGTTCTAGCTCTTTGCTGCGATTTTAAGAACTCCATGGACCCATTATCTTGTAAAAACGGGCTAAGGTGAAAATACAATAGGAACAGATGGGCTTTGCCTTTCACCATTTTTTTCTCTTCAAAAAGAGTTAGAAGTTTTTGTATTTCCAGCATAGTTGTAAAGCTTCCTGTGCCTTTTTTTAAAATAATTGTTTTTCGTGTATTTATAAGTATAGGGGGTGCTGATCCTGAACTTGTTTAAGCACAAGCAGGCAGATCAACATCGAGTCTTTAATGAGAAATTATGTAAAGATTAGATGTGTTTATCTAACATTTTCTACATACAATGTTTTAATTTAATCTTAAAACTAAAATTTTGATGATGGATTATTTTAAAATGAGCCATATCTTGTGGAACTCTCCTTGTGATTAGAAAAGATCAAGAATAAAAGTCAAGATTCAAGAGTATCAAACCAGAAAATGCAAGGGAAAAAAAAACTAAAAAATGTGCATAAAACAATCTATGCTGATATATAATCTAACAAATTAATAAATCAATCCTTCCTCATGGAGATATAAAGATGGCAAACAAGCTGAAATGAAAAGAAAAATCGATGTGTGAGAAAACAAGAGAAACAGACTCACAAAAGCAGCAGCGAAAGTACCACGGCAACCACCACATCACAGCCTTTACCCTGAAGTGTCAAGATCTATAGCTAAAATCACACTTTTGACATTACTTCCAAGACCTCAAGGAGTCTCTTCAGGTTTTTTCTCCCCTACTGTTTCAGTAGTTTTAGTCTCAGTCCCCACAGGTTTTTTCTCCCCCAATGTTTCAGTAGTTTTGGGCTCTGCTGCTGCTGGTGTGACTTCACTTGTTACTTTTTCTGTCTCTACCTTTACAGGAGCATTTACATCTTTTGGTTCAATTACCACTACAGGTTCTTCCTTCACTGTTGATGATTCTTCTTCAGGCACTTCTGGCTCAGTAGGTTTTTTAGTTTCTGAAGTTTCTGGTTTGACTTCACTTGTTACTTTTTCTGTTTCTACCTTTACAGGAGCATTTACATCTTTTGGTTCAATTACCACTACAGGTTCTTCCTTCACTGTTGATGGTTCTTCTTTAGGCACTTCTGGCTCAGTAGGTTTTTTAGTTTCTGAAGTTTCTGGTTTCTCTTGTTCTGCTGGTGCCTGGTCACTTTCTTTTGGCTCCTTCCCTTTTTCATTCTGCAAAGCATGCAATTTTAACCATAAGATATCGCAGAATATTCAAAATCTAACTAATGTGTTCATTTTACCGATGGCATTGTAGCTTATGGCAGCCCTGCAAAGCAAGAGAAGTGAGGGCTCAGGCTTGAGCCCCCTGTCCCCCTCTTAGGGTGCAGTACTAGTTATATACAAGCAATGGCGACTCTATAGGTTCCAACGGGACACCATAAATAATTCTCTACTTCCGGGGCTGGTTGTGTCAGAATCGTAGTTGTTAACCTTAGAAAGAGTTAGGGTTTTCAAGCAAAACTATTTTCTATTTAAGCAGCAATGTTTCATATCTTCTTGAAGAAAACAAAAGTGTTGATTCGGTCAAGTCTGGCCATGTTGTTCGGATCCATATCTTCTTCGATTCAGCTAGAAACTTGGCTTGAATTAGGTTTCGGATCCTGAATTTTCTCATATTAACCCTCCATCAACACCAGTCCTTCATCGACCATTGGACCGAAGAATAACCTATCCAGTTGGCTGTTGTGTGAACAGGGCGATGCAAATGTAACGGTGTGTATGGAATTGCATTGCATAAAAATAAAGTGCAGGGAACATAGCTAAGAGGCTGAAAGATACGTTCCAAAATCCAACGAAGAACACCCCACAATCTGACACAATTTAATCGAATTGGTAGGAAACAGATGATCAGAATAATCCAAGCCCCAACAAACAGTACAGCTAGATACAAGTCTTCTATGGATGTCAAGTACTTTCAGCCATAAACCATCAATTTTGCCTTGCTTTATGGCGGCGCCCACCACCGACTAGGGCCATACATATCCAGCCTATGCTGCTCAATAGTTGCTTTCTATTACTGTCAAGATTTAACATTCCTACCTAGATCCTTCATTGTCATAAAAGTTTTTAGATATATTTTTCTATCCCTCAATATTTTTATATCCCCTTTCTCACATCAAAACTAAGTTATCTAACTATGCAAACTCCGTTTTTAATATATATTCGGTACTGTTGATGCATGTATTTTTAAAAAATATTTTTCATTTAAAAATATATTAAAATAATTTTTTTGAATTTTTTTTATAATGCATATCAAAATCATAAAACAAATGCTAAAAAAATATAAATTTAATATTTTTTTTAAGGAAAACATGTTTTTAAATAGTATCAAAAAATAAAAGCTACTACGGTACAACAAGTTGTTATTTCTTTATCTAATAAGAAGATCGCATTAAAATAATAACATACGAATACCTTCTAACTATTAATATATAAAACTAATGTGGGCAACAATAAAAAAATATATATATGTCATTCAACTATTAAAAGTTATGAAAATGAAATCACAGAAAATATTGAGGAAAATCATGGAAGAACCAAACAAAAAATGGGTCCTTGATGAGAGTTAATTTGTTTGTATGTCATCAAATGAATATGCAAAACAACAAAGTTGAAGATACCTTACCCAAACTTTCCTGTTCATAGAAACTAAAGCTTTTAACTTTATTGCTTATAATATCCCAACAAATAAAATAAACCTAATACAAATAGCTGCATATACTTGAGTTTTTCATAGAGAAAGTGGGCTCAAGGGAAAAGTTTTACGTGAGCTTAAACTTTAATTATTGCTAAAGAATGTCTTAAAATAAAATAAAATCAAAATCTTTCATTTATGTATGCACAAAAAATAAAAATAAAATTGTATGGAAAATCTTGATGTAAGAAATAAAATAAAAAAATAAATACCTCCTTGAACAAATTACTTAGAGAT
The DNA here is from genome assembly GCA_018804465.1 of Populus tomentosa. Taxonomy (NCBI): domain Eukaryota; kingdom Viridiplantae; phylum Streptophyta; class Magnoliopsida; order Malpighiales; family Salicaceae; genus Populus; species Populus tomentosa. Next base: position 2,541,578 of record CM032005.1, read on the forward strand.
CGTCTCTTGTTGTCATCAACAATCTCAGTCTCCTCCACCTTATCACCACCAGCATCACCAATATCTTTCTCAAAAACGACTTTCTTTTCCTCTTCATCCACAGCGACAGCCTTATCTTCAACCTGAACATCACCACCTGTTGCCACCACAGCTTCCTCCTTGGCAGGCTCAGGAGTCTCACCCTCCTTCAACACCTCAGGTTTGGTGGCACAGGCTCCCATATTATCCTTCCTTCTCTCCCTTTAACGAGTAACTATTATCCTTTCTTTTGGTGTACGTTAAAGAAAGTTAAAAGAAAGATTCAAGAATTGTAGACAGACAAGGAGAGGAAAGAAAATATGGGAAACTTAAATATAAATAAAAGAAGATGAAGGAGAAACGTGGGATGCTATTTTTTTGGCTCCGGCATCCACTCTGTGATGGAGGGAAGCGTATGTGTATATATATAGACAGAGAAGAAAGAGGAAGAAAAGAAAAGATAGACGGAGAGACAAGAAAAACTGGTTTGAAAATTAAGGGTTTTCAATGTTTTTTCGGAAGCTTGGTTTTTGTGAAATATTTATTAAAAATTTTCTTAATTTGGAATTACGGTAGAACAGGTGTCCCAGGCTGTGAGAGGGAGAGGGAGAGGGAGAGGGGGGATGTTTCTGAGAAGAGTTGGGGAAGGGAAGGAGAGGGAGGGAGAGAAGGAAGGAAAATGGATGGTTTTTTTTTTGTTTAAGCGGGGAATTTGAGGGGTTCATAATTCATTTATTGTATTTAATTTAAATTTTATTATTCATTTATTTTTTTTAGTTTTTCGTGTTCTGTGCGGGTGTGAGTGCGTGAATATTTGGTATTGTAAGAGATTTTGTAGTTATGATTTAAAAAATTAGATTTTAAAAAAATATTTTTAGTTGTAGTTTTAAAAAAATAAATTTAAAAAAAAATGTGTTTTGTTAAAATTATTATGAAATTAATTTTTGTATGTAAAATAAATAAAAAAAACATATTATTTAAATTTTTATAAAATTAAAATTTAAAACGTAATTATGTGTGGAATTCAATTTGATTAATCAAACAATTTTTTTTTTCTATAATGGAATAAAAATCTGAAGTTATTGGTCAATTTAAAAAATAATAATAATTTTTAAATGTGATATTAGCTTTTAAAATATTAATAAACAGTTAAAAGCAACAATCATAGTTTAAAGCTAAAGCCGATTCCCAAACAAACACTAAGTTTTTGTACTTTTGTGTGATGTTGTGTGGATGTTTTTCATTGACTTAATTTTCTAGTAATTTATAGAAAGAAAAGGGGACAATTGAGTTGGCTATGGTATTAATGTAGGTCCCAATTACAGGTTGGCTCAATGACTCTTGATTTCACATAATAAAACCTACATTTAAATTAGGGTTTCTTTTTGAGTTTTTGATAGTTTAAATATAAGATTTATTAGAAATAATAAAAAAAGGGTTTTTAAAATAATACATGCGTGTCTGTTAGCTGTTCTTGAGATATATTTAGAAATTTCAAAAGCAAAGAGAGAAAAAAAGATCGAAAATTATGTTCATTGTCTAGCAAGAAAGAAAAATCGAGAGAAAAGCAGGGAAATTTGAAGACAAATAAAAAAATTGAAAGATGTAAAAAGAAAGAATGTAAAGATAAAATTTGATTGTGGATTTATTTGGAAGGTAATTACAGCAAGAAAAAAAAGTTAGAATTAGTTGAATTTTATTTTTATATAAATTGACAAATAATTTATTTTTTTTTTTTGTAAAGGTTTTGGAAAAAAAAAACATCTTGATAGTTATGATCCCATCAGCACAACTTTTTAATAATTTTGGTGCTTCAAATTCAGAACCCTATTGAAGTGCCAAAACTAGCATATCTTAATTAAAATTCTAATTTTACTAGTAAGAGGAGGCCACACTCTTGCATCCATTCATTTTCATGGAGGCCGAGAGACGTAGAGAATCTAGAGAAAGCCAGAATCTGGGCGAAGTTGTTTTGTGACAGATTATGTGTATATTGATTTGTTTTTATGTTTTAAAAATATCTAAAAGAAAATTAAATTTTTTTTATTTTTTTAATGTTTTTCGATCATTTTAATGCATTGATTTTAAAAATAATTTTTTAAAAATAAAAAACATTAGTTTGATATATTTTTAAGGAAAAAACACTTTGAAAAACAATCGCAACCACAATTCCAAACAGACAAAATCTAATTAAGGTTGGCGGGTCAATTCGGGATTTAGATAATGTTTAAGAGTATGATAACAGTTGTTTTCAAAGTGTTTTTTTCTCGAAAATGCATCAAAATAATATTTTTTATTTTTAAAAAATTATTTTTGACATTAACATATCAAAATAATCTAAAAACATAAAAAAAATATTAATTTAAAATATAAAAAATATTTTTTTTTTCAAAAACATTTTTGAAATATAAAAACAAACAAGTCTTTAATCATGTCTTAAATTAAACTAAATAGAATTTAACCCGATCAAATTTAATAAATCAACTCACAACTTATAACCTATTAATTCAATCAAAATTTGACATGATTTTAATAAAAAAAAAATTATTGTTATTTGAACTTTTTAAAAAAATATCTAAGAAAGCACATGACCTGAACACTTAAACCGACAGAGTTTAATAACTTTTTATATACATATACAGCTGGTATCAAAGATGCTTCTTGTTGAGAAAAAAAATAAAAAGAAAAGAAAAGCAAAGAGCTACTGTTTCATGAGAGGTAGGGCAGTTGTGGTGCCCATATAGTTTCATCGTGTTGGCCATTAGAGAAAACTATTCTATCATCAAGAAGTGTTTTGCAAGGTTTGAGTTTATTTTAATTATTAATGCTCTCTTGAGACAATCCTTCCTTGCAATCACATCTTGTATGCACCATGGGGCCATCACGATTAATTAAAAGGGAAAATCTGTAATAGCATAAAGTTAATTTTATTATTATTATTATTATTAATATAGATATTTGGGTCAATTTACACGTACTTCGACTAATATTACGGACTTTAAAGTTAATAATCATGTAAACCTCTAGTGGTTTTGAAGTTTATAAGACTCAAACTAATAATCTATAGATAACAAACTTATCAGTTGAAGATATATCCCTCAAAATTATCATAACTTTAATTTAAACTCATGGGTTGATGTATCCACTTCACCTCTTGACATGACCACTCTTGAAATTGCTTGGGTTGTAATGTTAAGTATGTCATTTATTCTTAGACTATATATTTATATTTGTGTTTTAAATGTATTTTTTAAAAATATATATATTTTTATTTTTTATTTAAAATTAAATTTTTTAATGTTTTTAGATCGTTTTGATATGTTGATATCAAAAATAATTTTAAAAAATAAAAAAATATATTATTTTGATGCATTTCCAAGTAAAACATATTTTAAAAAACAACTACTACCACACTTTTAAACATGTCCTTTATCTATCATTTATTTTAATCAATTTGATTGTTACACTTTATTAGCTAGGGTTATAACTTGATAGGTGTTTGGTGTTGTGATGTAGAATTTATTTAAAAAAAATAACATTAACATATCAAAATCATTTAAAAATACCTGAAATATATATTAATTTGAATTTTTTTAGACAAAAAACAATAAAACAGGCAGGTTATAATAATAATAATAATAAAACACTGTTTTTGCTGGATGTAGAAAAAGTTTTTTTTTATAAAATCTAATTCAATTGCACATAATTTGTTTAAACCTCATGAAAGAGAATTAAACTATAATCTATGAAAACTGCCAAGAAAACTACTGTATCTTGTGTACATTTATTATATTCTATTGAAAAATTATCCATGCACAAATTTTTATATTAAAAAAATTCAAACGAATTGATATATCAACTAATAAATAGTAATATAAAGATTCGATGAATTATCTAACCTCCCATTCTATAATCATTTGCCAAAATTATTTTTCCTTTCCATATGCATGTATTTCTCTTCAACAGTGTAAAAGAGTAGAATAATAAATATCAATGTACGTAGAGGTTTCAATTTAATCTTTATCAGAATAAATAGTAACATAAATTATATCACAGAAAAAAAAAAACTTTATTGTGAAATACGAATTGCCTAGATTTAATGTGAGGCGTGTCAAAAATGTAAATGCAGTATAATATTTTCTATAAATATACACAACTAACGAGTATAATATTTTCTATACTAAAAAACTTGGGTACAATGTATTTTATTCACTGTTTATATAGATAGTAAAGGAGATGGCTTCTTTCTTTCTGTTTTTGCACTTTCCTCCTCTCTTTTTTCTTATTATTTTTCATTATTTTTTTAATTTTATTCTTTAATATTTACTTAATTTTGAATTTGTCTTCGTAAATTATTTCAATTTACTTTTTATAAAATTATCAAAATCTCAAATAAATATCTCAATATTTGATTTGTACTCGATTTTATGAGAGTTTATTTTTGTTATTGTTTTATTAAGTAAACAATAGTTTAAAAAATAAAATTCTTAAACCTGATAGAGTCCATAATCTAGATCATGAATTTGACTAATTAAGTTACGAGTTGCATTTTTTAAAAGTCATCTTGATTTTTTAAAAAGTCAAATCATTTTTTTTACTAATCGATCGTGTTGATTTTGGACCCTTCAAATGGATAAAATCAAGTCAGGGCAACTTTTACATAATTTAATTTTAAACTCAAGTTAGAAAAGAAGTCCAATCATGAGGTTTTAAGGTAAACCAATTAAACTAAATTTAATAATAAATACCAAATAATTTTCTATAGCATGAATATTTTTTTCCAAGTTGATTTTGTTTTTTTAATTTGAATCACAATGTAACATGACCACGTAAACTAGTAAAGTATAAACCAAAAGGTACCTTTTTTTTTTTTTTTGCGAAAGTTGTTTAAGGAGCTAAAAAAAGTCATATAATAATTGTCACACGTATACGGCGTCGCGGCGATCGCTCACCACCCCCATCATCAGGTGTGGTATTTCTATGTATTTCGACAAGTATAGGGAGACAAGGAATTCTTGTCTCTTTTCAGTAAAAAAAATAGAATGGGAGTCGCCACCTAGTATTTTGGTCACTAGAAACCCTAACTGGTCTCGGAGATCGGGTGTGGAGACTAGTTGTGTAAAGAGAAGGTATTAGCACCCCAAATACGTCCTACCTAAGGTAAGTTGCATTGTTTTATTATCTGATAACAATCTAAGGTCTTGTCATGTTAGTCTGTTTATGGTTCAAGAAAAGTCATCCTCAGTAAGAAGATTTTTATCTTATGGGGTAAAACCTAACCAATCTAATGTCTATAACAGAATTATCTTTTTACTATTAGGAATACGTTTTACGTATAAATTTGTAATCCCAGATATTAAAACAAAACAAAATATTTTTTGATTTTTTTTGAAATATTGACCGCGTTCTCGTGATTTTAATAAACTGGTTATTTAATATTGAAGTTTTCTTTGTTATATGAAAATACAATATGATTTCTTTTTTAGCTTTGAGAGACTAGGCCGTATGCATTAAAACAAAACAAAAAATTTGAAAACCGGTTATTTTAATACCGAATTTGTATCTTTACGATATAAAAATACAGATCGATATTAATCAAAATGGCATAAAACAAATACGCAGGGAAATTGTAATTTCTTCAAAAATAAATTTTTTGAAACAAAAAAAATAAAATGAACTAGACCAGACCCGGCCTAATTGTGGGGGTTGGACATGTATTGACCCAGCTACAAGGCTGCACTCGGCCCAGCCGCGTGGGCTGGGCTGATGTTCCAGCCCAACAAACAAACGGTTGGTTACTTTGCTGAGCATAGTAATCAGCTAAATATAATTAGATAGTTATTGTGCTAAGCACAGTAACTACTTAATTATTTGTTATAGAACGTAAGTCACGTTCTGCATGCAAATGAAAAAAGGAAAGAGAAAATAAACTAGGGGCAGCGGGGGTGAGGAGGTTACTTGGAGTGGCGAGGCAGTGCTGTTGGTGGTGGTGGCAGAGGCTAACGGCAGTGGTTAGGCGGTGTGCTTGTAGTGGATGGCGATGCTAGACGGCGGTTCTGCCCTTTCTTTGTTATGTGTTTTTTCCTATGTTTCTTCTCCTTCCCGTTTCTGTCTCCTGCTCCTTTGTCTCTTCTTCCTCTCTTTCTTTTCTTTGTTACGATGGCTTAAAGTGGAGTTGTTGCGGTGGCGATGGGGAGGAACAGAAATGGAGAAGTCGTGGCACAGTTGTTGTGGCAACCAGTGCTGTTGTTTTCCTTCTTCTTCACAGTGTTGCAGTAGGGGGAGGAAGATGGTAGTTGCCGTGCTGCTCCTCTTTCTTCTCTGCAAAGATATCAGCTGGAAGCCCGGTGGCAGCTGCAGTACTACTCCTCCTTCTGTGTAAAGATATCAGCCTCTATGTTTTCTCTTTTGTTGTTTTTTTTTCCTTCTCTATTCGGTTATGTTTCTTCCCTTTGTCACCGCTCTTCTCCTCTCTTCTAAAAAAAAATCCCTTTGTTTATTCACCTTCTCCTTGTTTTCGTCCTTTTTCTTCACCAGTTTCTCTCCAAGAAAAAAAATCCTTTATCTCCCTCTTTCGGTTTTTCTTCTTTTTTTTCGCTGCTCCCCTCCCCCTTCTGTTTCTATTTTTGCTTCTTCTTCTTTTTCTCACGGTGCAGGTGCTATTATCAACGATTGGGAGGACAGTGGCAGCTGGCGGTGGCTCTGGTGGTTGTGACAGGAGGCCACGGTGGAGAAAGAAACAGAAAGAGGAGCAGTTGCTGGAAACCCGGACAAAATATGATTGTTTTCTTAACTTTGAACCCCGGATCCTCTCTCCCTAGAACATGAAGATAAAATTTATTTATAGGCAGTGGAAGAGGTACATTTTTTCTCTTTTGGTGCAAAATCTCAGCCCTTGGTTCGACCCAAAACCATCCCAACCATCGGCTCAAAGTAGCAATGATGAACTATCAGTTTTGTGTAGGAAAATGGTTGGTCAGGTTAGCCACTTTGGGGCGGTGCCACTGTCTCTGCAGCCTCGATCAACCCGAACGGTTTACACTAGCATGTAGTCAGGAATCATAGGATCGTTTGCGTGTACGTCTCATCCAATTTAGTGAAGAAACAAGGAACCAAATGCATTGGGAAGGTGGCCACCCAACCAGCCTCGCTGGAGAAGGAGATGAATAGTATCTTACGATTTAGTCCTTCAATTTATGATTTAGTTTTATCTACACCCCTGATTGGCTTCAAACTTTTAATTTTATTCAATTTTACCCATGAAGAACTTCAATTTAAACCCCAGATTTCGATGCATTTTTCCCTTTAATCCTTGGTTTCGAATTTCTTCAATCAAGTCCCTAATTGGCTATCAAACTTCAATATCTATGCAATTAAGTCCTTGATTTGACCAAATCAACTCTCAAAATTTCTACTTTTACCCCTAGAACTTTAATTTCTTCCAATTAAAGCCTAAATTGACATAAAAATCAATTTTTCTTGTAATCAACTCTCCATATATTCAATTAAACCTTCAATAAAATTTAATTGAGTCCATAAACATCTGATTTTGTACTTTTCCTCCTCAAATCAAGTTTTCTTCATCAACAAGGCTCTCATCAGTTAACGATATACTATCAAATTTCAATCTTTGTATTTTTGAACCTCCTAAACCAATTTTTGACCATTTTTATAGGCGCTTTGACATCCTTTTTTCACTACTATTATTTTTTTGATATATTTTTTTATTGATTTTTTTTTCTTTTTTTTTTATATGGAGACCCAAAAATAGATTACGACAATAATAATAATAATAATAATAATAATAAATGAGCAATGATGATTTCATATGGTTGGGCTTTTCATGACAAATTAAATCTGGAATAATGGTACATGGGCTGAGCATTTAAATCCAATGCTTGATCTTTGGTTAGCCCACATCGTGATTATTATTATTCTTGGGTATAGGATTCCAGGGTTTCTTGGGGAAAGTGGGAAACATAGCACTCCGAAAATAATGATAAAAGGAGAAATTTTCATTTTTTTTCCTATTATATTTTCAAATTTTGATTTGTATTCTCCTATTTTTTTCAAATTTATCAATATAAGTTATCCAATGACACTTGCACATTTATACAGTTTTGTGGAAAAAAAATACAAGTATAAAAAAGATATATCCATGTACATTTATTTTTTAAAATACAGAGATTCAATATAAAATTATCTCATAGATTAGATTTATTTTATCTAGCTATTTCTAATTTTATCTCCATGTACTAATTTAGTTCTTGAATTGAATTGTTGAAGTATATAAACCAATTAATCTTGACTTGAAGTGTCATACCTAATAAAAATTAATTGATTTAATGGTATTTAATATTGTGATAATTTTTATAATTATAATTTAAAAAGGTAAATTTAAAAAAAAATACAAAATCTAACTTTTTTAATCAAGGTTTTAAGATAAAATTACTAAAGAATCATGCAAATCTATAATATATATTGATTAATCAAACACCTTCAAATATATAATCGAAACAAAATACAAATGACACAATTCTGCATATCGAGAAAAAATAAAAGCTAGTTCATATGAGTCATCTAAAAACAACACATCACTCGCTCAAAGAGATATCTAATTTACTTAACATAAATTAAAAGAGATAAAACTTATACAACATGACTTTGAAGATCAAATTTAAGTGTTTGTTTAGTAGTGTAGTTGCGGTTATTTTTCAAAATGTTTTTCATGCCGAAATGTATTAAAATAATTTTGTTTTTTATTTTTTAAAATTATTTTTAAGATCAGTACATCAAAACAATCCAAAACATATAAAAAATTAAATTTTAATAAAAAAAAATTATTTTTTTAAAAAACATAGGTTAACTTGGATTTTCAAAAGCTTATTAAGACATGACCATCAGGCTATTGGAACACAAATCCTCGTTTATTTAGTTATTCTGTTAAATTAACTATTCGTTATTGTAACATATAACAACAATTGACATTTTATATATATATATATATATATATATAAAATTTCATTAAATATTTTTTATGTATTGCGAGTAGTAATTTGGTGTTCGTTTTTCAAGAATTTTTGCTAAACAATTCATATTATCCAATAATATATTTTTAGCAATTTTACTGAAGAACTGGTGACCTGCAACCTATATCGAGACAAGGTTTGGTTCCCTTTTTAATAACATTATAATAAAAGTTCCAAAACTAAAGTTATTTACGAGCTAAGAAAGTTAATCAAAGTAAATTTAACGGGTTAAGAATGTTAGTCATGATAAATTTATTTTAAAAAAATCAAAATAATATTATTTTAAAAATATTTAAATTAAATTTTAACTAAATTAATCAAGCAAACTTCATGTCATTTTAAAAAAAAAAATTATATCAAGATAAATTAGCTAAGTTGCATATTATTTAATAAGATTAGGTAAAAAAAATTAAAAATTAAATAAAATTCATGTTAACATAAGTGTTTATGATTTTATTTTATTTTTGGTGTTTGAGATTGTAATAATGATTTTTAAAAATTATTTTTATAAAAAAATATTTTTTATTTTTTGAAATTTATTTTTATCATTAAAAGAAATTAAAAAAATTAAAAAAAATTTAATTAATCTTTTCGAAAGCAGGAAAAAAACCACTGTCAACCGTACCATTGGGCAAGGAAAGGACTTCGCCGACGCCCTCACTTCCCTCGCTAATCACACAAACTCTCACTTTCTCTCTTTCTTCCCCCCTCGTTTTTTCGTGCCACAAGAACATCGTTTTCCTCTGTATAACAATAGCTCAATTAAAAATAAGTCCGGGAAAGCATTGAAATATTGTCTGTAGTCAAGAGTTGTTTGTTTTCCTATGATTATGCAAATACCCAGATGGAGAAACGTGATTTTACTCAAGAATTCGTTGGTACCAGCTTCATCACAATCAATAACAACAAGGACCCATTTTGCTTCAATTCATTCTACACCTGTTGCATGTGAGAAACGGAAGAGCAAACGGGTTGATGTGAGTTTAAATTCATTTTCTTCTTTCAGTTGTGGTTTTATGAGGGAAATGTTTAGATTTTTTTATGAATTTTTTTTTGGGGTTTTCTTACTTGTTTTTGTAATTCAATTCAAGGTGATGATTGATTAGCTACACAGTGTTAGTTTTTGTGTCCTTTTAGCTCAATGTGTGTGAATATATTCATCGGGGTTGTTTCTTTTTGAAATTCAAGATTGAAACTTTATGTTTTGTTTGTTGCTTATTAGTCATAATTCGTAATGGTTCAGCTGGATTCTACTGAAAGATCCCTATTTGTATTGGGTTAGAAGTTAGAACCTATCTTCATTATTATTGGGAGCTCTGCGATTGCAGTAGGTTATTATGAACTAAGCGGACTTGTTCCATGTTCCGTGTCCCATGCTATGAACTGAACCGCATCTTTAGGCGGGGAGGAAACATGAAGCTTGCACTTCTTGGTAATTCAAACTGTACTATGACTATGACCTTGAGTTGAAATATGGAATGGGAAATTTTTCCTCGGGTTGAAAATGATTAAGTGGAAAATTTATAGCAGTTCAAAAATTTCTTGAAGCTGAATATATTTGTGTTCCGAAAACTTCTAGGTGTGCTAACTTGTTCTCAAAAAATAAATCTTGAACTCTTCAAACTCTTAGCAACTCTAGACTTGAATGAAACTACCCAAATTCCCATGAATTCTGGTGAAATTTCGACAATATTCTGTTCTACAACCAAAAACTGTTGCCATTGACTTCCCATTGTCACGTGGATTCCAAAAGTATGAATCTTTTATCATTTAGATTTTAGATACAAATTGTATAAAGTGTATTTCTCATTTATCCCTGAGGAAGTTATGAGAGTTGTACATGCCTCTGATAAGCTGCTAGAAGCATATTTGGGTTTCTCTTGTTTGGGAGCATCATATGGCCAAACCAAAAATTTGGATGACGAATAACCAATTTTAAATCTAAATGCTCCTTTTCCAGTTTTTTGAATGTTTTGGCCCACATGAAACAGGGAGATGATATTTTTTGGTATACTATTTCTCTGTAGTTAATTTTTTTATTAGATGTAAGTTAGAGATTCGTCATTGTTTTTGTTAGTTACATTCTTCATCTATTTGCTTATTTTCTTACAGCTGTGTGGATACTAAAGATTGCCTATGAGAAAGACTAACATTGTTCCTTGGCCAGGATAAAAGAGGATCTCAACAGCCATCTAAGGTAAAGAAAAATGTTGCCACTTCTGGTCAACAACATATGTTACTGTTTCTCTCCCTGCTTAGAAATGGAGATGTTAAAATTTACTTTTCACATAAATTTCAAAAGTCATAAAGCTTTTCTTGTGTCTCCTATCTTGATAAAATTTGCTTTTTTACCTTTTACATTTAATGAACTTTGTATGCACTTCCCTTTCCTGTCAGTGTATTTATTCATTCAGTTCTCTTTAAAAAAAAACAAAATTGTGACATGCAAATATAACTTCAGGATTACATAAAATTTGTAAGACGCCAAAAACGTGCTGATGAGAAGAGAGCATTGAAAGACTTTCTCTACAATAATGGACCTCTTAGAACATTTCAGGTAAACTTTTCTGTTACTTTGTCTGAATTAACAGAAATCCTTGGTGCAAACTTACATTATTGCATTGACATTTTACAGAGCATTTTAATTGGAAAACTCTATAAACAAGCAGTCAATCATTCTCAATAGCACAGTTTCACTGTTATAGCCTAGATTTCTCTAAGAAGTCTTTTATGTGACTGTATATTGCATCCAGTTTTTGTCTTTGCAGAAAGGATTTACTTGATGATTTTGCAATGAGTGTATGGATACGATCAGTGTCTTCTTGCTGTGAACCTTCTTTTTCTAGTTTTATATCTATCTTACTCAAATTCTAGTTGTTTAATGAAAAGGTGCAGCATCATCATATCAGTTGTGTAGTTTTTTGGAATGGCAATCTGAATCATGAATCTGATGCTCCATTTTTTTCTTGACCAGAAACAAAAGCCATGAATTGTTCCCTGTTTGTTTATTATTTGAAGCATATGTATTTTCTCAGAGACAGAGCATGTACTTCAACCTTTAATTCTCTTTTTTTTTCTGGTCAAAAGTTTAGCTTACATGTTTTAGAAGTGATACTGATTTGCATTTTTATCAAGCACAAGGACCCGATATGGTCATCCAATGCAGAGCCGCCATTTGGCTCCAGAAAAAGGAATGAAAAGGCTTATGCTCGATCTGCTAAGAAATATCACCAAGACAGGATAAGAAGTGAGCCTTTTCCTTTTCCTTTCCTTTTGTTTATTATTTCAGCCAACTAGCCATAGTACAATGTGACTTCCTCGCTTCTCACAAAAGGATGGACTCCTGACTTCATGAAATGATCAGGTCAGCTAAGAAGAGAGAGTTCTGCAGAGGACTCTGGTGATCCTGAGACAGTTTTTCATGCAACATTTGGAAACAGATGGTATACGTGGTCTAATAAGTCTTTCCAAGGAGAACCATCTGGATTTGAGTGGAGAGAGCCTCCAAAGTGGAAGGACCAAAGATTCAAAGAATGGGATGCTAATCGAGAAACAGAGTCTGACAATGCATCGTATTCTGTGGGATCACATTCTGACAGAACAATCCTTGGTCTGCCTCTAACCGGTCCTTTAAAGATTGAAGATGTTAAGAACGCGTAAGTGCTTTACTGCTTTTCTTGACCATAAAAGTAAGCATATTTTTTAATCTTTGATTCAGCAAATCTTCTTCATTACACCATTATTGATCATTTCTACCTTAATTATGCCTGCAGTTTCCGCTTATCAGCTTTAAAATGGCATCCTGATAAGCATCAAGGTGCTTCACAGGTCAGTTAATAAATTTATCCCTCCACCCATACCAGTTTCCAGAAAATTGTGTTGTTTTTGTCCCTTATTAGACTTCGTTGTTTCTTGATCAACCAAGACACTGCCCATCTATAAGCAGGATATGGTATCAAATCCTCGTTGCATCACTTTCTGATGATTATAGGGCACACCTGTATCTATCATTTGTCTTATAAGTAGTGTGTTTAGAAGTGCTAAGGTTTACTAAGGCTAGTTTGAAATAAGTACGTGGAAAACAAGACAAGGATTCTCTACAATGACATTGTAGACCAATTGAAAGGGATGCAGTGCAGCTTGACAGCGTGTTTGTTTTGGGTACAAAATATCATGGCTTCAAATCCTGTCATCCCTACTTATTACTTCACCTCTGAGCAATACAATAACAAGGGATAAATTTAAAATTAGTAAGGTTCTAGATTCTCAAATTGAAATAGTATATGGATTATAGAATAAAACTCATAAAATTAGAAATGAGAAACTGTTGAATGAATTCAAATTTAGAACAACAGAATAACTTAAAAGTACTTCCAGGTTCAGGTGTTTTTTTCTTTTTGTATCTTTAACCAAAGTTTTTCCTCAAAAGTTATTGAATTAACCAATAATCGAACAAAAAAAATGCTATACCAGCAACCTGGCTAAACAGGTTGTAGAGAGCCAAATCTTTGGAACATCTTGAAACATGTATCTGGCTCAACCTTGATTGATATTTTCGGCTCAGAGGTCTTTAGCACCCTGGATTACTTATCTTGATGATAGCAATTAATTATTTTGATGATAACAACAATTAATGAAGTTAATATGTTTGTCAAGGATTTTAATGTTGTAAGAATTTTCCCATATCACATTGAAGCAATATGAACTCCCTGGATGCAAACATGACTTGAAGATGCCTAAACTTATATTAATGCAATCAAGTTCTTATATAATTTAATTTGACATTGAATTTTATCCAAAATTATTTTTAATTGCCAAAATTCAGCATCCAAAATAGCTTTATTGCCGAGATTTATGCATGGTGAAAAATACCTCGTGAAAAACTCTTTTAACAAATGTTTTGGTATTTTCACTCAATTGTTTTAAAATGAAGAGCATGAACTTGATTACATGTGCTCTTACACTTTTAATCATCAAAAAGCTTTTTATCCATTTCTAGCTAAAAAGACTTAATCACATGGGTTCTTGCATTTTTTATCCAATTTTAGCTAAAATAGTAAACTTATAATTTTTTAAAGAGTTGTAGGTAACACTTTTTACACTAAAGAGGCGACAAGTGCTAACTTGTCTTAAGAGATTAACTTATTTTTTTGCTAAAGCTTTTGCAACAACTCTTTTTCTTCAAAAAATAGAAATGTAGCCGTTCCTAACATAGTGAGTAACAGCCATGTGTGGTTTTTTTTCCCTATAAATACCACTCTTTCACTTTAAGTGTAGAACACAACTTTATTTTTACAACACTTGATGCTTACAAATTCTCTTATCTAAAATAGTTTTTATTACTTTCATAATCTTTACAAAGCTTGCTTTGCATCGAATGCCTATTTCACATTCATGATAGATTACATTCATAAAGATTTGAGCTCAATTTACTGTAATCTTCTTTTCATTGTAAGGTAAATCCTTGTGAGATATATCTATTGTAAAGGTACAAGTGACACTTGAACTACTTGGAAAAAACTTTGGTTGTGAGTCATTGAAAGGTTTAATCTTAAGCCTTGAAAAAGATTGTGATTGAAAGGCTTGATCCTTGAAAAAGATTGTGAGTGAAAGGTTTTTTAATCTTGATCCTGTAAAAAGATTAGTGTATCAGTAAGATCTCACTCGTTAAGAAGACCGTGAGTGGATAGTGAATGCTTGAGCGGAGGTTTAAAGAATATAGTAGGTCTGAACCACTATAAATTGGTGTCTCTTACTCTCTATCTCATTTTGTTTGTGTCTAGCATAATTGTGTGTTGTAGCCGAAATTGATATGTTAAATTTCTTAAAGTATCAAACTTTCAATTGAATATCTAATTCACCCCTCTTAGTTGCTATTTTAGACTTTCAGGTATTGTTAGCTTCAACTTTGATTTTTTCTTTCTTGTTTTTCTTCCTTAAGCATTTATTTTCATGAATATTTGCAGGCAGCTGCCGAAGAGAGATTCAAACTTTGTGTTAACGCATACAAATCATTATGTGATGCTCTCGCCTGAGTTTAAGCAACAGGCTGCAACTGAATTCCTCACTGTCAGTCGCACCTTTTTCTTAATGGAAGCAGCAATAATGGAGAAGAGGTGTACTATATCATTTACTTATATTTTCTTCACAATATTATAAACTAGTTCTTTTGATTTTCTTTTACGCTCTACCAACGAATTCCTTAACCCATTTTCAATAGCAAGGGTTCAATTTGAGATTTCGATCATATTAGATAAATGGACACAGATGGAAGTTTTTCAAGTTTTAGGGAAGCTTGAAATAAATAAATAAATAAAACCATGTTCTAAAATGGTTCATATTCAATGCCTTTGATTAAAATATATAAATATAGGATGAAATGGATAAAATTAATTGATTAGGCGTTAAAAAGAGAATATCCCATTAGAGATGATAGAAAAAAAATTCCAAAAACATTTCTAGAAGATTCATAGAACTCCAAAAATATTTCACTTTTACCAGTTCTGC
Organism: Populus tomentosa; assembly: GCA_018804465.1. Classification (NCBI taxonomy): domain Eukaryota; kingdom Viridiplantae; phylum Streptophyta; class Magnoliopsida; order Malpighiales; family Salicaceae; genus Populus; species Populus tomentosa. The sequence goes on from CM032005.1 coordinate 2,557,132, forward strand.
AGTAGAAGATCATGTGAATAAAGAAAAAAAAAACAATAAATTATTTGACTTTATTTGGATTTGGCTTCCAATAGAAGATTATCTTTCAAAAATAATCTTCCATTTTTCCATATAAACACTTCTTACATTGTAAAATGCAAAAGCCATCTTATTTGGTAGAGATGATAGGGCTCTGGTGCCTGAAAGTGCACGTATGAGTTGCTGTGGATTATCTGGGCCATTATTGTGATTTTAACACCGCATGTTCTTGGTTCTATAATCCATGTGGGACCCTTTACATGTGTTTAATTATTTTATAAAATAATTTTTATTTAGAAATATATTAAAATAATATTTTATTATTATTTTTTAATATTAGTATATTAAAATAAAAAAATAAAAAATTTAATAAATTACCGTTTAAAATACAAATTCAAACTTCACTTGTTTCATAAAAGAATTCATATTGATTTTTTTTTTAATTTTAATTTTATTTTTTTTAACAATTACATGTAGTGTTTTTAGACTAATCAATTTCTTTTTAACAATTACATGTAGTGTTTTTAGATTAATCAAATTAATTAGATCATATTAAAATAATTTTTACATAATTTATTTTTAAATTTGAGCTAAATAAAAAAATGAGTTAAAAAAATTTCTGATATTTTTTTTTAATTTCATTCTTAAATTTCTTTTACTCATTCACCAAATTATTTTTAAACTGTATAAAAATATAATATAAATTTTAAACCAGTGACTACACTCGCTTTCGGGCTACAAATTTTCAACGGGTAGTTTTCCTCCATTCAAATTTCAAACTATAAATATAAATATAAATATAAATATTAACACAGCTGCATCTATTTATAGATAAATAAATAAATATAAAAATTACAATGTCACTAGAATAGTAAAAACTTTATTTTATTAATACTTAAAATTTAATATCTAAACCCTTTATTTTATAGTTATTAAAAAAAAACAATAATTTATAATTTTTGAACTACAATCACAGCTAAAAGTCATAACTTTTCTAAACAAACTCTTATTAAATTTTTAAAAACTTAATTAATCAAATAAAATCCAATTCAAACCCAATTAAGTCAAAAAACCAATAGAAACAATTGACCTACCCTCTCCCTGAATTGGGTGTAACAAGTATACACCTATTAATCTTACCCCCACAAAAAGAGTGTTAAGAAAAGGTAGCAAAAGTATTCATGATATATCCCTCAAAAGCAGTCCTCATCATGAGCAGTCATCATGCCCAAGACCAAGCTGCTAGCATCTTTGAATGGCAATAATAAATTATATTTCCAAAGAGAATATTAAATTAAGCATATCTACTATGAGTTCCTCTCTTGTTTTTGGGTTTGCAAAAAAAAGAAGAAAAAAAGGAAACAATAGCTTAGCATTAAAACCAATCAAGGAAACATAAAAATGGGACTCCAATTTCCAAATTGTAATTTAAATCAAGAATTTAATTCTCAAAAATGAAAACAAATTCTTTCTCACATCAAATTATTGAGATTTGAAGCTATTTTCTTGCTCATCCTTCTAACACTAGGCTTACACTTCTAAAAGACAACATGAATTTGACCAACAAGCAAGGTACTAAAAGCAAAGAAGCACAACTGAAGTAGATACCATGAAGGCATAGATGAAGATCAAGAACCCAAAATGCAAAGCCCAGTTCCTCTTGAACTTACCGAAGTAGCTCTCAGGTGGTTCTTGATAATGAATCTCAAGCTCACCCTCATCACTAAGAACAACGTGATCATGACCATACTCGTTGCTACCACTAGCTGTTCTCATCTTCAAATCCCTTAACTTCTCAGTAGCCAAGCCAAGAGTGAGCTTGTGACACCTTCTTTGGTACTTGAAACCATTGATGCACCTAAGGGTCTGAGCCACGGAGACATAGAAGATGAGGTGTGATAAAGAGAGGAGGATAATGGGTGCCCAACAATGGCGGCATTGAAGGCGATTGGGCTGTGCTTCAGCCATGAAAATGAGAGAAAGGAAGATGAAGAAGAGGAGGAAAAGCTTGTGGAGTTCTTTCTTCTGGAGGTCTATGGCTCTTTTCTTTTCAAGGGTCTTCTCAAAGTGGAGCTGGATTATGGTGTTTATAGCTTGGAAAGCTGTTTCTTTTGGGATTTGTTGGTGGTGGTTGCTCTGGTGGTGGGTTTCATAATCTGCCATTGTTGAGAGAGGGGGCTGTAGGGTGGGGGGGGACTCCTTGTTGTATGTGGCAGGGGAGGGCTAGGGGTCTGTGGAAAAGGCAATATTTTATAGTGGCTGTAATCCAATGGGACATAAAATTCTTGTAAGTATGTTCATGGACTGTTATAATAATGGGAAATTTGGAGCATTCAATTTATGGTTTGTTAATTTTGTTTTGTAAGTGAGTGTGTCCGAATTGTTGAGGGAATAGGTATTAAACTCGGGAATGGATCATGTTTTGAGTTATAAATCCGGAGAGGTAATTCCTTTTTTAATTATTATTATTAATAATATCAGTGTTCGGCCAACTTACAAGCACCTCAATTAATTCTACAGGTCCTGAAGTTAATAACCATGTAAGTCTTTAGTGATCCTGATAGAACTCGATCTCATAATCATTATAGAACAAATCTAAAATCTGACTAGTTAAGCTACCTTTCAAGTTTGAGTTAATTCATACTTGTTTAGAAGAGTGGTAAGTTTTGTTTTTTGAAAATATATTTGATTTTAAAAATTATTAAATTGATGTTTTTAATATATTTTTAATGATTTTAATGTACTAATATCAGAAAAAAAAAAATTTTCAAACAAAAAAATATTTTTAAAAATACTTTGCTTTACAATACAAAACATATACTCAAATTAATTTTAAAAAGCATATATTTTTTAAACAAATAAAAGGTTAGAACAACATTGCTTTGAAAAAAAAAAAAATTCAACGGTTTTTTTAACTGACTTTTCCTGGATCAACTTAAATGTTTGATCAAATTCCGAAATAACTCCATTATTATTATTTTTTATGAAAGTTCAATCTAGTTTAATACTTACAAAAAAAAAATCATCAATTTAATATTAAAAAAAATAATTTAAAAGGAAAAGGCTATAATAATGCTAAACAGGCACAAAACCATCCATTAGCTTGAGTTCGAGTTGATACGAAACTGAAATATAAAAGAAACTCGGCTCATACTAAAATCAGTAAAACTTGTCCAAATTAGGAAAAATCTTGCCAAAGATTGAGTTTAAAACAGAAGGGGGAGATGGTTTAGCCTATTTTGATATAGTGGTGTGAGTTTCTAGTCTGTTATTATATCTTTAATTGAAATAATTTAATCTCTAAATAATTTATTTTCCCTGTCATTTTGTCTGTTTCTTTATCTAAATTAACATAAAAATCATATGATTTATACATAATATATTTTGATATAAAAAATATCCCTTACTTTATTTTATTTTTGATTAACATGAAAATTTGGATCAGCTTGCATGCACCTCGAATAATTTCACAGGCCCTGAAGTTAACAACTATGTAAATCTCTAATAGCTATTATATTAAAAAACCATAGGGTTCGAACATGATATCACAGGGGGAATAAACTTTTTAATCTCAAATTTTTACAACTAGACCACCTACTAAATAATTATTTCGTAGTCTTAATATGATAAGTAATTTATTTGTCTTTATATTTTACAAATTGTGTTCAATAACCCTTATATATATAACTATATCAATTATGTTCTTAATTTTTAATTAGCTTATTCGTTGGAGGGTAGTTCATATAAAAATTAAACTTGGAATGAGAAATTTATTTGAAAAAAAAAATCAGTTAATTTAAATTACGTATCACAATTTTAGTTATTTTTTAAAAAACAAAACCCATAATATCTTGAAAACATGAAAGGAACATTTATTATTAGAATTTAATGTTTATTTCAAAAATGTTTGTTTATTAATTAAATATATAAAAATAACAAATTATATATTTTCTCATATAAACCTGCTCATCAGTTAATTTCAATTACGTATCACAATTTTAGTTATTTTTTCAAAAACAAAACACATAATATCTTAAAAACATGAAAAAAAAAAACATTTATTATTAGAATTTGATGTTTATTTTAAATATGTTTGTTTGTTATGTATTAATTAAATATTTAAAAATAACAAATTATATATTTTCTCATATTTTTAGTTACTAGGAGAAGAATGAAGAGGTTGTCTGGGAAGGCATAAACTTTATGATATAAACTAAGCTCATCTGTTAAGCTGCACTGCTGCATGTAATTCCTGGGAAGCTGAAATCTAATCCCAAGTATACTGTTAGTCACATAATCACAAAGGACAGGGAAGCCTGAAATTTTTTATCATATAGTATAAGAATTGGCTGGTGATCCTAATGAAAATATTTTCCCATTAAATCTTCACCTTCTTGTTGCTAACATAATGATATTTAATTCGGAGTATAACCAATTTAAAAATAAAAATAGTTGTGATCGAGTCCTTCCAATTTTTTTAAAATAAATTTACATCAAAACTGTTTCAAATTTTATTTTTATATTTGTTCTTGTAACTAAACATGTTTTTATCTGTTTTGTTCTGGGACGCTTAACAAATGCAACTCCAAAGACATGCCTCTTACCTCCACTATAATTGTTATTTTTTATTGGATTAAGATGGTTTCAATATTAATCATTCTTCACATGCTTGATGGTGATCTCTGACTTCTTTAGCAAATTGTTAGCAGTGTTGAATACTTTACAAAGACTTTGTAAGGGGCCCAGATTAGCAGAGCTCATCTTCATGGCCAGTCTTCACAAGACTGGAAACCTCCTCATCTCTTGGCACTATCAGAACTATGACCTTCACGCACCCCTTTCAACAGGAGTGTCCATTTTTCTCTACCATGATCACCACAGCAGCACCAATTTGCAGCAGTGAAACTTTCCCAGATCAAGAATGTTACACACATATGCCACAGAAGTGCAGAGCATTTTTCTTCCAAGCTTCAGGATTGGAGGCCTGCCAGGGCAAAGATACAAGGATGGATAGTAGATGGGAGGAGTCAAAAGGTACTGCTTTTGCCAATCACACCAGATCAGCTTGCGCACGGGTGATAATGATAGGCACTAGTCAAAAAAGGGAATCACTTTCAACGTGGTGTTAGTGATGAGGGCAGTCTGCCATTTTTTTTCTCCCATAGTTTATCCCCTCTTTACCTGCTCCATGGACTGGTCCCTCCTACACAAGAATAACCAAACTATTTGCAATTTGTCATCTAAAAAAGTGATGGTAGTCTGCACTGCTCATGTAGCATTTGATTGATACAAATATGAACAAAGATTTCCCCACCTTTGCATACATGTGTGAGCTTTCAAAAGCTAAAAAAGTGAAGTGTAAACTATTTTAGTACATATTAACCTACTACTAATTTCAACCTCTATCTCTCTTGACAAGTTTATTCAACAAATGATGACCATATACACTATACAAATGCAAAGATGCCGCTTTCTATGAGATGTATTCCTAATTGGTTCTTGACAATATGGTCTTCGAAACCGTAAAGTTCATGGAACCATGGAAGAACTCCATAATCACTTTGACCCCCATCTCAGAATAAGGCAAACTAAGTTTAGCTGTGGAAAGAAATTCGTTGTCTAATTACTCCATAATTTCCATTGAAGAGGGATCAATAGCTACAATTCCATAACCATCTCCATCTTCTCTGCCTCTATAGTCTACTTGAATCTGATCAACATTTTCGCTTTCTCTGTCTTCTGTTGTGGCAGAATCTGGCAGTTGTTGATCTCCTTGGCCACCCATCATATGCATTAAAAGTTCTTCAGGCTTCAACTCGTAACTGGGATTATCAACCCTCCTCGTCTTCTCTCTGTATAGAGCATCAAGCTGCTGAAAATAAGGACAAGTCTTAGAATCCCCAGGTCTTTTTTTATTGCTATCTTTTACCCTCTTGAAGTACTTGTTCATATTCTCCCATTTCTCTTTGCACCTCTTTGCACTCCTATCATAGCCGAGATTTTTCATTGATGTTGATATCTCCTCCCACAGCGGCCCTTTTGGTCCATTTTCTTGATACTGGAATTCAAGATAAGTTCTTATCTTGATCAAAGATTCAATTTCTTCTTTAGGCCATCTTGATGAGCTCATGCTGACAAAACTCTCAATACTGCTATTTTCATGTGTCTTCACTAAATTCTCCACTGGAACTGCTTGGTTCATGGACAACTGCACTGGAGCTGTTTGATTGTCAGGAAATTTCATCGGGACTGTAGGGTTGTCAGGAAATTGCACCGGGATACCTTGCTCAGAGAACTTCTGTAAGAATGCAAGCACAGCTGCATCTTTCGCAGCTGCAATCGCTCTTTCGTGAACTAAAAGCTCTTGTTCTCTCTTAATCCTATCCAATTCTTGCATCTTCCACACTTCTTCTCTGGCTATCCTTTCTTGCTCGCATTTCTCTATTGCTTCTAGAAACTTATTTTGCAAATTCTCTTGCTTTTCTATCACTTCCTTCATCAACCTCTCAAAAAAATTTGTTAATCTCCGCTTCTTCTTTCTTGTTCCTTCTGATTCCTCACTCGAAGTAGATGCAGTTGAAGTCGAGGTGGCATCAGTGCAATTCATACTAGGACTCTGGATAGAACATGGAACATCATTTGGGATGAAGCTCACTGGGTTTACCGAGGCCGAAGGCATTAAACAATGATCTTTATCTGACGATGTAGGTGACACTAATGCATTGGTCTTATCTATAGCTTGTAATTGTTCAAAAAACCTATATGTCTTGCCATTCGGCCTACCGGACTGACTTCCTTTGGTTCTTCTATGATACTTGTAAATATTTTCAAACTTCTCTTTGCATTTCTTGGCACTTCTGTTATACCCAAGCCCATTCAATTTCCTGATAGCAACAGTACCAATAGGAAAAAAAAAATTCCATGGTCTCACTAAATGCTTAAACTTTGAATAAACCAATAAAAAATAGCAAACATGATTCAATAACTAAAAAAATTAACACACGCAGTAATTTGAGCTAAAAAGCTATCCTTATTAGACCCTTTTGACACTATACACAAAATTTAATGCTAATTAACTTAGACTATAAAAAATGAACACAATAGACAAAAAGAACAGTACTTTTGCAATTCTGCTCAGATGGGTACCTAAAGATTGATTATCATGCAATAATTTGCTAAAAACAAGGTTTTCTCCACCATTTTCTCAGCAACCAAACGTAAAATGACAAAAAAACATAAAGCTCAAAACTTTACGTCATTTTCTATCAAACTCTCCAGAAGAAGCTAAAAAACTCACCTCGAAACCTCTTCCCAAAGAGGAGCTTTAACAACAGAGTCTCTAAATGCAACATCCATATCAGACCTTATCTCCAACAAAGCTAAAGTCTCTTGCTTTGGCCACCTGTTAGCTGTTGAGCACTGCACACCCTCTTCAGCTTGCACCCTCATCCCCTCATCGCCTTCCTCGTCCTCCCAGTCACCGGCGGCAGCGCTTGAATTTTCCAGGAAAGTGGTTGATGCTTCCATGATTTTGATAGGAAACAGAAAAATTACAGCTTAGACAAGAAAGGTGAATTCTTGTAGTTAAATTTTCTTTCTTTTTTTTTGGGTTTTTGTTTTTTAAAATAAAAATGGGGTTTTCAGCTTCTCTCTTACTGCTACTACCTACAATTCTACCTTGTGGTTATGGTTCAATACAATGGTGGTGAAATTAAATTAGGGTTTTTGGTTTTTATAAAGGGATAGAGACATAAAGTTGGGAAGGTGTAATGATTTTTTTGACATGTAAGTTTTGGAAGTATTTTGGGGTTAAAGGAGATGGAGCTGGGGGTTGACTTTTGGTAAAAAATAGGAGGCTTATAAATAATTAAAAAAAAAAATTGATAACATTAAAGGGTAAAATTAAAAAGTAAAAGGTGAAAGAATATGGAGATGATTGTGGTGGCAAGTTGTTTGTTCTTGTCTTAATAGCTAAATAAAAGGCCTACCAAGCCCATTGTTTTCCCTTTTTTGTGTCTCCATTTCACATAATGAGACTAGAGAGGAGGAATCCATGCCTTTGGATAGATATAAAAAAATGATCTTTAAGTTGTAATTATTAATATTTATAATACTAAAGATAGATATAAAAGAAAGAATTCATTTCTCATATTTCTCACCGTTAATCCAAAATCTTGATAGATTTTATATATCAATATTGACATATTAAGAAAGTTCAAGAAATCCAAAAGATATTTTTAAAAAGCATTCTGTATTATAATCTTAAAATCATGTATTTTATATATATTAAAATAAAATGAATGCTCGTGGGTGTAGATGAGGCTCCATGTCATGATGCCAAGTTTTCGAGATAAGCTGCATGTCACAATGATCTAGAGATCATTAAACAATTAAATTTGACAGCTTTGCATTGGAAATTAGGACCTTACTTTTACACCAAGGAATATGAGTGGAAAAGAATATAATAGAATTTGCTCATCTTAATCATGCAAAGCTGATGAGAGAAATTATATATATATATATATATATATATATATATATATATATATATAAAAGTGCTAGAATGGATTACTCAAGGTGTCTTTTTCATAATACTTGAGGCTGATTTTATAAAAATAGTTTTTAATTAAAAATATATTAAAATAATTTTTTTTAATTTTTAACATACTAACATATCAAAAACATTAAAAAAATACGTTAAAAAATATTAATTTAATATCTTTCAAGAAAAAATAATTTAAAAAATAAATCAAAACACAAGAAAAACCTACTCGGATAATCCTGAATGCCCTTTTCATAGATACCAAGCAAGCAACTACACGAAACAACTCACAAAAGTCCAATTTTTCAACCATAGATTAAGGTGGTGAAATTGTGTTCTTAAACCACCTATGTATGTAGATAAATGGGACCTTTGTGAGCGTGACAATCCAATTTTATAGACCTTTTGTCCTCTACTTTGCTTCAAAATATCTTGAATGGATGCTTGCTGGAGATTTCTTAGTGTCAAAATTGAAGTAAAATGGAAGTTATTATCATGGCGCCATGCATGAATGTTTTAATTCTACAAGTAACTCTCTATTCTTGACGAAGACGTCGTTTTAATTTCTAGCATTTGATTGTGGTTTAAAATACATAATTACTTTCTTCTTGCGTAAGGGAGTTCACTTTGTCAATAATTTCAACTAGCACGTATGTTTGGGATTGTTTCGAGGTAAAAGGGAGCTTCTAGTATGTTTTTATTATTATTATTATTATTATTATTATTATTATAGAGTGTATTAATCAAAAAATAATTATTTAAAAAGTATCATCTAGAAAGTTGAATGACTTTTATAGAAAAATAAAATATTTGCGTTGTTATAAATATGTAGCATGTTATTATTAAATTTAAAGAAGAAACTAAAGCAAGTGGGAGAATTAGTGTGAATCCTCTATCATTTGTTTGTGGATTTTATTGTATGATATAATATTAATAATTATTTTTTAAAGTATTTTTTATTTGAAAATGAATTGAAATAATATTTTTTTATTTTTAAAATTTATTTTTGATATAAATATATTAAAATAATTTAAAAACATGAAAAGAATTATTTAAATCTTTTTTTAATAAAAATACTTTTCAACAACAAAAAGTAAATGTTTTGTCTTGCCCTATTAGATGTTGTGTTGGCTTGGTGGCAAGTTGGTTTCTTTGACTTTGACGATTTCATCACAAATGCTTAAAGAGGTGCTGGTTTAACCTAAAAGAGCATAGAAGATTTCCCCTTGTTTTTTACTGCGTGTGAGAATAAAGTAGTCTTTATTTTAAAAGTATTTTTTTAAAATATATTTTATTTAAAATAATAAACCGATGTTATTCTTAGTGTTTTTTTTTATAGTTTCTTATTTAAAATAAAAAAATTTTTAAATAAATTTTTAATTAAAATAAACTCTACATCACAATACCATACACTCACTTAATCTAACACATTTTTTTTCTTTTTCCTCACATTTAAGACCCGTGAATACATGAAAATCTTATGATGTTCAAGTTATAAATAGTGACATCTTATAAATTACTCGATGAGATTTAATTTAAAGAAAAAGACAAACACAAGTCAGTTTCCATGGCAGCAAGAAGGGTGCTAGCTGCCTATTTCGCAAAGGAAAGAAATCCAGCTTACCTAAATCATACATGGGGTCAAGTTGAAATTTCCACCATGGAAAGTGAAAAGCATAGCTATCATCAACCAAATGGAATGGAGGGTGAGAAGTAAGCATATGAATGTGAAAGCTTCGAGGCTAAAAAAGAAAGGATTAAACTCAATGCATGTATAGTCTCTCTTGTTATAAAAGAAAATTGTATTTGAGTGTGTTTTAAAAATGATCAACTTGAAAAATTATTAAATTAATTTTTTATATATAATTTTAATAATTTTGATGTATTAATATCAAAAATAAAATATATATCTAAAAAATTTATTTTAATATATTTTTAAATAAATAATATTTTTAAAAAGTATTTGTGCGCATCTCTAATGATTAAGGAATTGCTTTAAAGGTGGGTAGAATGTGAAAACTTGTAGCTAAAAAGGAAAGGGTTAAGCCATAAGGCTTGTCCAGAAATTGGTTGGTAATTTTCAATTTTTTAAAATCAAAGTTTCAATAAGGATAATTTAAAAAAAAAAAGTCTAATAGTTTGTTAATTCTTTTACTTTATCTTTATTTTTTTAAAAAAATTACACTTTAGATACTAAATCAAACAAAATGATCAAATTACTGTTAAATATATAAAGCACAACTTCAAAATCAGCCTGCTTGCCTCTTTCTTGATCCTCTACTCTTTATTGCTTAACAAAACAGGTTTTATTTTCCTGTAATTTCAATGCATTAGAGAGCACATTGGCTCATGGCTTCATCATATCAGGTTATGTCCAGCTATGTACTTTGTTTCGAAGGTGTTTGAAAAAATAGTAAAGGTTTGGATGGTTTAAAGTGTTTTTTGTTTAAAAATATATTAAAATAATATATTTTAACTTTTAAAAAAATATTTTTAACATCTACATATTAAAATAATTAAAAAATATAAAAAATTAATTTTAAACAAACATAATTTCAACTATATTATTAAGCATTAACAAAGATGCCAACAATATTCTCCACAATCCCAACTGTAAAATTAGTTATCGGGAGCCATTAATGGAGAAATGACTCACATGAACCCCACCAAAATTAATTGTTTTGCAATCATTTTGTCAAGAAATTGATTAAATTTTGGGGCCAAATTCCACTCATCTTCTTTGCCCAGCCTTGTAAATCGAATCTAGCGCCCAAGGCAGGAAAGGGCGCCCCCAATAACTTTGTCTTGTCCAAAAATAATGGCTTCAATTATTTCCTGTGGGCTTGATAGAGATTGAAAAGAAAAGGAAGGAGGAAAAAAAGAAGTTAGCTACGACAGTGGTTAAGAGTTTTTTTTAGGTCAATGACAAAGCTATGATATTAGAATTAAATGGGTTTTCTAGTTATTAAATCAAATATAATAATAATCAATTTGTCGATTTTTTCTTGGTTTGCTTACTTGAGAATATAAATTATTATAAACATATAAAATTTAGGATACAATGTTTTCGTACCAGAGAGATCCCAAGAATTTAAAACTTGTAAAGATCAAAAGTTGTTGCTATGAGAGCAAATTCATTATTTTAGTGAAACAATTTTCTAGAATTGTGTTGATTTTTCATTTCAATCTAATAATTTAAGTTGTTAGGTAAGTTTTAAAATATAATTTATATATTATTTTCTAACATACCTCCTTAAGTAAAAACTCTTTGTACTTGAAACTTACATAAATTTACATTATTTTATATTTAATTTTTATTAAATAAATAGAAATAGTGAGATTCGAACTCGTGACTACTTGATCATTAAAACTGTAATACCATATTACAGAACCATCTCAACCCAATAGCATAAGGTAATATTATTCTCTGACAATTTCTTCATTGATTTCAGTTGGAAATTGACTCATTGCAAGCACAACACATGTAATATATTCCATTCTGGAAAAACCAAATTCATCACTGTTAGGTTTTTACAAGCAAGCAAGAGATTGTCTCTGCAACTATTGAAAATGAAAAATCAGCCCAGCTGAATTGCCTAACTGCTGATATACGCAAATTTCCTCACCACATGCATCTTCTTTACAAAAATGAAATAATCAAACCGAAAGATCATCGATTTTTCAAGGGTTTATGAGGAAAAAACTCGTATACCCACACAATTTTCAATTACTTCTTGATCAAAGAAAGTGATCCTAAAAATAATATTTGTATCTGTCAAATGTTAGAATGAACATTACATGCAATTGGTTTTGATAGATCAGCAAAATAAATGAAAATGTACCATGATTTAATCATAATCAATAAATTCCAATCAAAGATAACAGCATTATAAATGAACAGCAATGATAATTTGAGGGGGGGGGGATGAATCCGCAGTGTATATGAAACAACGCCTCAATCGGAAACCTAACTAAGGCCGTTAAACGGATCAACTCGGAGACTTTCAAACCTAAAATTAGTTTAAACATACCAGCGAGCCAGACAAGTAAACTAACATCAAACTTTAACCTCACATCAATGGAAAACACAATTTTTTGGATTCAATAAAACAGACTTAATCTGTAGTACATTTTCTGTAGACAAAATTTTGAAAATTAAATTGTAAGGGGTCAACACTCAGGAGAACCCCTCCAAAAATTAAGGCATGCCGCTATCGATGGAGAGCACACGGTATTCTTTAGTAAAAGGCGAAAGAATAGTTCGCTCTGTGCTCACCACACGGCTCCATGGTTTTGGGAACGAGCGATATGTTTTGTTATATAGAGATGAGGGCTAGCTGTTGTATGTTTCTTTTGTCGATGTGGGACTGTCTTTTTCTTTCAAAACATTCTGCAACTCCTCAACTAGGTTTTCTTATACCATTAATCATACATCACCTTTCATATCCCATCATCTGTGCATCTAAAAACAATACAGTTGAAGAATTAAAACATATTTTTGAATGATTGCTGAAAGATACCAATTGGATAAGTACCAACTCGGGTATCGTTTATAGTCATTAGACCCGATTTTACCTGACAATTTTATTTTATAAGTCACCGATCAATCTTGTGTAAGGTTAGTGGAAAAAATTAGGGAGAAAATATATAAAGATAAGTACAATCTTGTAATTAAAGTCTAAGAAAACAATTTTTAAGTTTAGAAAAATTATATTTATTTATAGGTAGTTAGATTTAAGTACGTATTTGTGAAAAACTATAATTAAAGTTTATATATAATAAAAAAACATATATATAATTAAAGTTTATTCGGATAAAACTTTCTAACTTTCTTATAAATAATGAAAAAGAGACCAACAAAGACTTTTTAATAACTTCGGGAAAATATATTAGAAATATTTATGAAACTCGGTTAAAAATAACATATAAAAACTATTACACAATAACTACATTTGAAATTTAATTTTTTAATGAGTCTTACAACATAAAACTCAAACTCGGTTCTTTTGAAAATCAAATATATTGTTGAGTGTAATTCACCGCTAACATGAAAGCTACCGAAAACAAACACAGTTTTAGTTAGATAAGGATAAAAATCTTAGTCTAAGTAGCATTTGTAAAATTATATACAGTCACCTTAAACATTCAAAATTATATTAAAGAAAGTATAAGAAAATAATAAAGATAGCTGCTGTGTTTTTCTTAGAGCAAAACCAACGTATCATGAGAGCCTATAGGTTGGAAAGAAGGACCAATAGGTTGGGAAGAAGAAAAGGCGCATGTGAAGCAGCAATGTCTTTAGCAAATTAATCTTCCAAAACGATGACGATAACAAGATTTATTTTTCAGAAGGTGGAGCACAAGACGTAACAGCAGTCCATGTTGTGAAGAAAACGAACCAGCAACGATTTGTTCTTTGGAAGAAGAAAATCAGCAGCTTGTAACAGCCTCGAGGCAGCAGCAAGTCTCCTAGAACATGACAGTAGCAACGTTTGCAGTTGCAGACTCATAGCAATAGAGTCTCCACTGAAGCAGTAGAAAAACCAGTTGCAGCAGTCATTGATTCCAGCTTCAGTTCCAGCATAAATAAACAAACAAAGCAGTAGCTTTTTACGTGACAGCTGTTTCTAAAAGGCGTAGCGTGGTGTCAAAGGCTTGAGATCTACTTAGTAGGTCTCGAGTTCAAGTCAGGGCATGTATTTTTTGGTTTTCCAGTAGCCAAAACAACAGTAGCATGGGCAGCAGCAGACAATTTTATTAAGGGGGACTTCGAAGAATTATGGCAATGATAAAGATTTGAATGTCATAATTATGGAAAACATGATCACGTTAAAAAAGATTGTTGGTTTAAGAAGCTTATAGAAAACAATGTTATTATTTAAGTTTAAAAAAATCAGATCGAAGATGAATGGATGGGATGTTGAAGCATTCTTTGCCATGGAAGAGAGAGAATTGGCATTGACAAAATAATTAAAGATCAAATCAATTATCACCTTTATGTCTTGTTTGATATAAAAGTATATTAGAATTGTGATTTTTATCAAGATTATTATCGATTCTAAAATTAACGATTTTATAAGTTTTTAATAATTTTAAAGCTTCAACAGTAATTTTTAAAAAATAAACTTAGAATCCGTTTAATTAAACTAACTTCTACTCAAGATTAAAATTCTTTTATTGATTATCAGGGAGAAGAGGTTCCATCGTTACAATCTCAAAGTTCACAAGATCATTTACTTTCATACAAATAAAAAAAGAAAGACAAACAAGATGAAGAGCTCAATGATTTTAATAAGCCTGAAGTGTTTTTAATAAAAGTTTTGAAGCTTTAATTTTAATTATAATTTTTGGGTTTCAAACAATTAAACTAAAATACACCAAAAAAGAAAAAATTTAGAGCTTGAATTGTTTGGGGGTCTACACAGAGGAGAACCCCTCCAAAAATAGAGGTATGCCGCTATCAATGGAGAGCACACGGTATTCTTTAGTAAAAGGCGAAAGAATAGTTCGCTCTGTGCTCACCACACGGCTCCTTGGTTCCAGGAATTGGCGATGTGTTTCATTATATAGAGACGAGGGCTAGCTGTCGTATGTTACTTTTGTCGATGTGGGACAGTCTTGATTTAACTTAAAAAAACATTTTTTAGAAAAATATATTAAAACAACTTCTTTTCAGATATATCATGCTGCTTTTAAAAAAACAAAAAGGGAGTTTTAGATGATTTCAATTTATTTCTATAGGATTGTGCAAATGGATCTGAAGTTCCCTCCAAAACCAATTATCTCTTCTGCTGCAAAGGACCTTACTACTCAGGGAGCCTAGCGTGCTTGCGATCTGTGCTCATGTTCTCTTCGTTTTTTTTCCTCTCTATGATCAATAGATGCTTGCCAGGGCTTCTGTAGAGAGATCACCGCTGCATAAGCTACCTGAGCATCCCTGGATTGTTCAAAATGTTGATCCCTCAGGCATCTTTTGGGGTTGATTTGTCTCTATGAGATGCTTTGCTGCTTCCAGGGAATTGATGGTGTAAGGTTTTGGAGAAGAACGCAAAGAACCTTCTGGCAAGTTCTATGAATTTATGAAGAACAGGATCACACACTTTATAAGAGTTCAATATTGCCCGTGTTGTCTCCAAGCTCTATAGAACTGAAAAGGAAAATTGGTTTATTGAATTTATTTCAATTCAATTTTATGTTGATATAGAGCCCGTGTTCTTTTCTTTTAAGATCCTCTATTTCCATTGCTAAATTGTACTCTTTCTGCAACCCATGCCTGTTTCTTTTCCATTTTCAAACATCATGAGACAAAGCCTTTGAGATTCTGATGAATTCAAGATATATGCCTGGTAAAAGTATAATTAATGCTAAATATAAATTATTGGGATATTTTTGTGCATTTATTTAAAAACTGATGTAATTAAATGAGAAAACTGAAGTGATTGTTTTTACTATTTTTATGGATAATAACTTACATATTTATTATTTATTTTTGTAAAAAAAATTATTATTTGATAGATATTGAATATTCAAATGAACATGAATGTTTAGATCCATATAAATATAAAATTTATTAATTATTTGATAGATATTGAATATTCAAATGAACATGAATGTTTAGATCCATATAAATATAAAATTTATTACTTGCCAAATTTTCAACGTAGAGGACATCCAAAAAGTGAAGAAGCATTCATACATGCACACTTAAGCATTCATTCATACATGCACACAAAACATGTCCACTTAACCTTATAAAATATAAATTTAAATTGTTGTTGATTACTATATTAAAAGAAAGTTTCAAGATAATCACCTATATTTAGAATTTGATCATCATTTAAATTTTATATCAAATGATATTTTAATGAATGTTATATTATGTTCTCAAAGTCATGCAAATCATAAATTATCTCAAACAGATAATGTTAATAATGAGATTGGAATAATTAAACTAGTTTATATTTCAGATATTTATAAATAATAATAATGTTTATATTCTTACTCAGATCAACTCAACTTCACATTGATACATTTATTGTTAGTTTCTTTTGGTCAAAGTAGGACATTATTGATAATCATATATTTCTTGTTTAACTTCAAGTTATGAAATCACTACAGGTTCATTTTAGTTATTTTATTATTAACTGTTTTAATACAACTAGTAGCATTAAAAAAAAAAAAACTTATTTTTTTCAGACCACAGTGCCAAAAACACACTAAGCTTAATACCTTTGCCTTGGTTCATGCTTATGGATTTCGATGGACGAAACATGTGTTTTATTATTTCTTATTGATTTCAATAGAAAAGCAAAGGCAGAGAACATTAGTCTAATATTGAAGTCATTTTGGCAAACGCTTGCTTTCTTTCATTTGCTTATCTGGAAACAAAAATCCTCCGCCGCGCGTGGAACTAGCCTCTCCTTGGCATGTCCCTAAAGATTTTTTAATTAAAGAATTGAAAGACTCCATTCCATAGGCTAAGTTACAGTTAATTCTAATAAAACAAATGCTCTTGGTTAGAATGCTAAGAATAAAATATTTTTCTCCTTGGTATGCTATCCAAAAAATTTTATCAGCCACCAAAGCGACGAAAGTGACGTAGACTAAGGAAGTCCCGTAAAAGAGGGGATCAATTCAAACTTAACATTCCAGTAATGGTATTATTTTGTCATTTTCCGTTCATTTTTTCTCTTGATTTGACCAGTCAACTAAAAATAAAAATAGGAATCACAGTCATCCAAGTGGAATCACTTCGGACCAAACTGATCTCAAGTCATGCACCGCAGTATCCAACTACTAGTCCTACCAAACATAGCTGTCAAACCCCAAGTCCGACCCCAGGACTGACCCTTAAAAAACTGGGGTTATTAGAACACTACAGGCCAACCCCGCCAAGCCAATTTTAGTGCTTAGTAATGTAGTTCAAAAACAAAAAATTAATTTAAAATACAAATGTATTTTTTATTTTTTATATCATCGAATCTAATTGAACGGCCGCAGTATACTAAAAGAACCTCCTTGTCTACTTCCAATTGAAAAAATCCGTTTTGTAATATAATGCAGCGTTAGTTAAAACCACAATTTAGAAAACATTTTTAAAACCTTTCTTAAAAAAGGAAAAACAATTTATAGCTTTTGCAAAAACTAACACCACACCAAAACACAATAAGAGAGAGCTTGTTATTGCAGTGTGGCCACGCTTTAAAAATAAATAAATGTGCTTTTACTAACGTGCTTTTGAAATTCAGATGTTAAAAATATAGTTAAATAAATATTATTTTAATATATTTTTCATCAAAAATCACTTTCAAAAACAAAAACACAGTAACAAACAATACCTAACCCCCCAATCAAACGAGGTTGAGAGGCAACAGCAACTGATGACAAATTATGGATTGGATGCACCCAACCAATCATAAATGGCACTAAGCATCTGCCTTTATAAACAGAAGGGCTTTGTACGGGAATAATTATTACTAAGCAACATTAAAATTAGATACTTCTACTAATTATTGTCCTGACAGGCAAGCCGGCCTCTTATACAGGAGACAGACATGATAAAAAAAAAAAACCCCTGCAGCCGTGTAAAACAAACCAACAAAGATATTCTAGAAAGGACTGAGAGATCCGTTCAAAGCTCAAACGGAGTATTAAGTACGATTTCAACAGGGTTTATGAAAGCAAATTGACACTAACACAAAATTTCTCATACAATAACTATTAACATTAATGTTCCCAAGGAAAAAAAACCTTCAAATGTTGAGATGGAAAAAAATAAAAAAGCATCATCACAACCACTCCGTCTACAAGCATCCTACTAAAAAGACGCAAGGTTGACCACAGATGATGTGGAGGAAAGCAAAGAGCTTGACTACCAAAGTCGCCACATCGAGAGGGAGGACCATTACAGTTACGCATCTTAAAAAGCAGCAATAACAACATTGAATCACAAGCCTATTCAATACATTGAATATCAGAATGTTCCCTCCTTCAATGACCCCCACCTCAACAAATTCTCCATATCAGCTAGGACTTTGAGTTCATGACACCTTGACACGAAAAAAGCCAACTAAATAGAAAAAAAGAACTCACCATCACCGCTCTGTCGGAACTTAGAAGCACTTCCTGTGGACGATGGATGGGCCAGACTCGTCGTACTCACCCTTGGAAATCCACATCTGACACAACACAAGCAATGCACATCAGTCTCGATCAAACACACAACCACACTTAAGATATAGAGCAAAAGGCAAAACGTTATTGAAATGAAAAATCTTCACCTGCTGGAAGGTGCTGAGAGATGCAAGGATTGACCCTCCAATCCAGACACTGTATTTTCTCTCTGGTGGTGCAACCACCTTAATCTTCATGCTGCTTGGGGCAAGGGCAGTGATTTCCTTGCTCATACGGTCAGCAATACCAGGGAACATAGTGGACCCACCACTGAGCACGATGTTTCCATATAGGTCTTTTCTGATATCCACATCACACTTCATGATAGAGTTGTAAGTAGTCTCATGAATGCCAGCAGCTTCCATTCCAATGAGAGATGGTTGGAAGAGGACTTCTGGGCACCGGAATCTCTCAGCTCCAATTGTGATGACTTGGCCATCGGGAAGCTCATAGTTCTTCTCAACTGACGAGCTGCTCTTGGCAGTCTCAAGTTCTTGCTCATAGTCAAGGGCAACATATGCAAGCTTCTCCTTCATATCACGGACAATTTCCCGTTCAGCAGTAGTGGTGAACATGTACCCTCTTTCAGTGAGAATCTTCATCAAAGCATCTGTAAGGTCACGACCAGCAAGATCCAAACGAAGGATGGCATGTGGAAGGGCATACCCTTCATAGATTGGCACAGTGTGAGACACACCATCACCAGAATCCAGCACGATACCTGTTCACATGAGCAGCCACTCAGTACCAAAATCATTTACCCAACCAATACAAATACAACACAGATTTCAATAGCAATAGTTACTAACCAGTTGTACGACCACTGGCATACAGGGAAAGGACAGCCTGGATAGCAACATACATTGCAGGCACATTGAAGGTCTCAAACATGATTTGAGTCATCTTCTCTCTGTTAGCCTTAGGGTTAAGAGGAGCCTCTGTAAGGAGGACTGGGTGCTCCTCAGGAGCAACACGAAGCTCATTGTAGAAAGTGTGATGCCAAATCTTCTCCATATCATCCCAGTTGCTAACAATACCATGCTCAATAGGGTATTTCAAGGTCAAGATACCTCTCTTAGATTGTGCTTCGTCACCAACATAAGCATCCTTCTGCCCCATTCCAACCATGACACCAGTGTGTCTTGGTCTACCCACAATACTTGGAAACACTGCCCTGGGAGCATCATCCCCAGCAAACCCAGCCTGCAAACATTACAACACAATATAACTTACTAAATCCAAACAAATTATGAGTAATAAAATGCAAAACCAAATTTTCACTAGTAAAGTAACCAACCCACCTTCACCATTCCAGTTCCATTGTCGCAGACAAGGGGCTGAATATCCTCAGAATCGGCCATTTTCTACAAGTTCTGTACAAAAAGTCAATAAATGAGAGAAAGAAACAAACTTCACACCAGAAAAATACATTCTACATAATTTACAAATACACCTATATAAATACAACATATCTAGTTCCTCCACTATTTACAAATCAAAATAAACTAGCCAATTAACCATTCCAAATCATTAACCATCCAAAGCTTAATCCAATCAGCATGATTACCGTTCGTTATCATTCTACTATAGTAGATTCCAAATATCCATCGAAAATCATCAATTTAAAGCTTAAAACACATAAATGTAACCTAAATCTCAATCAATTACCACATCATTTCCAATTTACCAATATCTTCTAATTCACACTGGCAGATTATAATCTAACAATGACCATACGAAGTAGGTCAAAATCAAACAGATCTAATAACTTGTCACAAAAACATACAGATCTAGATTCAACACAATCAGATCAAGCTCTCAAATCAAACGATCCAAATCAAACCACCAAAAACCTCTAGATCTAACCTTCAACAGCACAAAAATCATAGATCGGAAACAAAAAAACGATAAAACTTGCCGATTCCAAACCAAAAACAACAAAAAGACGGCGTGTAACCAAAACACGATCTACAAAGCTCAAACCAAGACGAAGATATAGAGAAACGGATCCTTTACTTACCTTAATCGGAGAAGTGTAAGAGAGAATGATCAGAGAACGAACCAAGCCAAATCTAGCTATAGACGTGGCCTGGCCTAAATTGCTTGCTTGTATTGCGGTTGCTGGTGCGAGCGAGCGAGAGAGAGTAAGGGTTGGCTGAGAAAAGGAGACGCCGATTTTATATATAGTGAGAGACAGATAGAAAGGAAGGGATTTTTGAAATGCAAATGAAATTAAGACTAAATTTTTAGACAGAGGAATCATTTCCACCACGAGAAAAGATAGGGTGACCTGGCTGGCTGACAGCCTTTTTTTATTTTATTTTATTTATGACTTCACTTGTGTTACCTACATGTTCTGGCCTTGAGGGCTATGGACTCTTTCGGCTTTTGCTGACTTGGTTTCTGACTCTTTTTTTCCCTTATAATTTCAGCCGTCGGATCTCTATTTCGACGGCTTTGACTGCTGGGATGGTTGGTTTGTTTTTTGTTTTAACTTACATGAGGTATCTGTCTATCTCGATTAATCTCCACGAATCTTAAAGTTATCAACCAGATAAGCTTCTAATGATTATTAATATTGATAACCACAAAACTCAAACCTAAAACTACAGGAGAAACAAGCATCTTAATTTTAAGCTCTTACTACTAGATCTACTATTAGATAATTTTTTTTTAATGATCTGGTCGGGTATGATTAGACCATTATTTGAGATATAAGTTGTATTTGTTTACGCAGTCCGTGTTTTTATAAATTTTAATTTTTAAAAAAATATTATTTTATATGTTTAGATAATTTTGATATGCTAATATTAAAAATAAATTTTAAAAAATAAATATATATATATTATTTTAATATATTTTTAAATAAAAATATTTTAAAAAATAACCATAATTATAATACATGTATTTCATGATTTTTGTTCCATTTACATTATCAATCATATATTTAATAATTTAAGTTGTTAAAATATGTTCTTGTAGTTAAGAAACATTCTGAAGGGTTAAATTGAAATTGAGTAAAATAATTAAGGATAAAAGAAAATTTTAAGCTATTTTAGGGTGCCAAATCTTACAAAATATCTTTTTAAATAAGGACCAAATTATCATAATTTATAATGTTTGTGCGCTTACGGCCCCTCAAAATATATGAATTTATGCCATTGCAATAACCTGAAATAGATTATTTACTCAAAACTCAAGCAACAAGAGATTTATTTTTACTTCATGAAATTGGTTTTAAGGCATCCTCTTATTAAAAAAAAATGCAAATTATTTATGAACCAACATCTATTAATAGACATGTAAAATTTGTTTCCTTATAAATTTTTATTTGTTTTTATTAAATCAAGTATTCTTCCCACTTCCCTAAATCAGTCCAATTTTTACATCTTTTCAATAAATAAAAAATAAATGTTGCCAAGTTGAAAGGTTTTATGATTTATAATTCTTTAAAAATAAAAATATTTTACAAGCCACGACTTGAGTCTATTTGAGAATATAATTATGGTTGTTTTTTAAAATATATTTTACTCAAAAATGTATTAAGATAATATTTTTTATATATTTTTAAAAAATTATTTTTAATATCAGCACATCAAATTGATCTAAAAACACTAAAAATATATTAATTTTTAGTAAATAAAAAAAATAAAAAAAAATAATTTTTTTTTTAAAATATTTTTATAATACAGAAACAAACATACTAATTATAAATTGAATTTATTATAAATATACGTTACAATAACTCTTTGCAGCCCTTAATAGTACAAATAATTATTAGCAGCGCTGATAAACGGCAATAAAGTGTTGTGAGAAATTACTTATAATCTCTTGAAAGCAATTATTTTAAAGAGAATATAAGAGAGAAACTCGAGAGAAAAAAAAAAGCTTCATGTCTATTTTTCTATCAATTATATTTTCATTAAACTTATATTTTAGAATATAAAAGACCATATAAATTTATTTAATTTATATTATACGAGAAAATCATATTTCATATTCTTGATCTTGATCTTGATCTTGATCTTGATCTTGTTATAAAATATCCATGTTCTTATTTGGTGAATTATTCTTTCACTTGATTAGACTAGAAACTTTCCTTCTTGAGAAAAAATATGATAATTAGAGAAACTTTGAAATGGAGGAGCAGAGTTATATTCCAGTTATATAGGTAATATAAACTTCACCATTAAGCAATTTCTTATACCAATCTTATTTAAATTTTTTTTAAAAAAACATAATTAAGAATCCTCACCTATTTTTAAGACATTTTTTTTCATATTTCTACCCAAATTATACTTTAAAAAATAACAAAATTATCTTGTAAAATTATTAATGGTTTCTGTTAATTTATTGAAAAAAATAAAATAATTTGAACGTAAAACTACACCATCTTAATATATTGTGTGTGTATTAAACTCTTGCCCTTGCATTTATTATTAATTATATTCTATTTGTTTTTGCATTTTAAAAACGTTTTTGTAAAAGAATTAAAAAAATTTTATTTTTTTATTTTAAATTAATATTTTTTTAGTATTTTTAAATTATTTTGATGTGCCCATCTCAAAAATATTTTTTAAACAATAAAAAAATATTATTTTTAATATATTTTTAAATAAAAAATTATTTTAAAAAATAACTATAATTATATTATTAAACAGATCCGGACATCAGAAGTCGAGTCTATAAAATGGCAAGCCTGGGGTCGGCTTGGGTAGGCTTGGCTTACAAGGTTTTTTTGGTCAAAAACATGAGAATCTTTTATTTCTTTTTGGCATTTAATATTTTCTCTTATGCCATTATTGCAGACAGTGAAAAATCAAAATCAGAGGGAAAAAATGTGGCCCTTTCGGCCTTACTTGCCACTGTTGCTCTGAAGAAAAATTCATGCAACAGAAAATAGCTTGACATTTGGACAAAACCATTTCTAGTGTATTATTGTCTTGTTTACAATTTGTTTGGCACTAATGGTAGTATTTGTCTTTTCCTCCAACTACGTATAAAAAAAAATTGTATGATTAGTTAAATAGTATAACGGGCTTTATATATAATTGTATTTTAATTTTTAATTTTGTAAAAATTAAAATAATATATTTTTTTATAAATATTTATTTTTTATTTATTTTAAATATAAAAGTTCATATCACAACAGTTTTAATCAAATATAATTTTTTTAAAATTTTAATTAAGAGTTTTTTTAATTTATTTTTTTAAATCATAACTACAAATATTATATCCGTGAAATATACTTTATTTATATGTAATTTTGAATAGATGTACATCCAACAAATGCCTCACTTGAGTCGTATAATTAGGGTGTGCTGCGTCAAAAGAATTTAAACTTCTAGCAATTTTGTGAGAAATGGAAAAGAGTTTGGGTTACCATGCTAATTTATATGACATTGAGTGTTTGGATTTATTATTTTTATTAAAATAATATTATTTTATTTTATTTTAGTTGTTCATCAAACTAGATTTTGATCAAATTTGGTTAAATCAACTAAATTATTAAAAACCTAATTAGATTGAATGAGTTTTATCGAGTTTATACCTTGTTTAATTCAACTAAATACTCATCTTGGATTATATTTAAAATCCTGAGTTCTTAAATTAATATGTTAAACCAAATTGAGTTTAACAAGTTCTATGTTAATAATTTTTTATATTAAATTGAAGAGTTAAAATCAATAATTAGTTTTGAAATATTACCAATGTATTTTACCTCATCCAAGGAGATAGGCATTGCCTACATGCATTTTATAGAATGATCCAGTTTAAGTATTGACTGGGACTATGATATTTGTTTAAAAAATTATTAAAATAATATTTTTTTTATTTTTTAAAAATTATTTTTGATATCAGTACAATAAAATAATTTAAAAATATAAAAAAAATTAAAAAATTAATGAAATGCAATGCAATTCTAAACAGCCTCTAAGGCAAGATGGTATGGGAACCCTTGCTTATTATGGCTTATTTTGTTTGATAATAACACTATAGAAAGTGAAACTTAAAACTGATACTCTTACACAATAAGAAGAATATACCTTAAGTTTTAATATTAGTTTTGATAATTTAATTATACTGATCTTCTCAAAAAATAGCTGAAAAGATTTAGCTTGAAACTGAAAGTTTCCATCATTTTTAGAAAGAAAAATAGAAATTGGAGAAGAAAAAAAGATTTTTTTTTTTTTATATATCTTCTAATCTTACTATGATCTAACACAAAGAGGAGAGGTAACATTCAACAACTCAAATATGCTTGGAGATGCAATTGGTTCCATTCCAAATAAAAATTCACGTTGTAATTTTTATTTATTATATGTTGGTGTACATATAGATATAGACCGAACACTATATTTAAAATAAAATAGGGGTAATTATTTTGGGTTTGGTTTTTATATATAAAAAAAATTAAAAAACTGAAACCGGTTCAAACAGACTGATTTCGATTCAGTTTGGTTTTTTAGAACAAAAACCAGTTCAAACCGGTTTGGCTAGGTTTTTTACTTTAGCTCAGTTTTTTCCGGGGTGGCTTGGTTTTTTTCCGGTTTAGGTTCGGTTTGTTTTTTTTTATTTCAGGCTTATAAAACCAAAACGGAACCGAACCGGTCAGTTTTTTAAAAATTTTAATCTGTTTAATCAGTTTTTTTCACGGTTCTATTTTTTCAATTATTATTTTTCATGTTTTTTCGGTTTAATTAAATTTTTTATTTTTTTACTCACCCCTAAAAAAAATTAAAAAGATCATTTTATTCATGGATTGACCCATCAAGCATCATGATTTGATTGGGTCAATTATATGAACAATTTAAAAAACCAATCTAGGACACGATGCATGTTAGTGGGTCATTGAATTAGCTAAGTTTATTGTTTTTTTTTTAAAAAAAAATCAAAACATCATCATTTTAAATAAAAAAAATATTAGTGAGGTTATTTTGATTGTAGATTAACCAATCAAACACTTAATTGAGTCAATTAAATAACCGGTTCAAAAAAACCAATCTAGAACACGATTTATGTTAGTCATCAAGTTAACCAGTTGAGGTAGCCTTGGTTTCAGAACAATAATTAGGGTACTCAAGAACATGTAAGAAACGAGGGATAAAGTAGATGTAAATGGATCTTAAATATTTTTTCATTTGCCTGCAAACTTGCATGTGCTTACATGTGCAAATGCACAACTATTTCTTGCTAGACAAATTATCAATGAAGTTAGAGGGGGGAGCTGGGAGTGGTCGGGGCTGCACATAAAATAATGCTGAATGTCAGGGGATATTGCTTGGGATTTCAGGATCTGCAAGAATATTAATCAAATCAAGGTGTTGATCAATGCATGTTTGCACTGTCTAAATGTGACCTTTTTTGGCAGCCACATTTCCACACAAAGGAAGAAGAACTTTCGTGTACTCTTAGTGGCATGCCATTACAGGGAATCGTGAATATTTATTCCTTGTGAATTGTGATAAAGTTTCCTCACGTGGATAGTGTCGTCATTCCAAATCCATTTCCATTTTCCTTGTTTTATTATTATTATTATTATTATTATTATTATTTCAGTTTTAATATGGAATATCTTATTAACAACTCAAGTTCAAGCATTTTCCAGGCTTGGGTGTTTTTTTTTAAATATTTTTTAATTAAAAATATATCAAAATGATATTATTTTAGAATTTTTATATCAACACATTAAAACTATCAAAAAAACACTTAAAAAATATATTTTTTTAGACAAAAAAAAACTTAAAAAACATAAACTATTGCAATATCCTTATGATTAAAGAAATATGCATCTTATCCCTGAGGGTTGTAACTCACCTTGTCAGGTTCTAAATTTGTTTTTTAGAGGTTACCAGTTCGAGTCACACAAATTTCTGGCTACCGTAGACTTATATGGTCGTTAACTCCGAGACCCATAGGATTAGTTGAGATACACCTAAACTGGCCCGGATTAAAAATATATACTGTTTTAGAATTTTTATATCATCACATTAAAACTAATGAAAAACATTTAAAAAACATATTTTTTTAGACAAAAAAACACCCAAAAAAACATAAACTATTGCAATATCCTTATGATTAAAGAAGTATGCATCTCAACTTTGAGGGGTGTAGGTCAACTAGTTAGGTTATAAATTTGCTCTTTAAAGGTCACCAGTTTAAATTTCACAAATCTCAGGGTTATCAGAAGCTTACATGATTGTTAATTTTAAGGCCCGTAAAATTAGTCGAGGTGCGCGCAAACTGATTCGAAAACTCACGTTAATTACAAAAGAAGAAGAAGAAAAAGGAGGATGCATCTCATGGTGTAAATAATCAATCATGCATCCTCTTACAAGAGTTTGCAATTGTATATTGATTTTGCTTTACAATTATTTTACATGGAATCACCACGGAAAAAAAAGTGGATTCCAAGCAAAGACTCAATTATCACTTTGGGAATGTATGTCTAATGTAATTCAATGCAATGTCAAAAAGTATTGGTGTAAAATCAGTTCCTTGCTCTCTACTCACCCATACCATAACCTAATCTTGTCCGCTACCTAAGGAATCGAAAACAGAAGCTATCACCGCAATGCATTTTCCCACATTTGGTAGATCTAGTCATTTATGAGTCACCGAAAGCTTAATTGAGTTGCTGTAGCCTTGTATGATGATAATCAATCATCTATATATAGGTTAGAAATGGTGATGTAAGGGATTTTACATCCTAGAAATGGTTTGATTTTATGTTTTAAAAATATTTTTAAAAAAAATTAAGATTTTTTTTACTTTAAATTAATTTTTTTATATATTTTTATATATTTTTTATGTATTGATATCAAAAAAAATTAAAAATTAAAAAATATTATTTTAATGTATTTTCAAGCAAAAAATATTTTAAAAAATAATATTAAACGGACTTTTCATTCATATATAAAATATAAATAAACAACCCAGAGTTATATGTGTAAGATAGTAAAAATAAGAATTGAACAATCTTTTACCCCATTTTTATATTAGATATGCTGGTTATAAAATTTGATATGGTAAAAGTCTTGGGTTATGAATTGATCGGATTAATTTATAAGTTGACGAGACAATTTAATTTTTAAATTAAGTCATTGCCATTTTGTTTTTAAAATATAATCATGTTTTAGTTAAAAAAAATTATAATTCAAAATAAAATCCAATTCAAGTTTTTAGATCAACATGTAATCAAATTAACCTATTAGGCAAGAAGGTGTTTTATAACCATTCTTGATAATTTTTGGGACCAGGAAGGAGAGCTAGAAAGTGTGATTAATTGCAAGTTGCAAAGTCCTCCGTCTTGTATCACTCTACTAACAAAGAAGAGGACATATCTCTCTCTTTTCCGGATTAAGTGAGATTCTTAGCAAAGAGAAGATTTTTGGTGTGCATCTGAGAAGATGAAATAATGTGAAGCGAATGCTAGACCTGCTAGTAGACGTAAGTAAAAAAACCAAAAACTGATTAAGTTGAGAAAACCAGAAAAAAAAATAAAAAAAAACCGAATCATGAAAAAAATTGATTATAATTTTGAAAAAACTGACCTGGTTTGGTTTGATTTTATAAGCCTAAAACCAAAAAAAAACAAACCAAACCGAGCCAAACTGAAAAAACTGAGTCAAATTGAATTGAACCAGTTTTTGTCCTAAAAAACAGAGTCAAATTAAAACCGGTCAGTTTGAACCGGTTTCAGTTTTTTTTAAAAAAAATTTTGGTTTGGTTATTTTTTTAATAAAAACCAGATCGAATAAAAAATGATCACCCCTACCTATTACAACAAGTATGATTCATCACTTGATGACCTCTTTTGTCTCTTTTCTATGTGAAGTAATGACAATATCTTGACAAAATTCTTTTTGTGAAAATGGATGGAAATTAATAGTTGTTTGGAAATATGGTTACAATTAATTTTTATGTTAAAATACATCAAAATAATATATATTTTTTTTTAAATCAACAAATCAAAATAATCCAAAACATATAAAACAAATTAACTTTTAACAAAAAAAAAATTAAATTTTTAAAAACATAAATTAACCCGCATTTCCGAACACTCAACTATTGAATTCACAATTGCATGTGGCAAAGCCACAACTCCCAAGTAGATTTTAATTACAGGCATTGACTACATGGATACAAAGACAAAAAGAGCAAGACTAGGCACCTACTTGTCAAGAAATTCAAAAGTCGGTGCAGAAATCTTGTGGTCACGTGTATTATTTAGTACATCTAATAAGAGTTGGATGTCATCTCTCCTTCCACATAGAAGGTTTTTTTTTTAAAAAAAAAATATTATTATTTAATATTTACTTAATTTTGAATTTCACTTTATAAATTATATTAATATATTTTTTATAAGGTTATTATAAACTCAATTAAATATCATTATATTTGATTTGTACTCCATTTTATAAGCGATTATTTTTATTATTATATAATTAAATAAAAAATCATTTAAAAAAACAAAGTTTTTAATCTTAATAGAATCCATAACTAAAATCATAAATTTAAGAAGTTAAATAAAAAAACTCAAATCAATTCAATATATTGACATTTTAATATTAAAATAACAATAATTATACCCGTGTTTCTAGAATAACAACAGCAATAGAAATCCATTGAAACTAGTTTGTATTATTTGATGAATCCCATGAGTGACAAAAGTCAAACAATCTAATTAAATGTGTGATTGATGTTGTTTTTTAAAGTATTTTTTTTCTTGAAAATATATTAAAATATTTTTTTAAAATTTATTTTTAACATCAACATATTAAAATAATTTAGAAACATATAAAAAAATTAATTTAAATTTTTTTAAAAAATTTATCAAAATTCCAGTATAAACACAGCTCCAAACATACATGAAAAACATGTCGTTTTCAACTTTATTTTGGGTTGCGGTGCATCCCCTTTTTTATTAAAATTTGAATTCTTTTCCTTACTTTATATTAACATTTTAGTATTATTGAATCATTTTAATAATATATTAATATAAAAAATAAAATTTTAAAAATAAAAATAAAAATTATTTTTAAAAGAATTTATAAAACTTCTCCCAAACACCCCCGATTAATATTTTTATCCCGAAAACGTGTAAACGTGTCAGAATCATCGAAGTAAGAGCAGATCTTTCACAATCAATGATGACTAGTGGTGAACATACCGCCATGTTAATTTGAAGAAGAGATGGTAAAGCAGCCACCACACCATTTAAAATTCAAGCACTGGATACTTGAAGGTCTAGTTTATTGGTTAATTGTAAGGTTTGTTTTTGTGAAGGTCCTGGGTTTGATTCTTAAGAGTACTAGTCTATCACCCCTGCGATATTTTACTTGTTTACTGGGCTTGCAGGATATTCAGTAAGTCCTGAGATTAGTTATGGTGCGCGTAAGCTGGCTCGGACATCCAGGGTTACAAAAAAAAAAAATTCAAGCACTGGTGGTGGAACTGGAGGCAATACCATCCAAAAACCGCGAGCCATGATTTAACATGTTTCAAACAACAAATATATAAAATGAAAACTCTCTCCTTTTTACTTCAATGTATGCGCAATTATTAATATAATTATTAAATCTAGACTGATCTGGGTAAGTTGATTTGGTAACTTAATGATTTGAAGAATAATTTAAGTCTTATTTCATTTTAAATTAGTTTTGAAATTAACCCAAATAAATTTAAATGAGACTCAATCAAATTAATTTCAAGAATATTTTTTTTTAATTTTTTTATTTATTGAAAACATCATTGTATTGAAGTTGATTTGACAAACTTGTTGGTCAGAAATGATAACTATGATTCTTACTTCTATTCCAAATTTATTGATATCGATTTAATAATCAGCTACACATTTGAAAAATACATATAAAAAAATAAGAATTTTTTCAAAATAAAAAATGACTTTGTTTAATATTAAATGAATTTGGAATTCAACTGATAACATTAATAAATTAAAAATGAATCAAGAATGACCCTTGTTTTTTGATCTATTTACGGTTGTTTTTCAAAGTATTTTTCACTCATAAATATATTAAATTTTTTTTATTTTTTAAAAATTATTTTTTATATCAACGTATCAAAATAATTTAAAAACACTAAAAAATTATTATTTTAAAGTAAAAAAATATTAAAAATTTTAAAAAATATTTTTAAAATACAAAAATAAATATAATTTTTGTATATTAGGTGAAGAAACTTAAATACCGTCATCATAAAACGACATGGAAATCGTGGTAGCATCTACCTAACAATTGAGCCATTATGCACCCAATTTTAACGAATCTCTTGTAACCCTAAATAAATGTTATGGCCTCTAAAGATGGCTACTTGTGTTTACGTTTGGTTTTGTTTGGCTAGGAACTATTTGGACCAACTAAAGTTCTCCTTCACACTTCAAACGGTTTTTAATTATATTTTCTACATTAAATATATTTAGATCATATTTGAAAACGAGGTTATAATTATATTTAAAAAAATAATTATTTTTATTAAAAATTAATTTTTTTATATGTTTTGGATTGTTTTAATGTGCTGATCTTAAAAATAATTTTAAAAAATAAAAAATATATATTATTTTAGTGCATTTCAGCACAAAAATACTTTGAAAAACAATTACAACCATACTTTTAAACAGACCCTACTATTTAAATGTTAAAAAGGGTGATATTTGCAATAGCGATAGAGATTGGTTTTTGAAATATTTTTTTATTAAAAATATATTAAAATATTTACCAAAATGATCTAGAAGTTTAAAAAAATATTAATTTAAAATAAAAAAAAAATAAAATTTAACAAGATAATAGTTACGCCACATAGCCAAACACTCCTAAATTCAAAATATAAGATCATCCACCCCATATGGAGAAGGAAAGACCAAGGTCTCATGATCCCATTTTTTGCCTAAAAATAATCTATTTGCTGGCAATTCTTGAATGTGGAAAAGGTTCAAAAAAGCTTTGAGGCAAAAAACAAGCAATCACTTGATATGAAATACCAATAGGAACGTAGTTTGGTAGTGGATTACGATCTAACATAGTACAAAATTGATATTTATATAAAAAAAAAGATTAGCGTAATTGATAAGTTGATTTTCAAAAAAAAAAAAATTAGCGTAATTAATAAGTTGATTTTCTGTTTACGCTATGATTCAAGGTTAATTTGGACCCTAAAAACGGAGACAATAAAATAAATGAATACACCAACCAAGCCAAGATGCTTTATGAGAAATCTTATCAAGAATGTAATTAGTTTTAAATGAATGGGAGCTAGCTTGAAAGCTGACTCAAGAATATTCTTATTGATTAAAAAACAAAAAAAAAATTAACCTTTTTACTATGAATGGAAGTTTTTTTTTTTAACTATGAATATAATATTTTGTTTTTGGTTAATTGCGAGTATCTGTTCTATTTTCCATGCATCTCGATTAATCCTTAAAAACTTTAAAATTAACAATTATTTAAGCTTTTAATAACAATGAGATTTGAAACACTCGAACTAATAATATCTATAAAATAAAATAAAGATCTGACCAATAAATTAACATCTCTCATATTATAAATATAATGTTTTTCATCTATCACAAGGAACAATTATTACTCACAGAATCTCATCCATTCTAAAAAAAAGATATAAATTGCAAGAACTCATAACTTGAAAGATTGATTTGGACTCGTTGCCATAGTTGGAGGATCGATTTGTACATTACCTTACACACGTACACAACTAGTTTTAGTGCCACTATCTTTCGAATTAGGGTTTGGTGAGAGGAGGCCAGGGATTGTGGATTAGTGGTTCAAAATCAAGCGATACTGATTGGCTGGGACTTGATTTAGCTTCAACATCAAAATTTACTTTTGGATTTTCTCTTCGATTGATAAAGATGTTGCCATCACTTTCTCCTACAGGGCTTTGATTTGAGCCCCGATTTTGTGCCCCCATGTCAAGGTGTGGGAGTTATCTTGAAGGCTGGTGCCATGTCCATCACAAGTTAAACTCTCATTTTCTAATCCCATGGAGATTCTTCAACATGTTTGGTGACCACAAAATAAAAATAAAAATGGCATTTTAAGCTCAAAAGACAGGTTGCCATCGTCGATGGTCACCTTGCATCAGGCTCTTGTAATCCCCAGCCTAGTTTTCCTTCGAGTTTGGATCTTTTACCATAAAATATTTTTTAAAATATATTTGTGGTTATTTTTAAAAATATAATAAAATAATATTTTTTATTTTTTTAAAATTATTTCTGAGATCAGCACATTAAAATGATCTAAAAATATTAAAAAAAATATTAATTTAAAATAAAAAAATAAAAAAAATTTAAATATACTTTTAAAATGCAAAAACAAATATAGCTTTTAATGTAAAAAAAATATTTTTAGTTATAATTTTTAAAAATATATGTTTGGTTAAAATTAATGCGAAATGAATTTTTACGTACAAAATAAATAAAAAAACAGCTTTCTATATATAAAAAAACAAGTAAACACATATTTCTATATATAAAAAAACAAGTTATTTTAAATTTTATAAAACTAAGATTTGAAATATATATATGAGACTCAGTGTAAAAAATAAAAAATATTTGGCTAACAAAACTATTTTTTTCCTTATAGTTAGGCAAAATCTAATTAACTCTATAATTCTAAATGATCTCTAAATATACAAAAAAAAACATGTTTCTTTTTATTAGACGAAACAATAGTTTTACTTGATTAATTTATATGTAATTAAATCACTTTAATGCGTTTTTGATTTTTGATTTGAGCACATGAGATTTGAAATGAAGAAGTCAAGTGAGAAAGCAAACTATTTTTTTAAAGGTGTTGGAGTTGATTCAAATGTTCGATGAGCTTTAAGAAAATATTTTTTTATGAATAAATGAAATAAATAATTTAAATTTGGGTTGAAAATAATATATTCTTAATACATTAAAACTAATAAGATAATATTGGCATTAATATCAAAATTATATTTATGCAAGTTGGGCATATTGGTGAATTGGGCTGAGTACTTGGCCCATTAAAAGTTGAGAAAACGCAAGCCCAGGGCCGTCCCATGACATATTCAACACAACTGGGCATTGTTACTGACGCATTTATGCAAGTGTGATTGGCCCTTGGGGGAGGAGACTCTAATTTTTTTAAATATCTGATGGTAGTTTTGTAAGATTATCATTTTAGGGTATTAATTGATTTTAGAGGAGGCCTTTCATTTTTACATATTTTTTCTTGGAAAATATCAATTTAGTCACATAACATATAAATTATATAATACATTCATTAATGAACAAAATTTACTTTTCTAGTTTTAAAATTCTAATCTTATCATACCATATAACGTTTCCATTTATATTGGAAATCTCAATTTTCCTTTCAAAAAAGCATATATATATTCCCACATGTTGATATGTGAAAACTGTGATTTTAGATTGTTATTATTTTTTAAAATATTTTTTATACTGAAATGTATCAAAATATTATTTTTTTTAAAATTATTTTTGAAATTAGTATATTAAAACGATCCAAAATATATAAAAATATTAATTTTTAGTAAAAAAAACATTAAATGTTTTGAAAATATAGGTACAACCGCGTTTCTAAATATTTATTAAATAACATATTGATATAGTAAAACCTAATTAATTCGGCTGAGCTTTTCAGTGATATATTTAACTATGTCAAATCCAACCATGTTAATAACAATTTTTTTTTAAATAAAAACTAAATAATATTGTTTTAATCAACATGGTTTACTTGATGATCTAGTAACATAATCTTTTTTCATGTTAGTTTTCAAATGGGATTTAACAACTATATACATGATAAAAACTGTGTTTTCAAATCGAATCAGACAACTATATACCTAATAAAAACCATGTGTTTTTGTTCTGCAAGTAGCGTTTGTGCTTGAGTATTTAACTAGACAGTTGATCAGTTGCAAAAATTATATTTCTTGATCATATGGACTTGGCCAGGTCTCTTGGTATCAAGTCTTTCGAAGTCGAGTGAATTTCATGGGGGTGCTAAATACTGGTGTGGGGAAAGAGGTATTCGAGCACTGAATCTTGTTTATTGAAGCATAAACTGAGCTTCCCGGTGGTTATTTTGTAAGTTGCCATACTTTGAGTGAATGCAGTCCATGTCTGAACCAAGAATTTTCACCAGATATGCACATCTGATGTTGATTAAACTTTTCGTTTAATAACTTAAACTTTTCTGATATGATTTGTGAAGAGTTTGGATTTTATCATCTCAAATTCGTTCAAATTTCAAGTTCATAAAAAGTTTTATTATGTGTTAATGAAAATATATATAAAATCATTCTCGAGAATTCATCAAATAACATGTTTCTTTGACAAGATGAGCGCTTGTCTACAGATTTTCTCCCCCTGATCACAATGTTTATTTGCACTTTCTCCCCCTATTCACCAGCTTCCGTTGTCTTTCTTTGTCTGATAGCAAGTTTATAATTTTCTTTGGTGCACGCTTTTGAACTGATAGCTGTCCTGAAGCCCCTCTATGCTTCCTTCTGTGCCCTAAACATATAAACATTCAGACTTTTGCTTCCACTCTGGCATGGTTCTTATAATGAGTGTTGTTATTCATTTTTGGATTCTCACATAAAAATGGAGAAAATATAAAAAATAATATATTTAGAATAAATAAAAAAAATAGAAATAAGAAAAAGATGCTAGAATGTCAAAGAAAGGTTAAAATTGATTTAAGAGGTTCAAAAATGCAAAATGTTAAAATTTAACAGTATATTTTTTATTGATGAGAGTCCTAGGGACAAGAAAAATTCAATTTTTTTAAATAAAAGAAAGAAAAATTCAAAATCAGATGTTTAGACTCAATTGAATTTTATCCAAGGTTTAATTGAATTTATAGAGGGTTTGATTGCAAGAAAATTAATTTTTAAAGTTAATTTAGGCTTTTATCAGAAGGAATTAAAATTCTGGGGTTCAATTATAATTTTTGAAGAGTTGATTTGGTTAAATCAGGGACTTAATTGCATAATTATTAAAGTTTGATACCCAATTAGAGATTTAATTAAAACAATCTAAGACCAAGGACCAAAACAGGAAAGATGCTAAAATTAAAAAAAAATATTTCAAGTTTATTAAAGTAAAAAATATATAATTTTTTTTATTAGCATGCATTTTGGCTTTGATAACTAGTTTATTAAAGTTACGAAAACTAGGCCAATATTTCAAAAATTTCAAAAAAATTATTATTATTTTTTTTAATATTTGAGGTTACGATCTTATACGTAAGACGTATTTCGGATATTAAAATTCTTTTGTTGACGCCAGAATTACTCGATAAGATAAGGATCTCCTTACCAAGAAGGACTTTTCTTAAACCATAGACGGACCAACAACTAGAAAACATGACCAGACCTTAGATTTTATCAGACAATAAAATAATGCAGCTTACTTTAGGTAAGACGTATTTAGAGTGTTAATATTTTTTTTTACACAACTAATCCTCATACCCGATTTTTGAGACCAGTCAGAGTTTCTAATGATCAAAATATTAAGTGACGACTTTCACTCTATTTTTCCACTAATAAAAAACAAAATTTTATTTTCTTTTTATATTGGTGATATTTTTTTATTGAACACAACATTTTAAGAGTAGATGTTTTCAGCGCTGCGCCGCCCACTTGCAATAACAAGTAGACCGATCCATCTCCACGATGAACATGATCAATCTTGAATAAACTATGTACTTTTGATTGGCTTGACTATCAGGTGTTCGTTTATGTCTACGTTTTTTTCCTGTTTTATTTCCCGTCTCTACTCTGTGAGAAAACGTCTAGAGTGACAAGGTGACTTTACAGACAACGTGTATGCAGTGGCGGAGCCAGAAAATAAAAAATGAGGGGGCAAATTATTAACAAATACTTAGTATTATATTTTATATAAATATGTATTATATATAAAGAAATTAATTTGAAATACATATACTAACTTATATCAAGTAAAATTAATTTAAAAATATTTTTAAAATAAAAAAAATTATTTTATAATTATTCTTTTGAGTTTTTATATTTTAAAACTATTTCATAATGACTTTATTCTTAATTTTATTAAAGATATTCTTTCTAAATATATATAATTAAACTTTCATTTATCTATTTCTAAATCTTCCAAGGACTAATGAAATTATTGGTAACAATTCTTTGTTGACTTGTTGTTTTATACAAGTGGGTTAAATATAAATATTAATATATTTTTTTAATTTTTTTATTGTGTCTCTAATTTTTTAAGTTGTTGAGTACTTCATTTTAATTACTAGTAAGTTGATCACCATTATTTTCATGTGAAATTCATAACAAAATACATATTAATTCATCAAAACTCATTTCAATTCATATTTATATGCATATAATATTTATTCATGTACATGTTAATTTAACAAATCTAGAAATTATAATAAACTCTAATATTTTTAATAACTAATTATTAAAGAATAAAACTAAAATTAGACAATGAAATAAATAGAAAAAATAAAAGAAACTCAAATAAAACATAAAGCATAAAGCATAAAAATATTACTTACTTAACTAATTAATAGTTTAGGATTTGAAGAAAATTTTTATAAAAGAAAGATAATAATTAAAAAAAAAGCTTTGATCAATTAGTAATTAATAAAAAAAATTAAACTTGTTATGTTATTATATTAAAATTCTAATATATATATATATATATATATATATATATATATATATATAGTCTAATTAATTAGTTTTGTGTACTGGCGGAGCCATAAAGGGGGCAATTGCCCCTTAATCCCCATTGTGGCTCCGCCACTGCGTGTATGTATATATATATATACATGAAATCTTAAATCTATATAAAAAATCATATAATGTTCAATGACATTTATCTTTTCTAAAAAAGTTGTCTTGAGATGTCCTCTCTATGGCTTGATGATGCACCTTTATGGGCTAAAGATTAGATGATAATCTATCTTCAATAATTTAACAAGGCATCAAGAACGTGGAAGATCTTTGCTTCTTCTATTCCAGGCCTACCTCAAGCTGTAACCTACCCGATCTTTGTTCCTTGATGGCCTCAAGAGACTCCATACTTCATTTTGTTTTCTCGATATCGAACCTTAAATTTGTTAAGAGGCATCTAATTATGAGAATGTTCCAGAAATTTTGTATTCACTGCAATGCATTAAAACTTGATCTAAAAATCGACTTGATTCAAGGCTCAAGAAGCAGATTTGGGATTGACTCGGATCAACCTCATCAATAAATCATTAGGTTCATCCACCTAGCCAGACCAGCCGAATCTTAACTAGTCACGGTGCCAATGCCTTGGCTTCTCTTTAGTGTCATTTAAGCATTACAGTCAGATCAAGGACCCACCTTCAACATCCATAGCGCATTACATGATTCTTTGCAGCCAGGGAGGAGTGATTTTTCACTCTTCTCCACGAGTCACTTTCAAGCTAGTACTATGATACAAAACTCCCCTTTATTTCATTTGGGAATGTGTATTGCGTTCATCCTCAGCTTCCATTGATCTTTGAAGCTCCTTTGATTGGATGAACATATTGTTTAACACATTATTGCTATGTTTTTAAGTCTTTTCAAGTGCTCTTACAATGAGGCTGTTTCCCTTGCTGTTGATTGCTTTGAAGTAAAGCTAATGAAAACAATGAGCACTCCTAGTGGGTCAAGATTCTTGGAAAATAATTTGTGCTTGCTTGCCATGAATATAGTATGAGGGATTTTCCTTTACTCTTTACACCCCCTCTTGACATTTACTCCTATGTTGAGCTGCTCCTATATGAATATTACTATATATTATACTGCTGCAATACCGTCCTTTGTCGGTCTAGCACTAATACTGAGACCTGGCATTCTTTTATTATTAGTAAAGAGAAATCTTTAGCTAATTCACTCACCTTATTGGCCTTCCACATTAAGACAAGGGAGTTTTTCAGTGATTTTCCTTCTCAGTTTCCTCTAGCCAGCATATTGAACCAGCTAGGTGTTTGAGGGATCCTACAAGGTTCCAGGTCCTTCAAGTTCTGTTTTTGGCCTGCAATTCTGATTTAAGAACTACTGTTTAACACATTGTGAGGAAAGAAAAATTGTGCATTATGTTAACAATTTGAAACTGCTAAAAATTTACATGTGTACTGCAGTTCTTGTGGATGGTAGCCTATAACCTGTGGCAAATTAAGGCCTCTAAGTATCATCCTTCAAGGGGCAGGGCTAAACATATCATACAATAAAAAGTGAAAAAAAGAAAGGAAAATTCTTAGCTATTTGCCCTGTAATCTCGTATCAAACCTTCAGGTTCTAGTGGCAATATGCTCACAATGGTTTCTTGTACTGGTAGAGAGGGTCCTGATGTGCTAGCCTGGCTACAACCAATAATTTTTTGACATGTCTCTATCAGGCAGTGCCTGCATGTAGGGCAGGATGAGTGGGAGCTAAGCCACTTATCAATGCATTTGACATGGAATCCATGGTGGCACTTAGGAAGAAGCCGCACACGCTCACCAGGAGTGAACTCTGAGAGGCATATTACACACTGTGTGTCAAGGCCAGGCAGGTTTGAGTCACTTGAGTAATTTACCACTGGAAAAGACTTTAATGCTTTTCGATTCACTCCAGTGTTTGCTGACTGAGTCGAGGGGTTCGCAGCAGATTCTGAAGCTGCTATGTTAGAGCACCTTAATGCACACCTAATGATGGAATTTAGCCCGAGTGAGCAAATCAGTGCACACAACAGAACTGAAAGGACCATAACAACATTCGCATCAAAGCTGCTGCCAGTGCCAGTGTAAGGTTCAGATGGGGCACTGTTTCCAGGAGCTGGAGGAGTTGCTGTGTTTGTTGATTGGTAAAGAGGGCTATGTAATAGCAATCTTCTTGAGTAGAAATCCCCAAGAAAATCTTGAAAGAGTTGAGTAGTTGAAGTAGAAGCAGACATGTTCAGATAGCTTGGACTTCGGAGGGTAGAAGACAGAAATATTTGTAAGTGGTTGCGTATTGATGTTATATATATATAGGGAAAGTTGAAAGGATCCAAATTTCCACTTGATCTTTGATATAATATTCACAATTATTACACTAATGAAGCTATAATTTCGAATATTCTGAGGGTTTTAGCACGCAACAAGTCATTATCTCTTATTTTATGTAGGTCTCTGACATGTGGATGCTCCACTGAACCTTTTGTATTTAATGGGTTATCTTATAATCAAACTGGGGCCATTCCACTTGCTTCTGTTCAGACAACTACATGCATCAATTTCATTTCAGGAATCAAAACCTCAAAATGCTGTCAGGGACCCAGAAAACTCAGGAAGGACTCACGAAGGTTCCTTGGCTAAACGTGACGTGAAAAATATGGTTTCGAAGTCAATTCAAATGATCTTTTGTACACTTTTCTATAAGATAGAGGTTCTAGTTTTTCATTTTCAATTTGATTCCGGAATTGTTTTGAGTCAGACACAACTCAATTTTGATTGAGCACAAATCCGTTAACAGATACGCAGCTAGTCTCTACACTCATTGGTCTCTCTGTAGCAAATTCACTTTGTTTTTCCACCCCCTTTTTGCTTGGCCTTTAGGATCTTAATTTATCCTTTCCAGTGTGCTGAATCAACCTTAGCTAATAGATTAGCTACTGAGTGGTTTGCCTCTCAAATTCTAACTAGCTGCAGTAAACATTCTGTATGAAACCTGCTAATAAGAAGTTCATAGTTTTTTCCTTCTCTTTTAGCATAACCTGAGTGATCTGTCTGCATAGCAATAATTATGTAAACCTCCACTAATTGGGAGGACATGACACTCCCAACTGTAAGCCACAACATTGTGTTCAACCTCCATTTCACATTGGTAGCATCATGGGTATATTCTTATTATTACACTAACCTCAACATTCTTGTATATCTGTTGTCTAGATGGGCTACTGTGCGTCACCAGCCTTCGATTATACTTCGACAAGAATCATAGAAGTTAGATTTGGGAATGGTACTAAAGATCCCATGTTTTGTTGGTCTGCAAGCTGTGATCTTTTGCCACACAAGTAGGTTGATTGTAATCCAAGCATGCTCTATTTGTTAGCTTCTTCATGTGGCTGTAAATTAAAGCAATATTCTTAACTAGATCTTCAAGGAAGCTGTGGTAATATAAAAAGTCATGTTAGTGCTCGATGAAAATGTTAAAAATTTGAAGGCTAATGTCAAGTCTAGTGTAAATCTATTTTGCATATTGCATTCAAACGCCAAAAAAAAAAAAAAAGGCGAAAAAAAAAAACTTGCAAAATCTACGTGTCAAAAGATAATCTGAACTTAAAAAGACTGCAGGACCCAGGAAGATCCAAGCTAGGCCGCAAAGTCACAACTTCTAGTCATACCTTGTTTTGCAAAACCATCAGCCATATGGTTAGTTAGTATCGTGCCAAACACGAGAGAAAGATACCGATCCCATGTGTTCTTATCCCCATATTATAGCAAGACCTCTTAGTTGCATGCCCCGATCCAGTGAGACAATTTTGCTTAAGCTAAGAGCAAGATCATGCATCACAGTCACAGATAACATGAAGATACAGATTATGGGGAAGATTTTATTATGGGGAATATACAGACAATTTTGCTTAAGATACAGATTATGGTGAGGATTTTATGGGGAAGATACAGACAATTTTGCTTAAGATACAGATTATGGGGAAGATTTTATTGCATGTTAAGCTAAAAGCAAGATCATGCATCACAGTCACAGATAACATGGCAGCCCACTAAGTTAATGGGGGTCAAACTTCATGCATGGCTGACATTGATTATTAAGTGAACAAAAACAGCTCAATAGAGAAGATGGGGGTTGACTTTTGGAGAAGACGAGCAACGAGCTGAGGTCCCTCCATGAAGACATGAACAGGGAGACCATGCGATGAGGCAATTAAATTGATAGGGCGAGTATTTGTAAGTGCTTGAAGTTTCAGAACACTTGAATTATGGTTTTTGTGCTCTTAATCACATCAGCTAAAGTAGAACACAGAGATTGAAACAAGGAATAATTGGAATATATCTTTCAAGCTTTTATTAATCCGAGGCAGCATTCATGGCTTGAAATCTATCTCTCGGCCACCATCAAGCTTATCATATTTGATAGTGAAAAGGTATGTTTTTCAGTGGCGAACACCATGATTTTTTCATTTAACAGTGTTAATGTAAAACAACTATTTCAACTCAATATCTTAAATTCAATAGCTTAAATTATAAGGTGAGGTCTAAAAATATAATTTATATTATTCTCTAAGATACCCTCTCAAATAAAAACCCTTTAGTTTTAAAACTTTTATAGGTCTATATTATATTGTGCTTTATTTTTATCAAATAAATAAGAATTATAAAATTCAAACTTGTAACCGTTTGATCATTAAAGTTTTGTTATCATATTAAAAAATCATTTTAATTCTATAACTTAAACTATTAAATGAGATTTAAAAATATAATTTATATTATTTTTTATATTAAATAGTAGATAAATCTCTTCTAGTTGCTATTCCTGTAGGATTTTTTATGAGCAAAAATAAAATCATAAAAAAGTATGTACACTTCAGTGACAGTACTCAAGTGTATGGTCTGACTTGCCTTTTGAATTCTTATAGTCAAGTTCAAAAAAGTATGTATAGCAACAGGAGCTAGTGCTATTGGAACGAAAGCCTGATTTATTATTTTTATTAAAGCTATATTGTTTTGTCCTTGTTTTTAAATAAATAAATAAATTCTATCAGTGTTTTGATCTAGACTTAAGTTTTACGGTCAAATCAACCAAATTATATATCAACTAAGCTAAATCAATTTAGTTTTTTTGGGTTAATATATTTTCAATTTAACTTAAACTCTTGACCAAAACAAGTTTTAGCCCAAAGTATTTTAAATCAATCCATCAAAATTGAGCCAGGTGGGAATTTTTGTCTATAGTCAAGTTCTTCTAACTGTCTTCCTTGAATTGATCTCAATAATTATTTGATCCGTCTTATACATTATTCACTCTTCTTGTTAATGGTTGACTTTGCCAATACTTTTTTATTCATTCTATAATGCCTTAAAAGCTAATTATATATTACTCCTTTCGTCTAAATATGTTCATCCATATTCCTTTTTAGGGATGTCTTACACTCTTTCTTTTTTGAAAATAAACACTAGTCCTTCTTTCTGTTTTGAGATATCCCACAACTAATTATGGCATATAAATATGTAAAAATAAATACAAAAACAAAAACCAATGCATGAACTAGGATTCGAATCCATTTCAACTTAATTAATGGTAAATTAAACACCTGAGCATGAACTTTATTGTATTAGTTTAATAAAATAAAATAAAAAAATAACATTGAAAAGTAGTTTGAAAACAGATGATATCATATGCAATTAATTGTATTTTTTAAATACGTATAAGAAATTAAATGATAATAAAATTTTAGAATAGAGAGAGTAATGATTGTCTATTTTTCAAATGAAGCATATAAATTTTTGAGATTATTTAATTAATCACAGCTCTATTTCAAGAAATATTCAATTCTGAGACTATAATATCTTTGAGATCATGCACATAAAGCAATAGATGAACATTTTAATAAGTAGATGGAAATCCAAGCGTGGACAAACTCAATGGGAGAAAATGGTAGGAAGATAGTATATTGGGTGTGTTCGGTAATGGATCTCAATTGTTTCTTAAAGTTATTTTTAAACTATTTTTCACAATAAAAAAAATATTAGATTAATATTTTTTTTTATAGCTTTGATATGATGCTATAAAACAAATCTATATATAAAAAATAATATTATTTTAATACATATTAAATAAAAATATACTTTGAATCACGTTATTAAAACACTACCACAACATGCACCACTTACTAGATAGTTAATTTAATGGGTGTTTGAGAGTGCAATTCATTTGTTTTTTTATTTTTTATTTTTTTTTGTTTTTTTATAATTTAGAGTTTTTTGTACTTCAAATAAATTTTTAAGTGCTTTTGAATCGTTTTAATATATTGATGTTAAAAATAAATTATTTTATAAAATATATTTTAATATATTTTTAAATAAAAATACATTTTTAAAAAATAATCTTTACCACTCCATATTCCTCATATTCCTCTTTATTTACTAACTACCACGTTAACATTCCTACATTCCTACCACTATCAATCAATAGGCGAACCCACTAACATGTGTCTCGCTACAATAATACACTTCTCTCCCTTTCTATTTTTAAAGATTAATTGAGAAGTTTATAATTTAATTAATTTGTTACCAAAAATTATCTTAAAATCATCTGTTTGTGATGCCTCGAGTGACATTATAAAGCAGATGGGTTTCTCTCAATAAATGCCCCAACATGTAGGCCTAAGATAAAATATGGAGTAATGGGATTATTGGCTTTATACATAATGGGCATCCTTTAATGATGTTTTCTCTTACAATTATTCCCTTATTAAAACTCCAAAAAATTATATAATATACTTTAATTTTAGCTGGATTTTGGGGTCCAATTAGGAGATAACATACCAGACTTTGGAATAAGACTTTTTAAAAGTATAGAAAGCAATATTAGTGCTATCACTTGCCAACCATCTTAGCTATGTCCTTGGTGCCGACAATTGATGATAGAAAGTCTCAATAATAAATTGGGTGAATAGGAGATAAACATGCATAACTATTTTACCCGCGGTACACCGTTCGTTGATGTTTTTTTAA
The DNA here is from genome assembly GCA_018804465.1 of Populus tomentosa. Lineage (NCBI taxonomy): Eukaryota > Viridiplantae > Streptophyta > Magnoliopsida > Malpighiales > Salicaceae > Populus > Populus tomentosa. The sequence continues at coordinate 2,601,613 of CM032005.1, forward strand.
TAAAAAAAATTGAATTTACAATATATTTGTTTACATAAAAAATATCAAATGAAAAATTTATACACGTATTTAAATAAATAAATCAAGAAGTTTCTATGTCAATAAATAAATAAAAAATCATTAACATTAACGTCTAAATACATATATAAAAAACTCAAAAAGCAGATATAAATTAATATATTTGATATTACAACACGATTCATTCACCCAATTGTGTTCAATAACTCTGTTTATTAAAATAATTTTTGTATTTAATCAAATTATAGTGGAAATAAATACAAATATAAAATTAATTGAATAAAATCAAAGGAAAAATAATATCTCGCAAGGTTGTACTTATTAGAAATACTATTCAAAAATAAAATTTTTCATCTTAAGAAATAAAGTTCAATTATATAAAACATAAAAAATTATAGATGAATTAAAATTATCTCTTCAAAAATTGAATACATCAAAAAATAATTAAAAAAAACCACTATTAAAAAAGACTAAATACAACAAAAATAAAAAATCAAAGAAAATGAACATTAATTTCAATATAAATTAAAAAATATTAAAAAAACATGATTTTTTTAAAAAGAAAAATATTAAAAAGAAAGAAAGAACGAGGCAGGCAAGGGCTTCCAAGGGCCCAATATTTTTTGTTTAAATTCCATTCAACACGTTGTCTCCTAAGGCAAACAACGTGTTACCTGGTATTTTCTAGATTAGTAGCCAAAAAAATTGAGTTTATGCTTTTTTACTCAAAAACTTATTTTAACCTAAATTTGACCTAAATTGCCTAGAAAAAAAAGCCTAAAAACATTGGAAAATTTATAAACAGCCTTTAAAAAAAACCCAAAATCAACCCAAAACAAAAACTCTTCATGAAATTAGATGTGGGTTTTAAGGCAACTTTAAGGTAAAAACAAATATATAAGTTGAACTTTTCTCATCAAATAGAATATCATAACACTAAGAATGACTATTTTGGTGGTCAGAATCAGTGTGAATGTTGATTTCTTCTCTTTACCATTATAATCTGGCGTCCTCTCTCCTCTCTTAAATGAATGATTAAAAAAAATAAAATTTTATTCCAAAATTGAATTGAAAAACTATTGATGATTGAAAATGGATAATTTGTAAAGTTTGAGGACTAAACTATACTTTTTTTTATGATAACTTTGAAAGCATCACTCATTTGTGATGCATTTTTTTCACTTTGATTCTCCTTTTTTAATTTTTTATTTAATCAACAAATTTGTTTCAATTTTTCTTTAATTATGCCAAAAAAGGATGCAATTGTGTAAAATAAAAGTTTAAGGACTAAAATTAAAAAAACAAAATTTTAAATAGTAAATCCACAATAAAATGTGAGAAGGTGAACAATGCATGCATACACAATGTTTATAACATAACGTGTAGTCTTTGTAATAAATAAATGTTAAAAAAGTACTTCATGGCCAAACCTGGCTTCATTGCCTAGGTAAAATATATGTTGTTGGTAAAGTTATTAAACCTGATATGATCCATGATGTTGTTCAAGGTTCGGGTTATGGGTTGAATAGATTAATTTAGTTCAATTAAAATGATATCATTTTATTTTTTTAAATAATTAAAATGATTTTGGTTTGATTTTTTTTTAAAAATCAAACTAGGTTTTGAAAGGGTTGTAGATTAACTCACTAGGTTGCCCTAATTTAACTGAGTCAACTCCTACTTTGTTTTTTTGAAACCCAACTTAGGCTAGGTTCTAAGTGGACATGATATTAGGTTGATTTATCAAGCTGAATTGAGTTTAATATCACTACTTCTCTTAGCTATAATTATGATGAAGTAGTTTAATAGAGATTATCATCATAGAGCAAGTAATTTAATACTAATATCATGGTGCTAAATTCTTGGAGCAAAACAAAAAAATTCAGTGCCGTTAAGGATTAATGTTGGCATTGTGCAATGGAGAGAAAGGATTAGCAGGCCTTTAAATAGTAAAAAGGGTTGAATTTGGAAGGGATTCTAGATTGGATTAATTTTGGTTTTGTAAGTCAAAGAAAATATTGGTTTTGTAAATTTGGTCACTTGTATCAATACTGAAATCTTTGTAATGAGTTTTAAATCATTGGATATTTTTTGTTTCTGTTTCAATAGCAATATTCTATTATTAAACTGTGATTTTGCTGTAAAAGTTGCTTGATTAATGGATTTCTTTAATTCATAAAATAAATAAATAAATAAGTAAAAAGAAAAGAAGGGTGTGGGTTATCAATATTAGAGAATAATATAAATTATGGGTCTCACCTAACAACCGAAGCTTTTGGATTGAGATAGTTCTTTGACATAATATTAGAGTTTTAATGATCAAATGATCATTGGTGCAAGTTCAAGTCTAAAAAGGTATGTTAGAGAATAATATAAATCATATCTTGAGATCTTATCTAACAATTTAAGTTTTAAGTTGAGATGGTTCTTTGACACTCAAGAGTCTTTTTGTAAGAAAAAATTGGAAAACATTAAAGTTTGATTGTGATACGGTGCAAATTGCTTTTAAAAAATGTGTGTGTGGTAATACGGTGCATAATGCTTAATTTAAAATTGTTTTTTAATTAATTATACATTAAAATGATTTTCTTTTTAGATTTTTTTTAATTTTTAATGTAAATACATCAAAAATATAAAAAAAATCTAAAAAACACTTCCTATAACTTGTGAATGAATGACATTTACAATACCTATTTTTTTTTTTTAAATACATAAGTAGTAAAGTATTTGTGCAAATGGATCCAGCTGCATGGATGTCTTTGACAATCTTATTTATGGATAGCATTTACAAACACCCATTTTTAAAAATATATAAGTAGTAGGATATATGTGCAAAGGGATCCACCGATGTTGATTTCTTTGGATATCATAACTATTATTCCATCTTGTTTATGAAAAACCATCTTGTTTTTCAAAGAAAGGAGACTCCACGTCAAGGTGCAAAGCTATAATTCAGGGGTGCGGGGGCTTACGAAACATGTGAGGAAAATGTTTAAAAAGAAAGATTACATATATGAACTATGAAAACTAATGATAGCAAAACTGTTTTTTTTTGAAAAGTTTGTCCCTTTCTCTTCAATGCAAGTATGCCTTCATTAACGTTTCGATGTTCAAGAAAATCATTTACACAAAGTATTTAAATGAAAACGTAAGAAATTATAAAATAATAAAAAATTGGTTGGGTCAAAAATATTTTTTTTATAGTTTTTGGAAAATATGTTCAACACAAAAGATATATATATATATATATATATATATATATATATATATATATATATATAATTTATGACATAATTACTTCAATCTAATACCTTTGTATATCTCATGTCAAATCCTTACCACTTGTTATAATTCAAAACTTGGTTAGGTCAAAAATATATTTTTTAGGTATTTTTTATTTTTATAGCTTTTAGAAAATATATTCAATAGATAATATAAAAAACAATTTATGACATAAATACTTCAATCTAGGACCTTTTTATATCTCATGTCGAATCTAGTAAGCAAAATATCATTAATGTAAACTGGAAGATATTAAAAGATATCATTAACTTTAAATAAAATAAAAAATGATGTGTCAATTTTAAAAGCATAAAATTTAATAAAGAAAAGATAATCACTCAAGAGAGTGTACCATACCCTTCAAGTCATATAAAGACTTCGACTACATGTAGACCTCCTTATCATGTGTCCCATTAAAAAAGACATATATATATGCAATCGACAAACATGTGAGGAAAAAGTATAATCAATGATTATACTTTTTCCTCCTTATCATGTGTCCCATTAAAAAAGACATATATATATGCAATCGACAAACATGTGAGGAAAAAGTATAATCAATGATTATACTTTTTCCTCACATGTTTGTCGATTGTATAAGTCTATATATAATATGTCTTTCTCAATGGAACACATGATAAAGAGGTCTATATATAGCAATTTTTAAGTTTGATTGATTATATTTTTTCCTCACATGTTTGTCGATTGTATAATTATCTTTATATGACTTGAAGGGCATGTTACACTTTGTTATATATTATCACCTATAATATTGGTGATAAAGCTAGCAAAAGCTGAACACTAAGGCAATGGAAAACAATTCCTTCAATGGCAAAGCCCAAAAACCAATTGGAAAACATATCAATTATAATTTCTATAATATGAAATTCCTCTCATCAGTTGCATTAATCTAATTTTTATTTTCAGGCATAGATTGATGGAAAAAAAAAAAAACAAATTTGTGGATAGATGGAAAAATTCTATGAACAAGGGCCTAGGGTTGGTTTTGTTTTCTTTCTAATGGGAGAAGAAGTTAGATAGAAAAAACACAGAAAAAACAAACCATATAGTTTATTGCCTTAATAAAAATGCCCTTCCAATCCCTCCTACCTTTCCTTTTCCACCTTCAAGATCTCCAATTAATACATCCCAAATACACCAATGACAGTCAAATATTTCAATATATAATGCCCCAAAACCCACTAAAATCTATTGCCAACTTTACCACCTTCGTTTTAATTCGGGCATGAAGAATGAGACAAGCTTACTCTTACCAGGTACATGCATACTCTGAATGGCATTAGTTCCCTCCTCTCGTACTCTTACTTCCACTGAGTATGCCCAGCAGATAATGTTTTCATAGATATTAGCTTGATCCTTGCTGCACAATTGGCTAACCTAGCAACAAGGATGCTACTAAAGTTGAACACTACTGTGATGCATTCTTAATGATTGTATATAAAACAAGTGAGCCAATAGTTGCAGATAGGACCAAACATGATGACTGAAACAATATTTGGAACCAATCCGTGGCCGGTGTAAAGTTCTGAAGAGGGATAGGTGGTGCCTCCTGATGGCGAAGGAGATGCTAGCATTGGTGGTTGAGAAACGAGGGCTTCTTGTAGCAATTTTCTCGAGGGTTTTTCTCTTAGGAAATCTTGAAAGTGTTGAATAGATGTAGAAAAGGTGGGGTTCTAGACGTGCTTGTTGAGTTTAGTGAGTTCTTCGCTGGACGTATATGGTTGCATTTGAGGTGATTTATGTATGTAAAACCCAGTGAAAACCCGGTTTTACAAAAAGAAATTCATATATATATATATATATATATATATATTATAAAGCATATTTGAAAAACATTTTAGAGATTGCTAGTAGCTTATGCTAAAATGTTGGGGTTAATATAATTCTTTTGTGACTCATGCCTGAGTCAGGATGCCACAAAATTACAAGCAACAAGTGCTTTTAATGTATATATAATATTTTTTTTTGGAGTCATGAAGAAACGCCTGTATCCCACAATCTTGCTATTGTTTACCTCAAGTCCTGTGTCATTATTTATTTATTTATATGAATATACTTTGTTAATCATCACCAATATGGTCATTTTCAGCCCTCTCATTCACTTAGGCAAGATAATTGGCTGAAAATGGAAGTGACCGAGCAAGCCACTCTATCTTTTTACTCGTAATCCCTATTTGTACTCTATATGTTCCCACTTATTTATTGAAATCAATACACTCTTGTTTTTTCTTTTTTCTTTTTAATTTAAATGGATGCTGTGAAAGTTATTAAATTATTACAATAATAATGCATTATAATTCTTGGTTATGCCTGGATTTTTAGTTGAGATGTTAAAATGGCAAAAATTAAGATATATATATATATATATATATATATATATATATATATATATATATATATATATATATATATATATGTGTGTGTGTGTGTGTGTGTGTGTGTGTGTTAACACACCCTTAAATCCAAGCTACAAATCTTAAAATAAGCCCAACAGAAAAACTCTGTTATATTACAATAATTTTTTATTCAAAATTAAGAATTAGTTTGACACTAAATCCGAACCAAACAACCAAACCATTGAGTCTCACACATTACCTCATGTACTTGCAAACATTGAACATATTTCTAATGATTTTTTGAATGTGTTAACTCAAATATCTTCCAAAAAAATATTTGATTAAAATTACTTTAGTTTTTTTTAGATGATTTCTAACTAGATACTATTATCTTATTTGATACAGGTACTGATTTAAAATGCATTAAAAAAGACAGAATTTCACACGCACGCGCGTACAAATATATATATATATAAAACTTAAGGGACCATATGTAATTTAGAGGGTAAAAAATGAAAAGGTTTAACTTTTTCTTTTTTAAAAAATTATATAACGAGCCTAAAAGCTAGTATGATTTCTATTGATTTCATAAATGAAATATATGTCAATATTTTTTTTTTTAGACTCCATGACTCCATATTTGGTGTTTGGTAACAAGATGTATGATATTTTTAAAATATATTATTTAATTAAAAATATATTAAAATAATATTTTTTTATTTATATTATCCGCACATAAAACTATCCAAAAGAAATATAAATAATATTAATTTAATATTTTTTAAATAAAAAATAATTTTAAAAACCAAATCACTCACATAGTTATCTTCAAATTTTATATGTATCCACTTGCACTTCTTTTGTTTTGATGTTCTCTTGAAAATGAGACAATCACACCTTTTTCATAAAAATGTATATATAGGCAAGATCTCTTTCATGAATCTGTCTGCAAATGTGTACGGACTAGCCCAATGGTTGGTCGATAGTTATCCCAATAATCACACCTCATCCCGTTCAGTTGATTAAAAATATCTTTCACACATTTTATTATATGTCCAAAAGGTTGAAGCCTTTCCACACCGATCAATATATTTAGGGTTATAATTTAACTGAATAAATTCTAAATTTATATTTTAGAAATTATCAGTTTAAATGCTATAAATTTCAAGATTATTAAAGATTTATATAATAATTAATTTTAAGGTTTCGGAGAATTAGTTCAGGTGCGTGTAAGTTGGTTCGGACACAAACGATTAACAATTTTTTTTTTCATACTACGATAACTTTTATTTCTTTTTTAACTTTTAAAAAAATCTTTAGTTAACTAATTATTTCTACATTTTACATTATGTCTTGTATATAATTATATTTTAAATTTTAATTTTATAAAAACTAAACTAACTTACTTTTTAGTCATGAAAACTTGTTTTTCCTTTATTTTAATTGCTAAAATCCATCTTACAATAATTTTAACAAAACACATTTTTTAAACATATATTTTTAAAATTACAACTAATTTTTTAATTTATTTTTTAAAACAGCAATTGCAAAAAATGGTAAAATAACAAATTTTCCCTCTGAATAATATCACATATATTATTTCAGGAAAAAATTTGAAAATTCATTCAATCAAGTCCCTACTTGATTTTTCTAGGTTTAGAATTGTAATTCTTTATATAAATTACACTATAACTCTCAATTTCTAAAACTTATTTACAATCAAGTCTGATTAATTATCCCATTTTAATTTCTAATGAACAGTTCGTATATGTGTGACCAATTAGGTTCTTTAATAAGTTGACCCAAATACAAATCATAATCCTAAATAAAATATGATTAAACCAATTAATTTATTATCAATTCAACAATTAATTGATTTATATTTGAAGATCAAATACAATGTTTAACAATATGTAATGATTCTTCAAATATTAGAAAAGTCATAGGTGGTTTGACTTAACCTTTCAATCACTAATTTCTTAGTGTAATTATTATCTTTTCATAAACAATGTTCTGATTTAGACATTATTGCATGGAGTGTGTTTACTATGTCATATCATGCGTATTCTCAACATTGATTTTTTTGAATAAGATTTGAAATTCTTTTTAAATCTCATTCCACCTTACGCAAGAATTTACATTTAATACTATTTGAGAACAAATAAAATAATTTTTCTAATTCACTTAGGGTGATGAATCCTTACTTGATTACAAAAACCTTCATATAGTGCATGTTATGCTCAATATCTGTTCATTTGTTACCCTTGATTAAGAAAACGTGTAACAACATCAAAATATAACACTTTTTATATAAGATATCCTAGTGATATCAAGTCTAAGGATCACTTACATAACCGTCACAAGAGTTTTTTCATAGACACAATATTATTAAGGCTTTTTCGGGGTGAAATTGAATTTTTTTGCTATTGCGTTATTCTAAATAATATTTCAGAAATTCTTTTTTGCAATTTTTTTATGCTTATATTATGAGTGAATGAATTGTGTTATTCTCAATAATATTTTGGATATTAACCTCATACAGATTTTATATCCTTATATTAAAATGAGGAATAACAAATTATTATCCTTAATAATATTATGGATATTGACCTCTATTAAGGTTTTTTTATCCTTATATTAAAGTGAATAATATTTTCTTGCTAAAAAAATTAATATTTTTAAAATATACATCAAAATCCTTTGAAATTTTACAAACTTGTTGTAAAATCCATGCAATATCATTTTTTTTAATACATGCCAAAGTATTTTAGGTTTTCTATAAATAATTTTAAGAATTTTTATCCATATGCAAGAAAAAAAGAAAGTATTTTTTTATTGTTTCTTAGGCTTTGTTTGGCAATTTTTTTTTTTTTTGTTGTTGTAATAAAACTAGCAAAATAGATTTAAGAAGGTGTTTGCCAAACTAACTCTTAAACCAAAAAAACCTTTAGCCAAAATATAGCTAGCCAAACATGGTCTTAATCTTTAACTCAATTTTGACTTGATTAGGTTGACCCGAGATCCTTGGTTCGATCATGAACTGAACCAAAGATTTGGGTTCGACCCAAAAACAAATAAGAAAAAAAAAACAAAGCTAAAAACAAATTGATGCAAATAAATCCTAGATTATTGATTAATTAAATTGCCCAGATGGTTTAGTCTAAAGAATTGGACCAAAATTGATTCAAATCATGAAGCGAAGACAAGGTTCTTTTCAAGAACACAAAAAACACTACTCAACAACCCAGAAATAGCTCAAAAACTAAGCACGTTGTCTAAGCCTTCAAGACTGACATTTTTTAATTCTAAAATATGCTTTGTTCATTCTTACAAATTACATAACCATAACCAAACATTTATGAGTATAAAAATTAACAAATAATATGAAAACATCAAAATCATACAAGAGTTTTGGGACCTAAATCATGTCCAGGAACTAAGCACACACATTAACAAATTAGAAAAAAAAACATCAATAACCCTACTTCCAGATTTCTCAATCACTTTATTTCATTTAATCTAAACATCTAAACATCTAAACATCCAACAAAAAACAGACAACTCCAAACAGGATCAAACAAAGAAAAAAACAACATTCTGCGCATTAATTAAAATCAAAGCTAAAAGCAATATAATACAACAAGTGTTCAAAAACACTATAAAATATAAAAGAACGGGCTAAAGACGTGCTTCATGGACATCATCTACTAGCATAAATGAATGTTTTATACCTTCCAAGCTCAAATAATGGTTGTTGCCCTTTGGTTCTTTCTTTTCCAAGTTTGTTACATTCTCTCAAAGTTAAGGAAATCATTGAGTTAGGATCTTAAACCTTCAAAATTTAGAGTTCTTTGATCAATCTTTTCCTTACTTCTCTCTCTCTCCCTCCCTCTTTTCTTCCCCCCCTCATGCCCTAATTTTTTAGGGGGTATTTATAAGGTTTCAAGCTATGATTTTTATAGATTGAATAAAAGATTGATCCTTTTTCCTCAAAGCTTGGCCCTTTGATCAAAATGAAAGAGTTTTGGGTATGTTTATAGCTGTGGGCGCTGTGGGCTTTTTACATATACTGGTTTTACAATGGTGGTCTGGTCTTGCAACAAACTTGGTTTTGGAGATTTTGGTGGTTTTTCCAAATTTGGAGCTTGTTTTTGGCTTTTTGATCTTGAGAGAAACACAATCAACATTTGATAAAAACCCACTAAGAAGGCTTGAAGTGTGAACACAAGAAAAAGTTAGTGGTTTTTTTATTTTGTTTGGGTCTAACCTTGCTCAATTTGAAGGTATGTAACTTCACATTTATTTGTTTGAAAGTGCCAACTCGATCAACCAAGAATCTGAAAATGAGTGATGGTTGATCAGAGACAAGATATTGTTGAGTTCATTGAAGAAAATAGGATGTAAACTGTCATACGTGTGCGACGGCGCAGCGATCATCCACTCTCAAGAAAAAAAAAATGGTATATGGATTTATTCCTGGCAAATATGTAGAGACAAGGAATTCTTGTCTCCTATCAGTGGAAAATTTGAATGGGAGTCGCCACCTAGTATTCTGGTTACTAGGAACCCTAACTGGTCTTTAGAGATCGGGTACGAAGACTAGTTGCGTAAAGGGAAGGTATTAGCACCCCAACTACGCCCTACCTAAGGTAGGCTGCATTGTTTTAATGTCTGATAAAATCTAAGGTCATGTTGTGGTTTTTTATTGTTCGGAATACGCATTACATGCAATGTCATATCCCAGGTTCTATTGTCTGAAAAAAGAATTAAATATCCGGAATATGCGTTACGTGTAATGTCATATCCCGGATACTAAGAGACAAACAAAATAAATTTTTTGTTGTTTTTGAAATTTTGGCTATTATTCTCTTGACTTTAATAAACTAGTTATTAAAGTCAAAATGCATGCTAAAACACTGTTTTTTTTTTTTGTGTATGAAAAATACAATATGATTTTTAGCTTTGAGACACTTGGCCATATGCACAAAAACATTTTTTTTCTCTTTTTTTGTATTTTTGGAAGTTTTGACGAAAAACCGAGTATTTTAATATCGGATTTGTAGGTTTACGATATAAAATACAGACTGATATTAACCAAAATGCATAAAAGAAATCGTGCTGGAAAATTATAAAATTCTAAAAAAAACAAATCTTAATAAAAAAATTTAATGGGCCGGACCCGGCCCATATCAGTGGCCTGGGTTAGACTCGGCCCAAACAAAAATTGGGCCGAAATCAGCCCAAAACAAGCATGGACTGGTTACTGTGTGCACAGTAACCGGGTTACTGTGCACATAGTAATCAGTGAATTAATCAGCAAGTACTGTGCATGTGCAAACAATACCCGTGAATTAATTAGCCAGTTGCTGTGCACAGCACAGTAACTAGCTAATTAATCTTCATTTGCAAATGAAGCTGAAGCAAAAACACGACAGGGAAAGAGAGAAAGTTACCTGGAGCGGTGGTGATGCTGGCAGCAGCTGATCCGGCAGGGGTAGTGGCGGTGACGCTGGCGGTTCGCGGTGGCCGACGGTGCTGTTTTCTTCTCTCTCTCCCTCTCCCTCTCCTCTGTCTTTCGTTCTCTTCTCTGCTTCTTCTTTTCTTCTTTTTATTCTTCTCTTCTCTGCCCTCTCTCCTGGTCTCTCCCTTCTCTTCTCTTCCCTCTCTCTCGGTCTTTCTCCCCTTTCTCCTTCTCTTGGTTTCTTTTTTTTTTTTTTTTTTTTTTCTCTCGGCCCTCCCCTATATTTATAGGAAAACAGAGGAGGGCGAGCGTGCTGGGGCGGCCACTGTTGGCCGCCCTCTCCACTACCTTTTAACGGATAACAAAGCCAGGCAAATGGGTGTCCATGGTGGGCGTCTTTTTGAGCAAAAACCGGGAAAGAAATTAGGCGAAAAGTGGGGAAGAAAAAAAATCTTCTTCTTCCCCTGCCTCGCGCGTCCAGGGGAAGAAGAAGACCCACAGTGCCGTCAAAACAGCACCGTTTCGGGCTTCTCCTTTTTTTTTTTTTGTGGTAACAGTGCATGCAACGACGTCGTTTTTCCCAAAACGCGCCGTTTCATTTAAATGAATTTTGGCGCCAGAACGCGTCAGATTTGGTCCCTGGTCTCGGATTTCTTCAATTAAGTCCCTAATTGGCCATTAAACTTCAATATTTATGCACTTAAGCCCCTAATTTGACCAAATTAACTTCCAAAAATTATAATTTGACCCCAGAACTTTAATTTCTTCCAATTAAAGCCCAAATTAACTCCAAAATCAATTGTTTTTGCAATTAAACTCTCCATAAATTCAATTAAACCTTCAATAAAATTTAATTGAGTCCATAAACTTCTAATTTTGGACTTTTCTTCCTCAAATTGAATTTTCTTTATCATCGGGGCTCTCATCAGTCAATGATATATTGTCAAATTTTAATTTTTATATTTTTGAACATCCTCAATCAATTTTTGAGCACTTTTAGGATGCTCTGGCATTTTTTTTTCACTGTTATATTTTTTGATAATATATTTTTTTGAATTTTTTTGTATTTTATTATTTTTTATGTGGGGACCCAAAAATAGGTTACAACATAAACGTTTAATGGGAGTTACTGATCTTTGTAAATGAGGTATTTCTCAGTTGAATGGTGGTGGTTATACCCTCGAGGTGTTAAAAAATACCATATTCATTCGCTTGAAATTGTCTACTCGATCAGCTAAAATTATCAAATAAGAAGCTAAATAGTGGCCGAACAATGCGTTGTCTAGGTTAAACCCTAAAATTAGGGTTTGTTTTTTTAATTTGGGATTTGACAAACTTCAAATTAGTCCATACTCTTCCTATTTCTTTTAATTACACCTATAATTATCTCATAAACTCTTAATTACATGCAATTTTACTCATGTCAAACTTAATTATTAGCCCTAAAGTTCAACGCCTTTATTATTTTGGTCTTTAAATTTTAATTTGTGTATTTTGACCCTCAATTGACTATCAAACTTTTAATTGTCTTTAATTTAGCCCGTTACTTGATCAATTTCAAATCCTACATTCACACGCCCTTTTCATTTTGGTCATTGGTTTTGGATTTATTCAATCAAATTTTAATTTCTCATCAAACTTTAATATTTATGCAATTAAGCACTTGTTTTGACCAAATTAACTCTTTAAAATTGCAATTTGAACTCAAGACTTTAATTTCTTCAAATTAATGCTTAAATTGACTTTAAAAATCAAATTTTCTTGCAATTAAACCTTCAATAAATTTAGTTAAACCTTAAAAAAATCCTATTGAATCCTTAAACATCCAATCTTGAATTTTCCTTCTTAGATTGAATTTTTCGTGCCAATAGAGCCTTTATCACTCAAAATTGAACTGTCAGTTTTTTCAATCTTGTGTATTTTGATCTTCCTCAACCAGTCTTTAATAGTTTTCTGGGTATTCTTCATGTTCTCCTCACTAATATATCTTTTTATTTTCTTTAATATGTTTTTTAATTTTTTGTATTTTCTCTTTTTTTCTTTGCATGTTTACTTAAGGTCCCAAAATGGATAACAACAAATGAAAAAATAACATGTATCAGTCTCAACAATTCTAATTAATATCTAATTTTAATAGAACATTAACTAGAAACATTTAGGAACAACACTTTGATACAATATGAATCTTGTAATTATAATAACTTTATAGTTTCCCTTAAAAAGTATTTTTGTCCAAAAAACTTTATCTTTATTTTAGATTCATTAATCAAATATTTGATGAATAATTAAAGATAAATAAGTTTTTATTAATAAATTAAATATATTTACATGAACAAAGTTAATGTTATGTGTAACCAACCGATTGGCTACAAGACATATAGACTAACACCTAATATTTAGAATAAAGTTATAAAAAGGGTTTTTATAGACATTTTAATTTCTTTCCAAATGAAATCATTTAGTTTTAGATCATTCCCACTATCTGTGTAATCCGATTATAATCATGCGTGTGTGTGTATATAATCTATGTTTCTGTAACAAGATTCCTACAATAGTTACACTGGCAAGGAATTTTGTTACAAAAACATAGATTGTATTTGATATGACCAATAACAAGCATATATACATTAAAACAGCTCTAAAGTGGTGTAAATTGTGAGAATTTCATGTTCAAAGCCTACTCAAAAACAAAATGCACCTCTGTACCGCAGCCGCACCTTGAGTGCCATATTCCAAATTTCAACATCATAGAAAAAGATAACAATTGCAATATTACTCAGCCACCACCTTTGACAGACAATAGAAATCCTTGAATGCGATTTTCCTTGCCAATTTGGACTGCCTGGAAATATCATTTTCTCCCTGTAGCTAGCTAGCCACAACTCCAATTGGGGTCATTTTGACAGCTTTGAGCTCCAAATTGAGTAACCTTAATTAGATTTTAAAATTGATGACAAAATAGTTAGCAGAAATTCACTTAGCTGACTCCCCTGTAATTGCTGACCAAACCTTCACGCTCGAGGGGTGCAATGTTGACAACTGTTTCTTGGATGGGAGGAGGTGGTTGTTCTGATGAGCTAGCCTGACTCACACCAGCAATCTGGTGGCATGTCTCCTTAAGGCAGTGCCTGCATGTCGGACAAGATGAGTGTGAGCTGAGCCACGTATCAATGCACCTCACATGAAATCCATGGCTACACTTTGGCAAAATTCGAACACGATCACCAGGTACAAACTCTGATATGCATATGACACATTCTGTGTCCAACCCAAGCAATTTACTATCCTTTGCTGAGTAATTCACTACAGGGAAAGTTTTCAGGGCTTTTTTCTTGATCCCTCTACTGGAAGAATTTCCATTTAAGCTTGAACACCATAATGCACACCTTATGAAAGAGTTTAGCCCAAGTGAACTAAAGAGTGCGCACATTAGGACTATGAAGACGACGACAACATTTATATTGAAGCTCTTATCCCCTGTGGCGATAGGATTCAATGGATGATGGGCGTTACTAGAAGGTGAAGGAGAAGGAGGGTGGTGCAGTAGCAATTTTCTTAGGTGAAAAACACCATGAAAATGTTGGAAAGGTAGAGGGGTTGTGGAAAAAGTAGTAGACATTTGTGTTGAGTATGGTTTATGAGTGTGGATATTTCTTCTTGTAGCGGGATTATATAAAAGGAAAAGAACAAACTTTAGATTAAGTTTTTTATGAATCTTTTATTCTGGATTTGATTTAATTGACCTCTCCAATAGAAAGTTTAGAGTACATGAGGTTTCATGGCCCCACAAAAGTATTTATCTTCTAATTATGAGACATGCTCAGCTAGTAGGCTAATCTGAAATCTAAATAGATTCTTGTTGGATTTTAAAAAATAAAAGAGAATTGATCAAGTTTAATTTAACTCCGAAATCGTTTAATTCAGACAAAATACAATTAAAGTTTATTAATTTTAAAAATATATTTTTTAAAAATAATATTTTTAAAAAAATTATTAATCTAGATCAATCAATATTAACCCGGCTTATTTCACCAAGTTAATTTCCAAATCAAATTTTGAAAATTATAATTTTATATATTCTTCATTTATTTACTATTTCTTTTTTCGTTCATATTTAAAAAGGAATCGTACGAAGGAGTGATTCTAATCTTTCAAAAAATGTAAAATAAGCAATACACTTATCTTATCTTTTTAATTATTTAATTGGCTTCAATTCAAAACATGACTAAGCCACTTTCTATTGCAAAGCGGGCAGCAGCCTTTCTTTGACAAATATCTGCATATCGGACGTGGGATCTGCCCGTCGAAGACAAGCTTATCGGTTTAGATTCTTGAGGGTTTTTTAAGAAATAATTTATTCAACTTGCCTCAACCCCGCCAATCAATTTGTTTCCCTGTAGATATATCACCTCGAGAGTTAAAGTTTGATTCGAATGGCATAATAAATTAACATATAATATAGTTAATTTGATTGAACTTTAGTGAGATTTAATTGGGTTAAATTTAAGGATTTTTTTCTAAAATATTTTTCATCTGAATCTATGATTTTTAGTTTGTTTTTTTAGAAAACATAATGTTATTTTTTACTTAAAAAAACATAAATAAATTTGTTTTGAGTTAGATTCAATTTCGAGTTGAGTTACAATAGCCATGAACCAGATCAAATCATGAATTAGGTCTATTAAATATGATTAAAACCAATTAGATAAGAATCAATTAGCAATATGCAATTGGCACACTTGTTTATTTAAGAACAGACGCACTACAAGATACCTAGATGGATTAATCAAACCGGAGAACAACCTATTAAATCAAATAAATTTTATGGAGTTAATATATTTTCTACTGATGTTAAATGAAATTTCAAGTTATATCAGAATGGTTTGTAAATATTTCAAAGAAAAAATGTTTGCTGAATTCTGAGAAATTAACCAAATCATGTAGATAATCATTACAATTTCCATCCCCTTCAATTTTGCCAATTTCCCATTAATTTTACACTCTACGAACTCTCCATATTCTAATCAAAGATAATTAATGTTAATACTTTACACTAAACCATCATTAGGCAGCGTGTCCGCCAATCATCAGCCACATCCATCCACTCAGAAGATAAATTAGAGAGAATACATGCATGGTCCCTCCACAGCACGGATCAGCTCCTATTTGGGCTGCAATCAAGCAGTCAGATTTGCAGTCTGATGGCTACTGCCTGTGGCTTTAAGCAAAAGTAACACTGTATACTAGATCTTTGTGAAATCTTTCCTAAGCATGCAAAAGCTTCAAAGTAGAGAAGTGATTAAAAATAAACATCAAAAGAAGCTTGTTCACGAAGCTGCCGCACGAGTTTATTTGCGAGGTGAAAAATAACCCGTGACACTTGACAAGGTTCAAATTATTGATGCTTTCATTGCATATGTACAACATGTATATAATGCATAGTTTAAGACGTTCATAATAATATTTTACTTGTTTGGCAGTGTAATTAATTACTTTTCAAATAATTTTTTATGTCAAAATATATGCTAATAATTTTTTTTATTTTTAAAAAATTATTTTTCACATCAGCATATCAAAATAATTTAAAAATATTAAAAATATATTAATTTAAAATTAATAAAAAAATTATTTTTTAAAAAAAACATTTTTAAAGCCACCAGAAACTATCAATTCTATTCTAGAAGCACCACTTGTTTGCATAACCAACTTGGTGTAGGCTGGATTTCACTAGGCTTTTATTTGAGAGCCTATCTACTCAAAGAGAGAATCAACTGATATCTTTTTGAGAAAGTTGTCTAGTTAAAATATAACTAAAAGGGATCAGTGTTTTACTGTGGATTGCACTGTGCAGTTCACAGTAAAACACTGATCCCTGCTGATTCATGTTTTTTTTTTTTTTTTTGCTTTTTTTTCATTGTTTTTTTTTAATTGATCTGTCTTTTTTTTTTTTTTACTTTTTTTTTCTTCATTTTTGTTTAATGAATGTTTTTTTTAAAAAAAAATTGTTAATGTTAAATTTTTTTGTATCTCAAACTTTTATAACACGCATTCCGGGTTTAACGGGTTAACTCAGATTTTTTTTTCTGGTTTCATAGGTTAACCAAATTAATTACGGGTTAACCCGTTAATTTTTTTTTCTATGCAACTATCAAACTTTTATGACGCAAATCCCTGGTTTGACGGGTTAACTTGGTTTGAGGGTTAACCCAACTAATTCAATTTTTTTTTTTACTTTTTTCTTTTCTTTTTCTTTATTTTTTCTTTGTTTTTTTAATGGATATTTTAAAAATAAAATTTTTTATTAATGTTAAATTTTTTTCTATCTCAAACTTTTATAACACGCATTCCAGGTTTAATGGGTTAACTCAGATTTTTTTTTTGTTTTTTTTTTAATTAATTTTTTCATTTCCACAATAAAACATTGATTCCTTAGGCCTTTTTTTTTTTTTTTTTTTTAAGTTGTCTTAGTTTTTTTAGCTGTTTTTTGGGATTTTTTTTACTTCTTCCTTTGTTTTTTTTTAACAAATTTTTTTTTTGTTTAATTTAGTTTATTAATGTTTAATTTTTTTATTTAGTTGTTAGACTTTTATGACACATTTACCGGATTTAAAGGGTTAACTTGGTTTGACAAGTTAAAATATTTTTTTTTTTGCTTTTTATTCTTTTTAATTAATTTGTTTCGTTTAGTTTAGTTTGTTAATGTTAAATTTCTTTCTATTTAGTTATTAGACTTTCATGACACATATCCCGAGTTTCACGGGTTAACCTGATTTCAAGGGTGAACCCAGTTAATTCCGGGTTGACCCGTTAATTTTTATTATTATTATTTTCATAAATGTTTTCGTTTAATTTAGTTTGTTAATGTTAATTTTTTTTATTTAGTTATCAGACTTTCATGACACATATACTGGGTTTAACGGGTTAGCATGGTTTGACGAGCTAACCCAGATTTTTTTTTCTTTTTAATTAATTTTTTTTGTTTAGTTTAATTTGTTAATGTTCACTTTTTTTTTATTTAGTTACCAGACATTCATGACACGGATCCCAGGTTTAACGGGTTAACTTGGTTTGACGAGTTAACCTGATTTTTTTTTTATTATTATTTTCGTTTCGTTTAGTTTGTTAATGTTAAATTTCTTTCTATTTAATATTTTTTTTCTTCTTAGAGGTTTTTTTTCTTTTATTTTTTCTTTTTAATTAATTTTATTTAATTAATTTAGTTTATTAATATTAAATTTTTTTCTAAGTAGTTTTTTGCTGATGCCTTTAGTTTTTTTTTTTTATGCCTTTGACTGTGGATTGCACAGTGCAGTCCACAGTGAAAAGGCTGATGCCTTTTGTTTTTTTAATTAATTTTTTTCGTTTAATTTAAATTGTTAATGTTAAATTTTTTTCTATTTAGTTATCAAACTTTCATTATACGGATTTCGGGTTTGACAGGTTAACCTGATTTGATGAGTTAGCCCAGTTAATTCTGGGTAAACCCATTAATTGTTTTTTTAATTATCAAACTTTCATGATGCGAATTCAAGGTATGACGGGTTAACCTGATTTGAAGGGTTAACCCAATTAATTCATATTTTTTTTTCTTTTTTTTCATTAGTTTTTTTCTTTCTGTTGGTTTTTTTTTTTTAACTAATCTATTTAATTATCACACTTTTATGACATGACCTTGCAGCCAGATCCACGTCCAATGCTATTGGATCTGGTATTGGAGTCCAGACATTTTTATGCTAGGGGTTAACCCAAGTTTAATGTTATTATTAATATTATAAACATTACTCTTGGATTAGGCGATGCAACCAAAACTAAGACTTTTGGATATAACTTTACAAAAAAATCTAACACTTTTAGATCTTGACTGTTTTTAAAATGCAAAAAATAATTGACCCGCGGCATCGCGCGGGGTATGTAACTAGTCTCAACTACTTGGATATGTCTAAGTAGATTTGCCTCTCTCGAATGAGTGGTACCATTAGATATGATGTCCAGGCTCCATAGACGAGAAAATGGTTTCAAGTAAAAAAATATTAGGCTTAAAAAAAATAAAATTTTAGTGATTAGTTCAAGTGGTAAATTAAATCATATGAAAAAAAAACTACAACAAAAATTACACTAACAAAAAAAAGCAATAAAAAACAATGAAAAAAAAAAGAGTTTGAATCTAACTGAACTATCAAATAGCCCAATACTAATCTAATAGAAGGAAAAAAAGAAAAAAAAGAAAAAAAAAATTCAAAGAAGAGGAAAATACCAAGCCAACCTCTTAAACCTAATCTAATCTTAAAAATTTATAACCCGTTAAATCTTAAACCCGAGTTTAATCAAGAAGATTAACTGTTAACCAATTTAATTTTGAAGGATGAAATCGTTGAAAAATTATCAATAAAAAAAACTTGCAAAAACAACAAAAAGAATGAGAACAAAATTTGAAAGAAAACACCTAGAATGATGAAATTTGAAAAACAATTCCAAATAAAATAAATAATAATTAAAAGAATGAATACCAAATTTGAAAGATTAAAAAAATATAAGGGATAAAATTGAAAAATATTTGTAATTTGATAAATTATTTATAGATTAAAAAATAGTTGGGGTGAAATTGAGAAATATTATAGAGGGTTAACTCAATAGAATCAAACCTAAAAAATAGAAAAACAAAACTAGAAAAAAGAGATTAAAAATAAGAAAATAAGCTCAAGAAAAAAAGAAAAAAAAAACAAGCAAAGTTGGACAAACCTCTTGAACCTAATCTAATCTCTAAAACCTGCAACTTGTGAAATCATGGATTCGAGTTCAATCATGAAACTTAACTTTTTTAAAAAATCTAATTTTAAAAGTTGAAATTGTGAAAATTAAATATTAATAAAAAAACTTGCAAAAAAAAAAAACAAAAAAGATGTATTGGGGTCTCGTGATATTGGTATTAAATTTGGTAAGTTAACTCGAGTTGATCCAAACGATCTAATATGTTTTCATTTTTATATTGAAAAAAAAATATCTTCTTATTTTTTTTAGTCAAACTATATTTTTATACGTAATTAAAATTATATTTAGACCTATCAAATTGATCATTTTTTATCAAATTAATTTCTATATAATTTTTCTTAGGAAAAAAATATATTAACACCTGAATATTTTTATACATAAAAAAAAAAAATTGAGCGGAACACAAGCAATGACAATTAGAAGCTAGTAGTGGAATAATACTAGTTATAACTTTGTATATAAATGATGTGACCATACAAAAATGATGTATTTTGTGTAGACAAGGCATTGGTTATGGAAGATTTCTCTTGAAAGCAAAATTATGATCATAATTAATGACAAGGATATGCCATTAGTACAATGATTGAGATGGCTTGTATTGTAATGGAAAGGTTCATAATTAGTATTATTATGAGAAGATCAAAGTCCGTATAGAAGAGTTAATTAAAGTTAAATCCTAAGAAGTCTAGAGTTCCCATGGTTCAAAGGGGTAATATAGTTCTGAAAAAAATCATGATTTGTAAATTTTGTATGCTCCTTTTATTTTGTTAAAAAAAAAGAGAGAATGATTTGAATATGAAAATTTTTTTTTTATTATTTTTTTTACTTTAAATTAATTTATATATATATATATATATATATATATATTCTCGTATTGATATTAAAAATTAATTTTAAAAATAAAAAAATATTATATTGATATATTTTTAAATAATAATACTTTACAATATTAAACACGTTTAAAAGTATGGGAGGAATTTAATTTCAATTGAATGACTCCTCCTAAAAATTACTCATGACATTTCGACAGTAATAAAAGGGAAATTTATGTGTCATGATTGTACGAGGTGATAGAAAGTGAAATTCAAATTAATTAGAGGTGAAGCATGTAATATATTGTGGTGCATAAAATGTATTGTTTAATTAAACTCGAGAAAATATGAAGTTTTGATTTAATGATATGCGGTAAAAAAATATTCATATGAAGAAATTTGATTTTTTAGTGCATATAATCCTTAATTTTGATGATAAAGTTTTTACAGAATAAACTTTAACGAACCATTTTTATATATTTATTATGATTTATGATGATGATTTACATAACAAACTTGTCTCAAAATACTATATATCTCAATATATACAGCTTCTTTTTTTCTTTTCTTTTTTAATTGGAGATCACTAATACAAAGGAGTACTTGGAAACATTATTAGATATTCTTTTGGAAATCACTTTTTTATAACTTTTATAAATTGAATTAGTTTATTGATGTGTTTAATTTTTATATGATTTTTATTGTAGTTTTACTTTTATTTTTATGCTAGTTTATCTTAAATCTCTCTATTTTATATAGCCTTTTTAAAAAATTTATATAGAGAAAGAAATAAATTCTTGAAATGATAAGCTTTTAAGTGAAAAATTAGCATTCAAGCCCAATAAATTTTAAAAAATTAACCTTAACGAGGTTTGATAGTCTTGTATACATGTTTTGAGAAAGAATAA
Organism: Populus tomentosa; assembly: GCA_018804465.1. NCBI lineage: Eukaryota > Viridiplantae > Streptophyta > Magnoliopsida > Malpighiales > Salicaceae > Populus > Populus tomentosa. The sequence continues at coordinate 2,623,220 of CM032005.1, forward strand.
AACGAAAAATCAGAATATTGTTTTGTTTTGTTTTTATTTTATTTTTTAATATTAGATTATTTTGTAAATTATGTTTTGTAATTTGTTTTCCTTTCTGTTGAGTTATATATCGGTTTCAAAGATTTAGATTTTTTTTTTCATTTCAAACATTAATATTAGATGTGTTGGATGTGGGGCTTCATATTTTTTTAAAAAAAAAAAATTGTTTTTTATCAATTTATTTCTATATCTCATGACATTGATTACAGATTTAATAGATTAACCAATGCTATTTTAATAATTGTTTTTGACCTTTTTTTTCAATTGTTTTATTTTATTTTATCTTTCAACACTATGTTGATTTAAATTTAGCTTCTATTTTTTTTTTCCATATATATGGAGTTATTCCATTCTTATTATTTGGGTCATGAGTTTAGGAGGTTTACATAAGTTTACTTGATTCATTTCATATTAACTAAGAAAGGAGTAAGAAAAATGAATCAAGTAAACATGTCATACCCATATTTATTTTTAATTTTACCTCTACACAGCTCAATCTTCATCATCTTCTTCTTCTTTTAATGTTATGCTTTAATATTAAATTGTTTAGTATATTCAATTGAAAAATGAGTAAGAGAAATAAATTGAGTAAACCTGCCAAACTCATATTTGTTTTTAATTTTACCTCTAACCACTCAATCTTCTTATTTTTATTTTTATTTTTAATTTTATCCTTTAATATTAGATTGTTTAGGGATTGAGTTTCATAATATTTATTCATTTTTTTATGGAGTTACCCTAGTTTCATGAATTTAATTTTTTTTCTTCTTAGTTTTAACCTTCATCTTTGGATCTATTCGAAATGAAGTTTTGTAATTTATTTATTTATTTATTTTTATTATATTCTCATAACTCAGGTTACATGTTTAACAAGTTAGCCTAAGTTGATTTAGGTTTTTTTTAAAAAAATTTATTTTTTTAATTTCATCTTTTAACACCAGGTTGGTTTGAAATTGGGCTTCATATTTTTTTTTAAAAAAATTTACTTTATATGGGGTTATCCCAAACTCATGATAAAAGTTGAGGGTTTAGGAGGTTGACCCGAGTTGAATTTGTTCATTTTTTAGATCCTTTTTAATTGAATAATTTTTAATTGGCTTTGCATTTTTTATTTGCTTTCTATAGGGTTATCATGATTTTATAATCTAGACTGTAGGTTTAGTAGGTTAACACGGGTTAACTTAATTTATTTCTTTGGCCTTTTTAATTGAGTATTTGTTTTTCAATTTCACCCTCCAACAACTCAATGTTTTTTTAAAGTTCTTTTTTAATTTTATCCTTTAACATTAGGTTGTTTGATAATTAATTTTTATAATTCTTATTTCAATTCTTTTTTTATTTGAAGTTATCCTAGTCTCATGGATTTATTTATTTTTCTCGATTTCATCTTTCAACTTTGGATAAGTTAGAAGAGTTTTGTAATTTTGTAATTTCCTCTTTATGAATTTATCACAATGTTATGACTTAGGTCAATGGTTTAATAAGTTAGCTCAGGTTGACTTGTTTTTATTATTTTATTATTTTTTAATATTGTTTTTTTATTGATTTCATCATTTAACATTTGGTTGGTTGGAAATCAGACTTTATGGTTATTTTTTTAATTTTCTTTTCATGGAATTATCTTAATTTCATGACCGGGGTTGTGGTATTTGTAGGTTAACTCGAGTTTACCCAAATAGTTTTTTTGTTTTTTTTTAATTTAAATTATTTTTTTTATTTTCACCCTTCAACATTGAGTTAATTAGAAATTGAAATTCATAATTTATTTTGATCTGGTTTAGGGTTATCGCAGTCTCATGATCCAAGTTGCAGATTTAACAAGTTATTAACCCGGGTCGATTCAATATTTTGTTATATATGCATTATATTTTGAGTTACTAATTAGAATTTTTTTATTAAAAAAACATGCTAGTTGTGCTTGAATATTTTTTTTTTACATTAAAAATTTTGATCCAACCTACAATATAGCACAAACGAATAATCTAGTAAAATTCTAAACCTAAAATAAATTACAATGATTGAGAATTTTTTTTATTGTGATGGAAACGTTAATAATCAATATTATTATGAGAAGATAAAAGTCGGTATAGTATAAAAGAGTTAAAGCCAAGTCCTAAGAAGTCAATAGAGGATGCATACGCCATGGAAGATGATAGCATTGATGACAATGTTCTCATGGTTCACTAGGTAATAACTTAAGAAAAAAAAAATCATGAATTTTAAATCTTGTGCACTCTTTTTATATTTATTCAAAAAAGGATGATCTGAAACCTGGATCGATGCTTGATAATGTTGAACACGTTTTAAAGCTTGGGAGGAATTTAATTTTAATTGAATGACTAGTCATGTGGTTAGATGCATGTACCCTGTTGAAGATGGAGCTAAAAATTATTAAATCAACTTTGACGGTAATAAAAGGAAAAAGTTTTGTGTCATGATTGTATGAGTTGATAGAAAGTGAAATTCAAATTATAGGTGAAAAATGTAATGTGGTGCATTAAAAGTAGTGTTAATATATTAAATATTAAATACAAAACTAAAAAGCATGGGTTTATCATTGTGCTTGATCTCACTGTTCATCCTTTGACATATTACTTTAGATGAATTGTATAAAGTTTTTTGGTTTTTAATTTGATCCTAATCAAAGTTCAATTGATTTTCATTTCAAATAAAAGGATGAGGTTGAAAGAACAGGGATCTAAATAAAAATAACATCAAACATGGTAGCATGTCATGAGTTTTGCAAAAAATACACTTTGATTCTTGAACTTAAAAAATAACATAGATTAAAAAAAAATTGGTACTTTAATATTTTTTAATTCAATTTTGGTACAAAATTTGTTATTTTTTAGTCTTTAGTTGAGAAAAGAAAGAGGGAAAGGTTTTTGGATTCCCACGGTAGAGAGATAAACATAAAGTGGACATTGATTTAGACCACTAAAATAAACGATATTTGTGTCAAATAATTTCTTTTAATGATTGGAGTTCAGATGTTTTTTTACCTTTAAAGTTAATGAAAAAACATATCCAAGCTCAATTTGATTTTTTTTATTTCGAGTTCATTTTGGTTTTTGGATTTTTAAGGCCATTGTTAGGTTTATTATGGTTCTTAAGGTGTTTTGGATCAAAAATTACTTGAAAAATGGGTTTTTGAGTAAAACAATTTAAGCCTTGAGTTTTTTAGGTAAGATTAGACTATTGTTTTTTTTTAAAAAAATAAATTAGAGCGAACAACATGGTAGCAAAAAAAAAACCTAGTCACATGAGCCATAACAAAATGGGACAGATGCGCTGGGATAGCTTGCTAGGCCCAGCAACGCCTGAATTGTTTTTCTTTTTTAATTAATGCTTCTTCTAATATGTTTTTATTTTTAATATTTATATTTATATAGCTAGGGATCCATTTTTCCCTCATTTATTTTTATGATTTTATCATCCTATATTAATTTTCTTATTAAAAACTTGTTTTTTGGTTATCTTTAAATTTTTTTTTCTAGCAGTTTATTTTGGTCTCATGACACAGGCCACGAGTTTTGCAGTCCTTTTTTGGGTAGAGTTTTTTCAAAAAAAAAATTATATTTAATTTTTGAGGAATTTTTTTAATTTTATACATATAAGTTTTATTTTATAAAAGTAGTTATTTTAAAATAATATTTCTGATATATCCGGCCTTGAATACTATTTTTTTCCTTTTCTTTTATTTACTTAGTTTTATATGTGTTTCTATTTCTATTATCTTACATATATTTTAATAAAAGAATTTAGTAGATACTAATAAGTAAATATCTTATTTTATTAAATTAATTATCTTGATCTATATCATCTCTTATTTTTTCAAGTTTCTTTTATAGTTATTATTAATGATTTTTTTTATTTAAATACATAATTATAAATTTATTTAATTAGAAGTTTGGATAAGCCTTTTAATTTACACTTTGGATAGCTTGTATTACTCAGGGTTTTTCCTTAAAAAAAAAGATTTACGACCCACAATGGAACGTGAGTTAATTAGCTAGTGAGTGTGTCGAGAGAGAGAGATATTGCCGTGGCCTGTTTTTTATCATAGTTTTTCCAAATATATTTTAAAAAGAAAATTAAAAATGAAAAAATATATTCTATAAGCAAGGACGAAAAGGGGCTACGAGGATGAATGATCAAATAATATAATATAAGATCATGGAAATGAGGAAAACAAAGATAAATAGATATTCAAGTAAGATTACAAAAATTTGTAGAGAAAAATTTGGATAAATAGATATTTTCCAGTTTTAATTTTTTTATGGTTTTGATAGAAACTCCAATACTATAAATTAAGATCTAGGGTACACATTAAAAATACATTAGAGAACCCCACCCAGAGCCCCACTGTCACGATCGACGACTATCTCTCTCGTGAAGATGCTTCATAGTGTTGAACACGTTTTAAAGCTTGGGAGGAATATAGTTTTAATTGAATGACTACTCATATGGTTATGTGCATGTACCTTATCGTTGAAGATGCAGCGAAAAATTATTCATGGCACTTTGATTGTCATAAAAGGAAAATTGACGTGTCATGATTGCACGAGTTGATAGAATGTGAAATTCATGTATGAGGAATTTAAAAGTATGATTATGATTGTTTTTTAAAATGTTTTTTGTGTCGAAATACATCAAATTGATATTTTTTTATTTTTTAAAAATTAGTTTTGAGATTAGCATATTAAAACGATCTAAAACACACAAAAATTAATTTTTAATAAAAATAAATTTTAATTTTTTTTGTTATTGTTTAATTAAACTCCAAAAACTAGTATGTTTTGATTTAATGTTATGCTATAAAAAATATTCATACGAAGAAATTTGATTGTTTAGTGCATGCTAGATAATTGTTTACTCTACATTGTAGGTAGAATCAATTTTTTTTTTTGAATAGTGAAAAAATACCTAGGTGTTGTTAGTGTGTTTTCTAGTAAAATAAATAAATTATATAGAGGTTGACAAATACAAACGAATAACTAGTTAAAATATAGTTTGATTAAAAAATTAAAATAATATCTTTTTTAAAATATAAAGAAAATAATATATTGAATCAACTTAATTTAATATGTTAAATCTCCAATTCAAGTTATAAGACCTTGATAACTCTTTAAAAAATAAATAATTTTTTTTTATGAAGTTCAGTTCTCAATCAACTTAATGTTGAAGGATGAAATTAAAAATAAAATTTAAATAAAAAAAATGAGTCAAGTCAATACGGGTTAACCTAACAAACCTGAGTCATGAAACTAGAATAACCGTATAAAAAGAAAATCAAAATAAACTAGGAAGCTCAATTCCTAATCAACCCAATGTTAAATGATAAGATTGAAAAAAAAAATTAAGAAAATGACATAAAAAACCACTCGAGTCAACCCAAGTTAACTGACTAAATCTGTAACTCGAATCATGAGGTCGAGATAACTTCTTATAAAACAAATAAAAAAAAATTATGAAATCTAATTTTCAATTAATCCAATATTAATTGATATAATTGAAAAAAATCAATTAAAAAAATAAAAAACAAACCCTAAGGCATCCAGGTTAACTTGCAACATGGGTCATGTGGCCATGATAAACCCATAGAAAACAAATCAAAGAAAAATATGAATTTCAATTCTCAATCAACTCATTATTTAAGGATTAAAAAAACAAAACAAATATCCCGAGTTAACCCGAGTTAACATGTCAAACCTTAGTTATGAGACCAAGATAACTTCATAAAAAGAAAATTAAAAAAATCATGAAGTCAAATTTTCAATCAATTCAATATTGAAGGATGAAAATAAAAAAAATATTCAATTAAAGAAATAATTAAATAAAATCTGAGTCAACCTGATTAATCCACAAAACTCGCGACTTAAGTCTTGAGACTATGATAACCCTATAGAAAGAAAATAAAAGAAAAATGAATCTCAATTTCCAATTAATCCAATGTTGAAAGCTAAAGTTGAGAAAAAAAAAATTAATTAAAAAATGACAGAGTAAATTCAAATTAAACTGTTAAACTCGGGTTATAAGATCAGAATAACTCTATAGAAAATAAATAAAGATAAATTACAAAGTCTAATATCTATTAAAACAATATTGGAGATGAGATAAAAAAAAAAGATGTAAATTTGAACTTAGAAAAAAAAACTTAAGGACCATATCATAAAAAAAAAACAAAATATTTCATTGTTTATTGTTATAGTAAAATGTAAAAGCATTTTAGTATATTTTAATAATCTTTAGTTTTGATGATAAATTTTTTATAGAATAAACATTAACTAGCTATTTTTTATATATTATTGTGATGATTTACATAACAAACTGGTATTAAAACTTTATTTCAACATATACATCTCTCTATTTTTTTTAATTGGAGATCACTAATAGAAAGGAGCAGTTGCAAACATTATTAGATATTTTTTAAAAAATCATTTTTTAATAACTTTCATAAATTAAACTAGTTTATTGATGTGTTTAATTTTTATATGATTTTTATTGTACTTTTAATTTTACTTTTATGCTAGTTTACCTTGAATCTCTATATTTTATATAGTTTTTATTACTATTTTTAATTATATGGAGGAAGAAATAAATTCTTGAAATCATGGACTTTGAAGTAAAAAATCAGCGTTCAATTCTTATTTTTTTACAATTTAAAATAGACAATAGATTAAATTGGTTTGTGTAGTTTTGCTTTCCTTTTGTTTCATATTTTGAATTTCTAATTAAATATTTTAGGATAATTTATGATTTTAACATAGTTTTCCTTCTTGTATGAAAATTTCTAGGAGGAAATTATGATTATGAAGATATTGTAAATCTGGCTCTTATATGAATGTTTTATCATTGCTACCATGAGAATGATGTTCTCTAAACCTTTTCCTTGGATAATTATAGCAAAAATAAATTCATATTATAATTTATAATTTTTAGAAGATTCAAAAAAATATCAAGGAAATTTTTTTTTTCGAGAATATTTTTTAATGACAAAAAAATCATGCTTTTTTTTTTTTAAATACAAAAAATAATAATTTACAATTCATTATTAAGAAACATAATAAAGTAAAAATTGGACAGTCGAATCTTTGAAAAATGTGTTACAGCTTTCTGATAATGTATTTCTCAAAAAATGAGCTTATCTATAATTTTCTAAAAAGATTATATATATATATATATATATATATATATATATATGATTATTTTTTCTTTAAAAGTTTTCTACGTATTTTTTATTATTTTTATGTTTTAAAAATATTTTTTAAAAAATTAAATTTTTAATTTTTTTATTATAAATTAATATTTTTTTAGTGTTTTAAAATTATTTTAATATACTGATTTCAAAAATAATTTTTAAAAATTAAAAAAAATATTATTTTATTATATTTTTAAATAAAAAAATATTTTAAAAAATAATTACTGAAATAGTAATGCTTTGCTTGAAATTTTGTACTGGGGAAATGTGATTTGTTTACTGAGTTAGGCCTAGTACTACACTGAGCTGAGCTTTTGTTCGATATTTTACAATTTCATTTACATCATCCATATTATACATCTGCATTTATTTTTCGTCCATTGAGATGGGCTAGGTTTCAATTGTAAGTCCATATTGAATTGGGCCTGAAATGGCTCTTTTGGAGCATTGTAAATAAGGCTTGAAGCCCATGTAACAAAGTTTTTATTAAAAAAAAAGGTCATTTGTACCACGGGCTGGGTTAGAACTGTGATTTGATTTTCTCTTTTAATTTATCCATGTGGTAGACCATCTCAGATAATTTAATTTTTTAAATGAGTAGGGAAAAAAATATTGGAATTGCGCTTTTAATATTTTCTAGAAAAAGAATGTAGTCTTCATGATAATATTCCTTACCGTCAAATAAAAAAAATTCTTTTATTCTATTAGAGTTTAGCATGTGGTATCATAGTAGTTTTTATGATTATAATTAAAAAAAACATTTTTAATTGTACTTTTAAGAAATTTAGTTTAAGAAAATATATATTTAATTAAAATTGTTATTAAATGGATTTTTATATGTAAAATAAATAAAAAAAATAAGTTTTTTTATGTAAAAAATTGTTCATCCACATAAGACAAGGCCAGGACCATATCTTTGCGCGCGCATATATATATATATATATATATATATATATATATATATATATATATATATATATATATATATATATATATATATTGGGGGTGGAGGGGGGATCCTCCAAGGTGACGTTTTCTAGTGAAACAAGAAACTATAAAAGAATTTTTATTTTATTTTGGGAAAACTTAAGTTTGTATTAATTTTTCTATTAAATATATTTTTCTATTGATGTTATCCTTCTAATTCTGAAAATTTTCAATTAAACCTTTTTTATACATATTTAATAGTATATTTCATCTAGATTTTTTTAAAAAATAATTTCATCTGGTAAGCAGTTTAAAGTTTTTTTTTTAAAGAGTTCTGACATAATTAAGAAATTCAAATTATTTCAAGATAAAATTTAATGATAAAATATTTCGGAGACAAAGTTGATCTACCCCAATTAGTTGAGGTATATTTAAAGTTTTTATTTATTTATTTTTAATAAAAGTCTTGTTAAGCACAAGTAATTAATAAATCAATATAAATTAACAATTACATCCCCGTCAAGTTACATCCTAATAATAAAGCACTGATATTTTATTAGAAAAAAAATCTAAAGTCAAATTTTATAGTTTTATGTATCGTAACATCATTTGGATTTAGAGTTTAATTATAGAGGAAGTTGAAGATATTTTTTATCATCTTATAATTCAATTTTATTAAATAAAAAAATAATGCAAAAATATGATGTAAGAGGATTTATATGGAATATTATGTGTTTCCTTAGTTATTTTTATTCCTAGTTGGTTGAAAAAGTTTTGTCCTTTGTATTGTTTTATCTTGTTCCTATTTAGTTTAAAAAATTAAATATTATAATCGGTAATGTTATCTTTTCCTTTTAGATTATGAATCTCTACAATCAATTTATAATTATTTATTAACATTTTTTCTCTCTCTTTAAAATATACATATGACTAGTATAGATAGGATTGTTAAGCTTGTGTTTGAGCAATATTAGTATTTTGATAAATTAATAAAGAGACTGATTTTTATCTCTTTCGTTAGACACTAATTACAACATTTAGGATTTTTATCTCAAGCCTTCAAAGTTCAGATTTTATCTTTTCCATGCTTGTTTTGTTTTTATCTTGTTTGGTTGTGTTAGTTGATATTAGAGCTCAAAAATTTCTTATGACTAGTTGTAAGCTATTTAATAGCTATGGTTGAAAAAAATTATAGAACATGGCACAAGGAGAAGAAGGGATTTTGTTTTAGGAACAAGATGTCAAGGAACTTATAGTTAAGCATCTATGAGAGTACGTAATAAATTAACTCTTTGATTGGTAGAGAGACTTGCATAGGCAAGTTATAGAATTAACTTGTTAATTATCTAAATGATCATAGTAAAAGTGATTATGAATTTTTAGCTAGTTTTAATAATCTATTTTAGAGATACAAGTAAATTGACAACCTCTTGATTGAGATAAATATATTATTAAAAATAATTTTTTTTGATAATTCTAGTTTATTTATGGATTAAAATCCACCATTAAATTTTTTGATAAATATGGAAGATGCACATGATGTCTTGAGCTTGAGGGTTGCATAAATCTTATTATTATTTTTTTATATATAAATAAGGAGTTATAAGAATCTTATGATGAAAATAAATAATTATTTGATACTCTAGAAGAATTCTTTAAAGCTAACCTTAAAGATATCAAAGTTTTAGAAATTTATAGCAAAAAAGAAACTAATGAGCCAGCCTACTATTTCTTGCCCATAATCAAATGTCAAAAGTTAACACTTGAAGAATTTTAAGGAAGTTTTGTTGTGGTCAATCAAGGTTTGTTGCTAAAAGAGAGCATTTTAGTTGATATGAAGGATAAAAATATTGTGCTAGATTCTAAATTCAATGCTTAGTTAGGAGATTTATACCTGATAAGTGCAATGAAAAATGAAAAAAATCTTAGATTAGCAAACAAAAAAATACAATGTCTTAATTGTTGCGCACTACTTGAAGTATTTATATGAGCATGTTATTGGCAGGTATGCTATTTTTAGTGGATAGACTGATTATGTAAAATGTTGAAAACTTTGTTCATCCATCACATCGAGACAAGAGTAATTTGTGTTAATTTATATGTTTTATAGTAAATTGATTGGTTATATGTGAAATTGATTTTGCTTATGTAAAAATATATTTATTATTAATAAAGACATTAATTATCTTTAATATTTATTTATATTTGATTAATGAATTTAGAGTAAAGATAAAATCATTTGAAAAAAATTATATGTGAAGTAAATTAAAAGTTGTTATAATTATGAGATTCTTATTGTATCAAAGCATTGTTCCTAAATATTTATAGTTAATACTCTATTAAAATTGGATATTATTTATAGTCATTAAGTATGGTACATATTATATTCTTTTTTTTATAAAAAAAAATAGTTGTTCTTATAAATTAAGGTATAAAGAGTACCTAAAACTAATATGTAGGTATTTGTCAGATGATATGTATATTGAAGTAACTTGTATAAGGATTACATATAGAAGGATCACTTCTGCATATAAAAAAAATTACGTGATAATTTTGTAACGTGATATTTTGACTTTAGATCACTAAGTGGTTTTATGTAGAGAATGTTATACTTTGATCCTAGATACAAATTATCCTAATTAACGGTAAGAAGCATATAGTTATTGGGTATATCATAAACCATTTAAAGATATTTAAATAATTAAAAAAAAGATTCATTATCTTAGATGAATTAGTAAAAAAATTACATTTGTTCTTAAATAGTACTATTTGTAAAATCCTTATCCAGGATGAAATAAGATTTAAGGATTATTTCAAATCTTATTTAAAGAATAAAAAACTATAATGCGGAAACAAATATAATTTGACAGAACATACACACCTTTATATTCTAATATCTAAATCAAAAAATTCTTGATAAAAAAATAATAATTACATTAAAAAACTAATCACTAAAAATATTAAATCAAATTATATATGGCTTTTATGTAACAACCATTCATTTTATTCTTATTTAAAACAAAGCATTGACTCATAATTATGGAGATAGCGTGTATTTTTATTTTTTTTTAAAATGTCATTATCATATATCAATAGAAAAACAATAACTTTATTAGTTTATTATACGAGCTTATCATCATGGAAGGACTTGCATAGAATTCGGTATTTTCAATCCTTAAAAACATTTACAACATATATAAAATCACAGCAAGAAAAATATTTTACCGAAGTTTGCATTGTTACTTGCACTTTTTCTTCCGAAAATTGCTCCTTTCACTTTCCAAATCGCTTTTTCTCTCTTTAGAACGCTAGGTTTTTGTCTTTAATTCAAATTCTAAGCTGTTTCACAATATCTTCTTTATAAAACTAAAAAAATTCCTAAAATCATTTAGGCCCCACCAACAAGCTATTCCCTGACATGGCAACATCAAATCCATGATCATCAGACCCCGGAAATCACAAGCCGAGGCATCAAGATTTTTTTTGATGAAGAAGTAGCCTAACAATTTTCCAAACATATAAAAAGAGGATAGATTAGCCAATCAAAAGGCAGAAAATCCAAACTTCCCTATGGCATCACAGAAGAACCAAACTGCACCCACCTGGCTCTACCTCTCCCTCCCTCCCTCTCTCTCTCTAAATATATCTGTATGGACATGTGTTTCCATGTCAGGGTTTTTTAAAAGAATCCGAAAAAAACATACAAAGTTTAAATTTTTGAGTGAAAAACGCAATCTTTATCATTGCCCTGATGAAAAAATAAAGAGAAAAACAAAAGGGACCCTTCAAAGTTATGTACTTCTCTTTATGACAAGTTGACAACCTTAAACAGAGCCCAAGTGAACAGTCAGTCCATGTCTTCTCTCTCCGACAGTATTGATGGTTGTGGATTTAAGGTTAAATATCATTGATTGTGTTTGGTTTTTTGCAGTAGTTGATGATTAAGTTAATGTTAATTGCTTAATTCAGTTTATGTTGAATTTTTGGTTTCTGGGGGTTTGTTTGTTTTTTTTAGAGTTTGATGTTCTTTTGCTATGTGTTCTTTTGTTTTGCAGTGAAATTCTGTGAAGTGGGGTACCAAGGTTTGTGTAGTTTGTCTTCATCTTTTCCTTGAAAGGGTTTGTGCCATTTTTAGTAGTTCTTTATTGCAAACATGGCATCATCAAATAATAGTACACACACTGAGGCTGCAGAGATGGAACAAATTATCACTGAATTTTTTCCTAAGAGTCTTCAGATTATACTCGAGTCGAGGTCTCCTTTCATGTCCTCGCGTAATTATAGTGGTGAACAAATGGTATCCTTATCTCCATCTTCTTCGTCCTCCTCCTCGCCGAGTGTGAGGCCAAGAGATAAATGGTTCAATTTAGCTCTTAGGGAATGCCCGGCTGCTCTTGAGAATCTTGATCTCTGGCACCAAAGCTATATGGAACCGATGATTGTTGATGTGATTTTGGTGCAGGTGCCACCAGGTCGGTGGGATCCTGTGAATTATCCCCCTCAAAGGGAGCCTCTTAGGAATTTTCCGACCAAGGATCGGTATCCATTTCACTGGAATTCAGATGAGGAAGAATTAGGGTGTGAGGGTAAGATTGAAAAGATTGTAGAGAGGTGGGAAGTGCGGTATGAGGGTCGGAAGTCAAGGGATAGTGGTACTGGGAGCAGGAAACTTAGCAATACCTTTCAAACATGTTATATGAAATCAATATTACTTTTCAGGTCTTTGTATGCAACTGTTAGGCTTTTACCTGCATATAAAATTTTCCGTGACCTCAATTCATCAGGGAAAATTCGTGCATACACACTTACACATAGGGTGTCTTCTTTTGTTGAGCCCTTCACACGCAAAGAAGAGGCTGAAATGCAGCGATTTGTGTTCACTCCAGTGGATACTTCCTGTGGTAGGCTTTGCCTTTCGGTGCTGTATCACTCTTCATTATCAGATGTCAGCTCTGAGTCGTCAACACCTATGTCCCCCCAATTTATCGCAGATTATGTTGGGAGCCCTTTGGCAGAACCAGTGAAGAGATTCCCTTCTCTTCCTGTGTCGCAAGGTTCTCTGTCGTCTTTGCCATTCTCAAGACAACATAGTTGGTACTTTGACCATAATAAAGCCTCACCACCTTCATTTTCTTTCTTACCATCACCTAATCGCTCAGGAAAGCATGGATCAATATCTAATCCACCCGAAGTGCCTTCGGTTCATGAGAAGAATACGAGCTTTGATGAACATTATCCCTCTCCTAGCTATACACCATCTCCATCCCCATCACCATCAATCTGTATTCCTGGGAGTCATCTTTCCACAGTTGTTTTACAATCTGAAAGTGCACCTTTTAGCATACCTGCTACCAAGCATGCTAGTTCTCCCCTGTTGTCCAACAAGCAAAACTTGCCCCCATCTCCACCACTCAAAGCTACCACATCTTGCAATCCGAAGACTGATGAAAGTACAGGTTTGGTTCACCCTCGTGCAACAGATGAGAAGGTATTATATATGCTCATAACAATGGTCTTATGTTGCCAAGGCATTTGATCAATAGGATTCTCTGTCTACTGCAGTTGTTCTCTCCTGGGAAAGATGACATTAGAAAATATGCCAGCGTGAAAACACTATCCAACAGCTCTCCGCGGATTTCATTTTCCAGAACTTCCAGCAGGTAATATCAGGATGATTTTGATGATTCTGAGTTTTCTTGTCTGTTTGATGTGGAATATGATGACATAATGGATCTACATGTGAAATATTGTTTAATTACTTCTAGCGCATTTAATTTTGGTTGGTGCTGGTATTACATTAAGGGTGTCTGACTCCCTCTGCTCTGCTGAATAAATTATCTTGCTGATGATATTTGAGGTGATGGACTCATTAGATGTTAAGCATATGTACATTTGAATAATGGAATAACAGAGTAATAGAGCTTCTGGCAAAAGAGTTGAACTATCCTGCTTTCTTAGCCAAGCTTTAATGAATAGTATATCATGGTTCTTGCAGATCAACCGCAATACTTCTGATAGTATAGGGATTGAATATCAGGGATCCCGTCAAATGTTTTGTCTGACACACTCATTTGACATCTTTAATAGCTAGTGCTTTAGGTATTTATCCTCTTAGGATCAGAAGTTTGATGACAATCTGTGGTCTGAGATCAAAATCAAGTAAGGCTTATGTTTTTATGCGGTATCATAGTGTCAGTGCTCATCAGCCTTGATACTTTCTTCTGGTTCATTTCTGCCATGATGGATTTTTAATTTCTTAAAGATTGTAATCTGCAGGATTACCAGTCAAAGTCTTTAGGACCTTTTTAGGAAGGAACTCAGAATTTAACTAGTGCTTATTCAGGTTTTCTTCTTTATTAAGACTATTACTTAGTCTTACTTATCTACAAAATAATTAGCCAGCCTTATTATTCCTTTGGCTTTAGATTGCCCTATGGTTAAGTTTACCTTTCTACCAGGGTTTGGTTTTCTTACTTTCTGTTTGCTTTCACACCCATAAACAGACAATGGTTAGACACCAAGACAGAATAAACATCGGCAAACTAATTGAGTTTTCTAAGAATTGGCTCTCAAATAATCTGATTGGATTGATATTGAAACAGAGTCCATCAATTCACTACTTGAGCTTGTAAAGAAGGAGGTTGATATTTTTACATCAAAGCCTTTGCACTTGTCAAATAATCTGATTGGATTGATCATGGTGGTAGATAAGTCTGAAGAGATTGGTGTGAAGCTCTTTTGAAGATTATTGTAAAATTAAGAACTAGCAGTTAGAAACAGCATGCTGGAACCTTTATGGGCAACGAGTAAAACATGCCATTGATCTAGCGTGTTCTTGATTTGGGCTGGTTAAAACTGACCCTTCAATGTACTGTCTGAGCCCAATTATGTGGAACTGTTATGAAAATTGTTTATTTAACCAATCTATAGAACAAAAATTGCAATCTGCAGGGTGGTTCTATCATGGTTAAATTGCTGTAAATCTGGTCAGAATGTGTTTTTCTTCATGAAACTTTGTTGCCTTAAAACAATATGCCCCAAGTTGACTGGCAGAAAATGTACACGAACTGCAAGCAAGAAATGAAAACTGGTATTCGATCCAAACCGTTTGGTCATTCAACTTAATGTGCTTTTTGCATCCTGCAGACCCGAGATACTAGATAAAAAAGGCCATCTATCTGACCCCCTTGAGCCCGGAGGTCTCTTTCCGATTAAAAAATCCCAAGATGCAGCTGATGGTGCTCTTGTACACTCGCTGAAGAAACCCCCACCTTTATGCAAAGACCTCTCTGGTTCGGCTGGTTTGCCACCAGATTCTAGGTCCAAAACGTGGAGCTGCAACCTCCAAGAATACAGTCCAATCTCCGTAGCACCAGCGGGTCAGCAGGCTGCTGCGTCTGGTGTTGCATCTTCAGGTCTCATTGCTTCAAAAACAGCAGCTGATGCATTGGAAGAACTGAAAAGATACGAAGAATTGAAAGACTCGTTGCTTAGCCAAGCTGGCAGGTCCAACGCTTAAGCTAATTATGCTTCAACGCCAAATCCTACTAGCAGCAGTGCAACTGGATATTGAACTCGTGTCGATGGTTGAACATCTGTACATAGTCTTGGTTTAAGAGGTGATTTCATGGTTTCTAGGAAAGCGCCCATCTCCTTGTGTATGAGGCGACATGACATGATGATGATGATGATGACAACCGAGGTTAATGTAACAACAGTGATGGTGGTGTTCTTGCATTAACGCCAATTGGGCAGGCTGTTAGATAGCTTAAATGGTGTTGTCGGGTCATTTTACTTTTAGGAGTATATAACTGAGGTTGAGTCTCATCTATGCTTGTTTTCGATGGACGGAAAGTTTCCTTCATGACTGGACGGGGAAAAATAAATAAATTCCTAACATAATGAAGGAACGTGAATTATATATATATATATATATATATATATATATATATATATATATATATATATATATTGGTCGGAAAATGTTAATATATTGGAATATATATTTATTTTAAAAATTCAATATTAAAAAATACATGTTTAATTAAAAATGTTTATATTTTATTATACAAGTAACACGAACATTCCATATTTATGAGATTCACTTTCACAACCAAAAAAATTAATTTACAAAGATAAATATTTTGTTGATATAAAAGCTATATTTTTATCAGTATAAATATCATCGATATATTTACTAATAAAAATGTATTATCGATGAGTGTCTCATCAGATAGTCAAATTTTTTAGTAATTCATTTTGTGATTTAAATGCTGATGAATAAACTGATAGAATATTAGTGTCGGTGATAAAAATACGCATCGGTTATTTTCTGTCAGCCTATCCATCAGTAAATATTACCAATGAAGCACCCTCTTGGTAATATATTGTGTCTCACTGATGGATTGACTATTAGATTCATTTACAAATATATTATGTCGGTGAATCTGCTAATATATATCAAAACAGTTCATAACTTTCTACAATTCTCCAAAGAAATGGGCTTACTGTACCGATAAAATCACTAACAAAATATATTTGTTCGTCGGTATTTTAGTAATTTAATAAATAAATTAAATTGAAGAACACATTTTCTATTATTAATTTTACTGTAAAAATCAATTAAAAATATCTATATACATTAAAAAGTAGTTGAAGGTGAAGGTGGGGATGGATGGGGAGGGGGAGGAAAATCTTTATGGAGGTCTATACAGGGGCGGATAATGACTAGACAAGCATGTCATCATAATCCTCCTACTAATACAATACAACTCAATCTCATATCTTAGGTTGTAGTCATAAAGATATAATAATCTCAATTTCTATTTTTGATCTATTAGTTACTCTAGCCTTTAACCACAACTTGTGATTTTATTTTGGATGGATTGAAGGGTCGTTTTCGTGTTTAGCACACATGTCGGCATTATATTATTCCTATAAAAGAAAAAGTTAAAGATGTTGACAAAAAAAATTAGTCCAAAAACATACAAAAAGGTTTCAAAATTTAACAAATGTCTCGACTCGACTCCTCATGAACTATTGCATCATTTTCTTTTTATCCTTCCTTTGCATATGTGTTTCCAAATACAACTCTATTGGACTCACGCCTAAGTTATGTAGCCTGTAAAATAAATTATTAGCAAATTTTGAGTAATAATCATAATCACTAACATTTTAAGAAAAAAATACTTTTAAATAAAAGACACTCATAGCACTTTGCATGGTTAATAAAAGGAAGTGACATGCTAATATGATTGGTAATGGAATGGTGCATCTTCTTGGTTATGTTTGAGAACCCACTCCGTGTCCATCCCTTACAACTTTTTGACATTAATAACTCTAGATATCTCTTTAATTACTCTTAGTGATGTGGTGAGGTCTAAAATTTTTCCACCCCTCAAAGTCATCTAACTCAACTCTTTGCTTAGCATAGGTGTGTGTTATACTAGAAATCACATAACCTGGTTCAGAAGTTCGTTAAGCTTAAAAGATATGATGATGAAAATATTATAATTTTACAAACAAAAGCATTAATGTTATTAAGGGATTTCACTTGGAAAAGAAAATGTTCTAAGCCTATTAGAAGTAGAAGACAGTCCGGTGAGATCCTCACGGACATAAAAAGATTGTAGTCAGTTTGATAATAATCGAGTGACATTGCTTCTTCGGCTCGAACCAGGGAGTTCCTTAGATATGATGCAAAATGAATCTTGTTTTATCATTAATAAGAGATTTCTCTAAAAAAAAAAAAATATGAATAAGAGTTTGAAGAAAGGGAAGTAGAAGGAATCCTCGTCCGCCCGCAACAAATAGAAGAGGATTGATTCAGTCACATAGTTTGAACTCCTAGAAGATGGAGCTCTTGGATCTTTCTATTTTATTGTATCGAAAGACCCAATTCATTATAATTTTCTTATTGGACTAGTCATTTTGAGGTAAGTAAATCATCTATGATGAAGAGGCCATATCTAAATTTAAGCACCATGTGCCTTCTTAAACTTTATTTTTGGGTTTAGTTTGTGGAATTTTTTTTTTGTTTTTAAATAGATTTCTTTAAAGATTGTTTTTTTCCCTCTTGGAACCTCATTTCTAAGATTATTTTCTTTATCATTTACAACTGAAGGTATAAAACAAGAAAGCATCAATCAATGATCATTTCCTTTAAGAAATTCTTAAAGGCAAGGTATAAAGAAAACTAGAAATAAAGATAAATAAATAAATAAGATAAGAATAAAAGATGAATATAGCTTTTTTTAAGAAGGATAATTAATTTGATTGTGGAACTCTTGAAGAAGAAGAAGCTCTTTTATTGCTGTCCATGACTTTGTTGCACATGGACGTGTGTAAAGTCTTGAACTTTATTCTCCAACTCAATAAGCTTTAGTAAGTTAAGCTCTTCGATAGAAGCATCCCACCATCCTTTTCTCTCATTCTCTATCAACTTTTCCTCCAGTTCTTGACCCTTTTTCGTATCAGAATCTAGCTGTCTAATTCTTGAATTCTTACATGCCTATGTGCCTCCACAAGCAGCTGAGCGCCATCGCTAATGGCGAATCTCCGCCAATAAAGTGATTAGTAACATATTCCATATTTGAAGGATGAGCAAAGGAAAAAGGGTTACAAGCAGGTGAAAAAACAACATACAGAATTTCAGCACCTTTCATGTTTGTTTTTACATTTTAAAAATATTTTAAAAAAAATTTAAATTTTTTTTAATTTAAATTAATATGTTTTTAGTGTTTTTATATTATTTTAATACGTTGATATTAAAAATAATTTTTAAAAAATAAAAAATATATTATTTTAATACATTTTTAAATAAAAATATTTTAAAAAACAACCATAATTACATTCTAAAAAAAATTTACATGTGACAAGCTCACTTACCTTTTTGCATATACTAGATCACCGTTTAGAAAATGTTACAAGCCTAACATCTTGATTTTCAATGCTCTTCATTTCCATCTTTTGTTTGCCTTTAGTCTTTTTGGCTGCCATGGCAAAATTTATATATAAATGAAAAGTTTTTCTTGTTGATATGGTGTATAAGACCTGTACTTAAGCAGCATGATACCCCAAATAAATTTGGTGGTTAAAATATTATTTTTAATATTAATATATTAAAATAATCTGAAAAAAAAAGTTTAAAGCAAAAAAGGATGCAACTCACTCTTCCATTACTGTAAAATTAAGACTTCAAAAAAGGGCCCAAAAAACACATACCTCAAGTCATATTGGCAATAACCATCTACCGGCATAATTTTATTTTATTCATATTATAACTGGTAAAAAAACTTAAATATCAATTTTATATTCAGTGGTTTTTAGTTATTTATATGTATATTCATTATTTAAGCAAGAATCCATGATTATATCTATATCAGCTTACTTCGAAATTGATTTTTATGATATTATGTGCCTCTGACATAAAATGATTAATTAGAGATGTTCAAATTAAGCTAAATATGAGGTTAATGGCTAAAACAATTTAAAACATATTCAATGGATTAATTCATAATATTTGAGTAAGCTGGAAGACTTCTACTAGTGATGTTGGATCAGATCTTAATTAATTTTGATCAATGCAAAGGAAAGGAAAGAGCTAATATGTCATAATCCAATTTTTGATCATTTTATTTATATTATTATTTTTTATTGAAAATGATAAAAAAAAATTGATGAAAAAAATAATGATGATGATGAAAAAACAAGTAAAATGAAATAAATGAAGAATGAATTAAAATTTGGGTTAAGGGCAATATGATTGGAAGTTTTTGGGTATAATTAAACTTTGAAATTAATCTAATTAAGCTTGGAATTAATTTAATTAATACAATTAAGGGTTTAAGTGGAGAATTGATAAATGTTTAGACTTAATTAAGCTTGAAATTAATTTAATTCATCCAATCAAGGATTTAATTGGAGAATTAATAAGTTTTGAGACTTAATTAAGCTTGGAATTAATTTAATTAATCCAATTAAGGGTTTAATTGGAGAATTGATAAATTTTTAGACTTAATTGAGCTTGGAATTAATTTAATTAATCCAATTAAGGGTTTAATTGGAGAATTGATAAGTTTTGAGACTTAATTAAGCTTGGAATTGATTTAATTAATCCAATTAAGGGTTTAGTTGGAGAATTGATAAGTGTTTAGACTTAATTGGACTTTGGATTTAATTAAATTATTGAAATCAAGGACTTAATTGAAGAAATAGCAATGTTTGGGGTTAATTGAGGGCACGATTGCAATAAATTAAAACCAAGGACCAATTTGTAAATATTGCTGAGATGCAGGGCTTCAATTACAATGTTGCCCAAGGACTGTACTGAAAAACGTCAAAAGGTCAAGGATCAAAACACAAATTGCCATTAACATCAGCACTGTTCATCTTCTTCACCCGAAAACAAGAAGAAAACGCATGCCTTTATTGCATTAAAATCCATGCAACCGCATGGCATTCTCTGGTTATAAAAACCAGAGAAGGAGAACCAGCACGGGGGGAGAAAAAAAGGCAGAGAGGGAGACTGGAAAGGACACGAAAAAAACCAGACTTTGTTTCCTCTGTTTCTTCTCAAGGAAACAGAGGAGGTAAAAAAAAAGCAACGAACAGGGGGGAAGAAAAAAAGACAGAACCGGGGGAAAAACTGGGGAGAAAACAGGGCAGAACCGAAAGGAAAAAAACCACAAACGGCAGAAACCAAACCCAGGGGGGAGGAACCACAGAACCGGGGGAGACTAAAGGAAAAGAAAAGGAGCAGACGTTCGTTCCCTTGGTTTCTTCTCAAAGAAACAGAGAGGTGAGCGAACCCGAACAGAGGAAGAACGCAGAAAAAAAACAGGAGACCTGGAGAAGACAGAAACAGAGAGAAGCGTTGGCCAGCCAACGCACAAGAACCAGCCTTGTCTCGGGTTACACCACCTCTTGAACAGACGAACACAAAGAAAAACGGAGAGCACAGACGAGGAGAGAGAAAACACAGTAGAGAGAGAGAGAGATCAGAGAAGACGAAGGAACCCATAAAAGTAAAGAAAAGAGAGCAGAGAGAAGGAAGACTACAGGAACACCAAGAGGAAAACAGAGGAGGAGAAAATAGCATCAACCGGCCAGCGCTCCATCACCGTCATCCTCATCTTCGAGTGCAGCGCCAGGTAAGCTGCTCTTTCCCTCCGTTCATTTTAATTACATGCTTGATGCTCCTGTGGAAAAACTAAAATAAAAGGCCAGCCGGGTCAAGCCTGTGACCCGGCTAGGCCCTGCTGGGTCCAGCCCAGCCCATGTGGGCTGAGCTGGGCCCAGCCTGAAAAAAATAGAAAATAAAAATAAAAATAAAAAATGTGTATGCATGAATAAAAATAATATAAATTTATTAGTTTATTTACTGACACCAGAGTCAGAAATAAAAATACAGATTTTAATTTATATTATTTTTATTCGTTGCATTTTAGTTTATTTAGCTAGAAAAATAAAAAAATATGTGTATGCGTAAAAATAAATTTATTTTTATTTATTTAATCACTGGCGCTAGAATATGAAATAAAAATATTGATTTAATTTTTTTTTTTAGTAGCTACGAATTTTTACCAGCGCTAGAGTTGGAATTATTCGAGCTCGAATATTCATTAGCGCCAGAGTCAGAAATATTATAAACAAATAATCATAGCATAAACTAATAAACATTTAGCAATTTAAGACAAAACCAACAATGCAGTCTACCTTAGGCAGAACATTTAAGGGGTGATAATATCTTCTTTTTTACGTAACCAATCCCGAGCCATATAATTTCTGTTGACCAGTTAGGGTTTCTAGTGAACATAATACTAGGTGGCGACTCCTTAAACAAGATCTTTTTTCTTAAAAAAATAAAATGTTAGAAATATGTTCTTTTTCCATAATTAATTCAAGAAAATTATTTTTAGGGTCGCCGCGATGTTGGGTGCGACTTTAAAAGATATTCAATGGATTAATTCAGAATATTTGAGTAAGAACAAGCTGGAAGACTTCTACTAGTGATGTTGCATCAGATCTTAATTAATTTTGATCAATGCAAAGGAAAGAGCTAATCCATGGGCTTGAAGGTTACGAAAATATTGGCAGCAATAGGGAAAGACGGCATTTATGTTTCCTTATGATTTAATTTTCCACACATGGCAAGGTAATATTATTTGACATGGAAAACATAGGAGGCAGGTTTTCCTTACTCTACATGGATAAGAGGCAGCTTAGGAGTTCTATTTTCACAAGGAATCCTAGTTTTTTTGTTTTGTTTTTTTATATAGTAATGAAGAAATATCATTAGGATTCCAGGGCTACTGAGAGGAGATGGAAAACTAGAAAACAAGAGGAAAAAATCATCTTGATTACTTAGAAATTAAAAAAAAAACAAAGCAAAATAGATGATAATGTTATAAACAAAACAGTTCTATGAGTTTATTCTAAAATTTTATTTGAACTTTTGTAGTGGTACGGTTGCTTTTCAAAATGTTTTTTATTTAGAAATATATATAAAAAAATATATTTTTTATTTTTAAAAAATTAATTTTAAAATTAGCGCATTAAAATAATTTAAAAACAAAATTTTTTTTAATTTAAAATAAAATAAAATAAAATAAATTTTAATTTTTTTCAAAAACACTTTTAAAACTAAAAAACAAATAGGGTCTAAAAAAATCCAAATCTGTATATATAAAATTAGCTTCAAAAATCTTCAATCATAGAGCAAGATGATGGTGGAGAATTAATTCAAAAATTGAATCCCAATCTAGCAATTGATCTTTAAAACCAATTTATTTTTAATTAACTAGTCAAATATTCCATAATATTCCATAACCTAACAAAATAATTGTTCTACTATGAAATCTTTCACTTTCTAGCATATACCGTTGAATACCTAATCAACTGAAAAACTTGTTGCATAAAATTTAAATATATATGCAATGTAGAAAAAAAACGACGAACCACTTTTGTTTCAATAATAAAAGGAAAACAGTATTCTCATGCCCAATTAAATTTCAAGAAATTCTCTTGTATACAATTTGTTTAAAACTAGTAACAAAAAATAATAATTTTTTTTTTTGTGGGGCAATACCCTTACAGAGGAGAAGAAGCTTCACCAAGCAATATAATATAACAACCCTACCAAGACTAAAACAAGACAAAGTTGGCTACTTTTCCTTAATTATCAAGGACTTCAAAGTCGGTTGGGATATACAGAAGTCAACATGTCTTTTTTTCCTTGATAAAAGGGTGAGAAAATGTGTAGCTGAAACTTAATCACAAGGTTGAAGGCAATTTCGTCAACATAAGAGAACAAACATAGCCGTCAAGACTCAAGCTCCATTTATTTTTAGGATAACATTTTCTTGATTTATTTTTTCATATTTCGTGTAAGATAGTCTAATTAAAGGAAATACTGGGATAGATGTCAATATAGACTTCAATACACACTAGTTTTTGTATTATATTATATTTTTTAAAGTGTTTTTTAAATTATTTTATGCTTTAAAAAGTATTAAATTGATACAATTTAACTATTTTGAATAATTTTGATATCCTAATACTAAAAATATAATTATTTTGATGCATTTCAATTGAAAAAAACTTTTTAAAAATACCCAACATCACAATAACAAACACATATTTTGTATAGAAATTCATTATTTATATACAAATATTTTTGTTTTACAAGACAAGCCAACCATGTTGAAATTGATTGGAAGCTTGAGTTGCATATATGGCTACTAATGGCCATATGCAACTCAAGCTTGACAACCTCTTAGAAGTGATGTGAAATATTATTTTTTTTGTTTATTTTTGTATTTAAAAAATATTAAAAAATACAATTTTTATTTTTATTTTTTTTGTTTTAAATTAATATATTTTTAGTGTTTTCAAATTATTTTGATGCGCTGATATAAAAAATATTCTTAAAAAAATAAAAAATATATATTATTTTAATGCATATCTGAATAAAAAAATACTTTAAAAAATAACCACAATTATACTCCTAAACACGTTGTCAGCTGCAACTAATACTACTGGTGGATTGACACTAGTGGCTTGCAAAGACCATGACTAAAAATAAAAAATAAAAAAATATAGACTAAAGTTAAAATATCAATAATAAAAAGGAGCAAGTTATAATTTTCAATAGAAAAAAAAAAGAAAAATGAAAAAAAAAACGCTTCATAACATGTTCTCTACCAATAAAAAGAGAACATAACATAACATGAAAGAATGATATTTTTGGATCTTGAGAGGTGTCATACGAGCCATATAAAGGGTGCATGCGCCTCTCATGCACCTTCTGGTGTGCCCCACACACATATTTATTTTTATTTAATTAAATAATAATGTGTTCATGAGATGACTTTCTAATTATAAAAAAAAAACCATTGTGAAAAACTAAACATGCCCTTTGATTTTAGGATTTTTTTATATCATTTTACTATGAATTTTAATAATTTATTATTTTTTATATTTGATTAAATATTAAATTGCCCCTCAACTTGCATTATAATAACTAAAAAATCATTGTGAAAAGTATAAAAATACCCCTTGAATCTAGATTTAATTTTTTTTTTCTTCCAATCGTTCCACTATGAGATCAAGATGAAAAAACATTTATTTGTCCTTGATCAATTTAAAAATAATAAATAAGCCATGTCAAAGATTTCATTGTTCTTAGACGACAATATAAAGGTTTTTTAGATGAAAAGACAAAAATACCATTACAGTTCTAGTTAACAATATTTATGTATATGAAGCTATATAGTTTTTCAAAAAGATTTTATATTGTTCTAATATTATATCTTCAAATATCATATATTATTTTAGCATGTTATTATTAGTTTTAGCCTTGCAACATTTAAAATAAAACACCAATAATGATTTTACTTTTGGAGTTTTCTTTATGGCTTGGAATTTATGCAATGACTAAAATGATAGATAAAAGAAGATTTGACAACATTTTCTTTAAGGTAAGAAATTTCTTCTAATAATATATAAGTAGACAATTTGCATTAATTTTCATTGATATCTTTCATTGATATTAATATATGCTCCTGCCTTACCCATCTAGATTTTGTACTAGGCAAGCTTACTAGATAAGGTATATAATATTAATAATTAACTTAGTACGTAATGTTGGGGATTCAAATGTGAATATAAAGCCTCTCACAGTCTTTTTTGACAACATGCCCGAAAGGATCAAATTTATTTCTCAATTGGAGTGCCCAAGTAGAAAATACCGAATGAATTTTATGTACATCCAACTCATTTTCAATAATAATATAAATAATTTTTATGTTTAATTTAACAGTTTTAAATTCTAGATTGAGTTAATTATTTAACATGAAATTAAATTTTTATTAACTAAATTGTTATAAATTTGAATTTTATATATTATTTCATTTTATCCAAATTTCAAACTTAAAATGTTTTCAGTTGAAAAGATGTATTAAAAAAATATATATAAGTTATATGTGTCATTCTCACTTAACTTATTAATCGTTGAAAGTAAATGATAGATATCTGTAAGATTGGACCGTATGAAAGCATCTCTAATTCATCCATCTCTCTATCTCAATATCTGAATAGTAAAAAGGAAGCATCCAGCGGTGGGTACTTCCTGCTGTGACAGCTATGATCCTGATTTGTGAAGGGCTGTCCATGGTGGATGTCGTTGGTGCCTCCATATGGTGGGTTGGTCCAGCCTAGTGCTTGGGATTCAGGCTCCTAAATAAGGCGTTTTTTCCCCTCATTGGGAGTGGTGGGAGCAGATTGGAATTTAGTTTGTCATTGATTTGGAGGACAAGTTTCTAAGAGTTTTTGTTTTTGATCGGAACTGTGGGTAGCTTGGTTGAGCAACCATGTTTGCAGGCCAAGTAGAGGTTGGCAGAGTGAGGTTTAAGGAAAAGAGTTGTTATTCGCACTGCTCATGTTGTTGTTGACAGTGGCAGTGCTACGCATGAGCTAGATTGATGATAATTCGAATGGTTTTTCGCGTTCTCCCTGACATTCGTCTGATCTGAAATTCCATTTTGGTCAAGTATCAACGGTTCCATGGTTGAGCAACACTAACAGATATAGCCATGCCTGGCAAGAAACAGGCACCTTGCCATTGTCTTTTGTTCTTATTTTCAGAGCCCTTGCCATGGTCGTTTCCTGTTGGATGCACAGAGCAAGGTGAATTTGCAAGAGTTTGCAGATTATACAAGGAAAAATAAGGTAAACTTGGCTTTAGAAAAGCTCTTGTTTTATTATTTTGTCTTAAACTTACATCCATAAAAGCAACAGATTTCCTCTCTAACAAAAGAAATTTGCAAATGTTTCTTATCAAAGGATAATACAGTGACACGAATGCAAAGATCTCCATTTATTTGCTGCTATTGCAAGGACACGAACGCACTTATTCTTCTATGGAGAAAATTCACCCCTGGCTAGATATGAAATTATTTATTTGTGATATTACAGTGACATGAACTCACGCCCTTCTAAATCTGAAAGGAAATGCAGGGCCGTCTAAGGTCAAAAACCTCGTCCCATTCTGCTCTAGAATACCTGCAAGTCCACACCGTGGCCTGCCACAAAGTGGAGGATTGAGGCATGCCGGGCACCATCCAATTGTATACGGACCTACTGCTTGATCACTGTCAATATCAAAGACGGTTGGTTCACCACCGATCACAATAAATCTTCTCCTCGTCTCTGGATCCTCCTCGCCTATACCCCATGTAGTGTTTTGAACACATGTCGAGGAAGCTGAAAATGCAACAGTGAACTCTGTAGTTTCAGTGATAATTGTATCTCCTGGATTTGATGGGGTGAAGATGACCGGAAGGCCTTCAACAGAACCAGGTCCAATTGGCACCTGACCAACATAAGATGGACAAGATCCATTGCGAGCCACTAGAGTTAAGCCACCGGCTACATCAGTTATAGCAGGATCGACATAGTATTCTACACCTCTTGTAAGAGGGTTACCATCTGTATCGAGCACAGGAGGGCCCTGAGCCATACTAGATATGGCCATCATTAGACAAAGGAAGCTCAAGCTTGTAATCAACCTCAACATGGCTGCCTGAGAAACACAGAAACAAACAATAAATGTGTAATATGTTTTCACTTTGTTGTGTATTTATATGCAACATTTCTACAAGATAGCACGTTAATGAAGGCACGGCAACGAAAAGTCCATTTGCTTCATCAAATTGATTTCTGCTTTAACAGACTTGATAGACCTCTGCATCCTCGCTGCTTCTACGTGTAAATGCATAGCAGTAAAATTAGAAAATTTGAAGCTGAATTTTAGAAAAGATGCAGGCCATGACGGAGGGATGATTGAAACACCCTTTTTGTAAATTGCTTTTATACACGTGTTGTTGTTTAATTGGTGGTGCTATGAGGTCAACCAAAACATTTAGTCAACATAACAGATTATTATCATAATAGTTGATGAACAAAAGGGTTACAACTTACAAGATACAAGGCACAAGTAAATTTAGATTACTTTCCGTTTCGCAATATGAATTGAATTAGAGTAATCCTTACAACCTTATAAAGCACTATATAGCTATCCTTGGATTAATTATCATAATCAAGACAATTAAAATCTGTCTTATCTTTAATACTGTGCTGTCAATCTTAAATTGAGGGACAAAATATGAGCTCAGGCTTGCATGATGAATGCCATTAATGTCCAATATGAACACTATAGTCTTATCCTTGTTCAAGGAGGGAGGGTCAATATAATTAGTTGGATGAGACAAAATAGACTTTTTTCCAGTATATTATTGAAATCATAATGAATGAAATAACAGTTGACTTTTTCCATTTTCCAATATGACCTCTATCTTGATTGCTTTAATTGTGGGCAATGATAACGTGTTGTTGAAAATGTTGTAGGAATTTTTTTTTTTTTTTTATATATATAAAAATATTTTTTTAAAAATATATTAAAATATTTTTTTATTTTTTAAAAATTATTTTTAATATTAGAATAATAAAACGATCCATAAATATTAAAAAAATTAATTTTAAACAAAATTATTTCTAAATTTACTCGATGTGTGCTTGGAACATAATACCAAACAAAAGCAAAACATTTTGTTAAATTGAACTTAATTCCTTTGGATAAAAAGTTTGGAAGAATATAAAAAGCTACATGATTTTTTTGTTTTTTAATGTGGTGTAGAATGTTTTTTAAAAATAATTTTTAATAAAAAATATATTAAAATAATATTTTTTTTAGATTTTTAAGAAGAGGACATCAAAGTTTTCCTAGACTTCCAGAATGTGTTTTGATAACGCAAATCATACGTGGATGGTTCATGAGTTATTCCAACTTTATAGCTGTTGGCATTAACAATGAATTGGATAATAATATAAACACATATGAAAACGGATAATTACTGCCTGACTTTTTTTTTGCCGTGCCGTCATAGAGAAATACGGTACGTCGGCTCCCTCAGCTATAAATAGACTGCAAAACTGAGACTCAAGATGCAAAGAGGGCTTACCAGATTGCTCATAGAATACTCTTAAGAAAAAAGAAAAAAAAAAGCACTGTATTTACTATTTACTTTGTTTTGTTGTGTGAGATATCTAGCTAGGCAGCCATGTTGAGACTGATCGGAAGCTTGAGCTTCATCTGGCTACTTATGGCCATTTCAACAGCGGCTCAACCCTGGCCTCCTGTGCTTGATGCTGATGGACAACCTCTTAGAAGTGGGGTAGAATACTATGTACTTCCAGGTGTAACCGATGTTGGAGGTGGTCTGACCCTTGTTGATCGGAATGGCTCGTGTCCACTTTATGTTGGTCAAGAACCTCTTGCACCTATGGTGTCCCGAGGTATTCCGGTTGTTTTCACTCCTCGTGTTGGAGACACAATTATAAGGGAGTCCAGAGACTTCACCGTTGCATTCTCCGGAGCCTCAACTTGTGTTCAATCTACTGCATGGATGGTCGGCGAGGAGAATCCAGAAACGAGGAGGAGATACGTCGTGACTGGAATGGAGCCACGGCCGTCGTCTACACTCTGGTACTTCAACATTGAAAACAATGGACAAGGTGTCTATGCTTTGAGATGGTGCCCGAATTGCCTGACAACAAACTGTCCTCGGCCAAGGTGTGGATCTGCTGGTGTTATTGATGAGAATGGAAAGCGCTTGTTGGTCTTGGATGGTCCTGCCTTTCCTTTCATATTTAGAAGGGCTTAATTAAATTGCTCTCCATGTATGAACCGAGAATAATTATGACTTCTTGTCAACTTACGAAATAGTAAATAAATGAAGTTATTTCAAGCTTTCCAAGTTTAAATCTCATTATTTTAATAAAAAAATAAACATAAAATATAGTATAGATATATATAAGTTTTAAATTTAAATTTTTTTTATTTAATAGGAACTGTTAGAGAATAATATAAATCATATTTTAAAATTTCATGTAATAGTTTAAGCTATTAAATTGAATTGGCTAGAAAATATATAAATTTCTTTTATTAAATTGAATATTAACTTCTTTGATTGAAATTAATTTTTCTTTTTTAAAAAGGAAACATTTTAACCTAGTCTTATTACTACAAGTTCCCTCACCAAAATCCCTATCTCTCCCTCTTCCGTGTCTTTATAAGTCTCCATCTTCATGTCCATCGTCGCCATTACTTCTACTAATATTATCTTCAATTCGAGCACAACATAGTTATTCCAAATAGACCTTTCGTTCAGCCTTGCATGATGAATGGCATTAATGTCCAATATGAACAGTATAATCCAATCCTTGTTCAAGGAGGGTCTATATAATTAGTTGGATGAGACAAAATGGACTTTTTTTCGCAGTATATTATTGCAATTAGAATGACTGAAATAACAGTTGACTTTTTTTTTTCCACTGTCCAATATAACATCTATATTGACTGCTTGAATTCTGGGTGAAGACTAATTAAGACATTTGATCAAACTGAACTCGATTCGTTCAAACTTCAAAAAAGAAAAAAAAAAAGTTTGAAAGAACAAAAAAAGCTAATGGCTACTGGCTTGATCTTTACACCTATACCTTTTGTCATTACAGTTTCCTACAATTTTATGTGTTTCGATAACGCAAATCCTATATGGTTTTGATCGATAGTTTATGAATTATTCCAGATTTTTTCAACTATATGAAAGAGTTTATAATGACTTTCTAAATGTTATCACGCGTTTTTCAGCCTCATGTTTTATTATATTTCAAAAAAAAGAGAAAAATATAATTAAAAAAAAGACAATTTTTGGTCGATCATTTTGTATTTTTTGACATTTTCACTTATGTTGACAATTTCAAGATTAAAAAAGAAAAAACATAAAAAAAAGTTTAGTGAGCATGATAATCATAAACCTAAAAACTACATGAAATAATATATAGCTGGGATTTTAGGTAGTATAAAAGTGTAGTGAAAAAGAAAGAGAACGGGGGAGGGAGATTTTGAGAGGTTTTTTTTTTTGAGAGAGTATATTGAAAAAAAAAGAAGTTTAGTGAGCATGATAATAATAATCATGAAGGAAGGGATGAAGGACTCATATCATATCAACATTTTAAATCCCTTCCTCAAGTAATTTAAGATAAGATGATAAGATAGAGCGAGTAAAAAATAAATGAGAGGATATAACATAGGAATTTTAGGTAGTATAAATTAAAAGGGTAATAAAAAAGAAAGAGAAAGTCGAGGGAAATTTTTTTTTGAGAGAGTATTTTGAAAGGAAAAAAAATAGAAGAGAGAGAAAAAATATACAAAGGTTGAGATATTGAGAAGATAATTTTTTTTAACAAAAAAAAAATGTGAAAAAACCAAAAAAATAAAAAATAAAAAATCAAATCAAGTCCTTTCATTTTTTCTTTTTTAAACTCTAGCCACCAACATCTTAAGGCCCTATCATTTGCGGCAACAACCTTACAACAACAATCACCAACCAATCACCTAGTTCTTTGTTTAACTTGTATATGCGGCGTTGAGGGGTTGATGAAGTTGCTATCTTATTGTTTGATTTAGATTCACTAGAAAACTTGGGTATACTAGTTTTGTCAGAGATTCAAGGATAAAAAATTAATTATGGCTAGGAAAGGTATAAGCGCTACGAGAACCACTAGCACACCCTATCTAAAGTAAACTGCTTTGTATCGTTTTGAATGTGATTTAAAGGTTTTGATGAGTTCATAACCAGTAGTTTGTCTATCGTTTAGAATTAAAATTTATTAGTGTGAATAAATTTGGTATTAAGAATTTATTATGGGCTCATGTATCCAAATAAATTTTTATGAAAAAGGTTTTTTGTAATTTGAATATTATGATGAAAAATACCCATAATTAAAATTGATTAATATTTAGATTAATTCTGAGAATTTTCTAATTAACTTTTAATATTCAAATATCATTCTCACTTGTAGGTCCAGTGTTCTGTACCAGAATATTTAACTTTTAATTCTCATGAATTAAAATTTTGATTATTGAAATATTGATCAAACTCTTATAGATTCAATAAACTGATTATTAAATCCCAAAAAACACGCAAATATGTATTTTAAAAAACATATAAGAAAATACAAAGTTTAACTTCAGAGTTCTTATAGAATCCAATACATTAGGCTAGATACATGTTAGGCAAAATTATTTTCTATATAGTGTCATATTTTTACACCAATTTCTACACCCTTATATCTATGTATACAGTGGTTAGCCACCATCTTGAACCAATGGTGCATGACACAGCAAACTTAGAAGAGCTTTCAACATCAATCCAAATGAGCATGACGCTCGGTTTAATTTTTCACAAATGTATTTTTTTCACACCAGGCAAGAACACACAGAAATTTCTAGCAAAAGAAGTCGAACATACAATCATAAAAAGCCAGCTACTCCCCATTGAAAGCTAGATATATAAGCCAAGGTTATTCACCATGGCCATGTCATATATAAGCATAATAGTTTTATGTCTTGTAAACACAATCTACACACAATAGATGTGTAAGAAAGATCCAATTTCCAATCTTTTCACGATAATATTGAATACTATAGCAATGAAAATATATTGACGAACCCTTTTCCTTTCATGTTTTAAAAAATATACTTTACACCCTTTTGGCATTGTGAAAGCCTTCTTCAATTGGTTTCTTTAAAGATCATTATATCTCGAGAATCTTTATGCAAATCAAAGTTTGACAAAGAAAGAATTATAGAACTAAAACTCCAAATCTCCCATGACATTTTTTAAGTAGTTGACGAAATGGGATCTCTAGAGGTGTTTGTTTCCTCTGATACGAGATCATCTCCTCCCTGTTTTTTATCATTCATGTTAAAGTTTGGAACTATGCTCCTTTACAAACTATGATCAGATATATTGTTTAAGAAGTACATTGTTTCTCAGAAATTAATTAATTCATGAAACACAACACCAATATATGCCAAGAGTTGCACCCGTAACATATTTCCAAACTCAACAAGCAGACCTTCATCTCTTTTCAATGAACCCAATTAATTATCTCTTTCTAACTGTACATGGCGAGAAGTGTAATGTTGTCGGTAACGAGAGAAAGGATATGGTTTTTACCTCTTATTTAAAAAATATTATGCACCATATTATAAAAAAAATATAAAAAAACGCTTTAATGCCATGAAAAGATTTGGATTTTGTCTCCTTGATATTGATGATTCATTTCGAACTATTACATGGGATATCGAGTTTTTTCTCACAATTCTATGTCTATGAAATCCCTTTTGAAGATTTTCAGTTTCCTTTGTTTTCAATTGATTTAACAAGTGGAAAAACATAGAACTCAAAGGAGGAGAAAGGCTTGCTAGAACTGATTAAGCAACTCTTAACCATTAACAAGCATTGCTTGTTCATAAAACTAAGAACATGGTTGCGACTTATCCAGTTCATACTCTCAAGCTACACAAGCATTAGGCAAACCACCGGGTCCTCCAAACTGGAATCGGCAATCGGGATGTGTATTCTGCTTACTAGCTTCGAAACATCTAGATTGTAGAACTTGCACAGGATTGTCATAAGGAGACACGAATGTATTTCCTATGTTGACTTGAACCTTTACCATGTTGCAAGTTGAATTGTAGTTACCATCTTCAAAAATACCACTTCCCATGGCGGGTGAAACATCAGTTCCGGTATGGACCAGACCTCCCCATGTTGCGTTGTAACCTCCAACACTAAATCCGGAGAATGAGAACAATTCTCTCGGCCAGTAACCTATTCGAATGTTATCATCCTGCATTGACAGCCACCAGTCTTGGCTTAATGGATCCTGCATGCCAAGATTATAACAAAAAGTCAAATAGTTGATTAACTTTACTGCTTAACCTTTAAGTGAGTTTTCAAAAAATGGTTTTATGTTGTTTTTTCAACAAATACCACCAACTTTCTCATGATATCAATAAAGGAGAAGGATTGCCAATTTTATTTTTTATTTTTTAATATTACAGATACATTTCTGGGCGCTATATAGATAAGCAGCCACTCTCAAGACCCAAACAATGAAGGAGAGCTCGTCAACTCGAGAAGCGATCGTATATTTACATGTAAGTTGGGTTACGCAGTGATTCCTAGGGCTAGATACACAGGTGAAAAAGGATTGCCCTTTGATTCACTTTCAAATATTAAGAAGGGTAGCCTGAGTGTTCCCTTTTTGTAGTCGAAAACCCATTAAACCTTCTGCTGAGGAAAATACCAGAAAGTGAGGAAATCATACCAGAGTTACCATCATCCACTGGAAAACTTGAGACCGTTGAGCAATGGAGACATCGTTAAAAGCTGTATCAATAGGAATGTTTGGATTTGTTACAACAAATCCTGAACAAAGTGTGTTGTAACAACCGTCTACAGTTCCATCATGTTCTTCCTGTGGAAGACAGAAAATTTGTTCAAAATCCATTACATTTATCTTACAACGTATGTATCCAAGAAACAAGGACACTATGTTCTTACACTCCATTTGGTGAACAATCTAGCCCTGCTGTCACCATACAATTCTGGATCAATCTGCAGAAGGTAACAAGAATCATATAATACTGATAAGGAAAAAAACATGAAAAAAAACTATAATTAATAAATTATAATATATAATAATATATTTCTTTGATAATTAGGATATAGTGTAGTTTAGAAATATACTGTCCATCCAACTTGAATACTGCCCACTTTTGTTTCAGTCTGAGTTTGAAGCTGAATCAGAGCTGTACTTGAATGCTGACTACTAACAGGAGGCTGGTATACGCTCATGCGTGCTGCAATCCCCTTAAATAATACATTGGCTGGTGGTGTTGTAACAATTCCTGCAAACTAAATAGAGAGAATTTTTCATGGGCTAAGGCTATTTTATTTCGAATTTTAATACGAGGAATTGGTAAGATGAAATTAAATCCATTTTCTTTAGAACTTTGGGTTTTAATTACCAAACATGTTTTTCGACAAACATATACGTTAATCTCACAAATACATGTAAAAGCTGATTATTAGATTAAAAGCATATGTTTTTTCTTCTCTTATAATTACTTAATTAATCAAAATTCTTCTAAACAAGTTGTTTTGTTTTGTTTTTGTTGTGTACGAAACAGTGATTAAGTAATAATACATGGACCATATAAATCAAATGAAGTATTAATACTAAAAAAATATATATGAAAATTTATAGTGAAGGTTATTTATTACTTACATCATAACCTTGACCAGGGTTACTTGGTTCAAAACTCGATAGTCTTTTGAAACTAGATTTAGCCCTTCTCAAATCTTCCTTTGTGGCCCTTCGTAGAGGGACAGATCCTGCAGTGCACCCTTCTTCCAACCCTATTTTTGTAGGGTTAGTCTCCAATAGAGAGGCATCCTTCCTTGAAGCTCTTAAAATCTTTTCCAAAGCTAAGCTAGGCCTCGTCTTTTCTCACAAAGGTGGGAAGGAAAAGGAAACGTCAACAATATTATTTACTCAAAACTTGTAGCAAAATCATCTTAAGGCACACATAAAATACTCAAAACTTCTATTCTTAGGTTCATAAGATCAAAACATAGGCAATAAACCTTGGCTTTGTGATCCTTAAGCAGTGGATGGTCAAAAGCAGGTTGTTTGTTTATGTCCACACAGTCATATATGTCTCCATACTCTGTCTGTGATCACCAAAAAATCAAAACAATGTAATAATTGATAGGAAAACCCTAAAAACATAAAAGCATAACCTCACCTCAATAGTTTTTATGCTTGGCTTGTTTATTGCTGCAAGTTCCTTCTCCAGCTCTACGTCTTCACTGTGTATGGATCTTCCATTCACTACACATCCATTTGACGCGATATATGCTGTCAAAACAATAGCTACAAGTTTTATTATCTTTCTCATAACTGATCTAGCCATTTTTCTCTGAGTTGTGAATGGACAAGGAGCATCATGCATGCAGATATTTATAATATGCGATCAATGTTAGAGGTAGAATGTTTAATGCATTTTGAAATATAAAAATATTTAATGGAGTAATGATAGTTTCTAATCTCACAAGATTTTTATTCCCAAATCAGTTTCCGATCGATAATTCATGTATTAAATGAATTTTTTGATACAAAATCTTCATATCATACGTATAGATATAGTTACTTTTTCCATGAGAAACGATTTTAATTTTTGAAAATTCCATGCATTGAATGAGTGGATACCATTAATTAATTCTATGAATATAAAATCTTTGGTTACAAGATCTTCATACAAAATATATGAAAAATATGATGAGATGCGAATTATTTAATAAATAGGCATGATATAAGAAAAAAAAATACTTGAGTCTTTTTTTGGGAGAATATTTAGGGATCTATCGAAATCTTAGTTTTACATAAATTAATTGGTTATTATTTTAGGAAATATTTAAAGATCTATGCATACATTCTTATTTAAATATGTTAACATATATGGTATGAATTTATAAATATACGATGCATAAGTTTAACAAGTTTCTTTTTTACTTAGCCAATATAAACTCCTCTTTGTCTAATGGTCATCTTCTAAATTATTCCGCTTATTGCACCTTTCCAAACATCCTCTCATAGTTTACATATTTTCCAAAAATACAATAAAATAATTATAATTATTTCACAATTTAAATTTTTATTATTATTTATATACTATGCATTCTCTCATATTTGTTCACGTTGCTCTTCATAATCACTAATTTATGGGCTCAGCCGGTTGATGATTACAAAAATATTTTATTTTTTGAGTTAAGATTTTATAGTTTTTTTTTAAAATATAAATGTAGAGAATGTGTCTTAAAATCACTAAAAACAGATTTAGTATTGATTAACAAGCAAGTTAATCCGAAGATATCCTTATTATAAAAAAAAAAAAAAAAAACATGGGCTCCATTCTTGGACCGAAGCCACAATTGTTACACAGCACTTGGGATGGACTTCAGGTATTTAGGCTAGTCCTGTAATATATGGCTATGCTTTTGTTGGGCTTATAATTGTAAGAGAGTAACGCTGCCGCTGGTCAGAAAGCAGATGCAGATAGGCTTATATTGGTGTTTTGATTCATTATTGTGGTTAAATAATTATTAAAAAAAAAATTAAAACAACTAGGGTTTCCCTATCTCCTTCACTATTCATATGAAAAGCGAAGGAGATACCCCCTTCTGGTCCTTTTTCTCTTTTTTAAATTTTAAATTTTTTATTTTATTAAATTTTTTTATGGCTTAATTAGACGAAATTAAGTTTAGAACTGTAGTACAAATATTAAATTAAAAAATAAAAATAAAGGATTGATATGTAAAACATGAAAGAAAAGGAAGGCAAATCTCAAATGCGCACATCAATTTTTATTTTGATTCACAAATTAATTTTATTTATTTTTCAATTTTAGGTTTTGCAAACTATAGAGAAAGTTGGAGACAAGAGAGAAAGTTAATGGAAAAAAATTAAGAGAGAAAAAGTTTCTGTTTGTCGCTATTTTAATAACTAAAACGATCAAATTTTATGTTAAATAATTTATTAGATGAGAGAAGATTAATGGTGGTGATTTATGAAAAGTGTTGTCATTTCAATTTGTTTTTGTGATATTTTACTTGTATGAAAATAGAAAAACTATACACCATGTCTCGTCAGAATGGCAAAAGACGCAGCCTAGCTTTGCCATTGTACATTTGTACCATTCATATAGACCACTGTAAAGATTCATTTGTCTATGAAATCAAATAAATATTTCCTGTAACAGCTTGCAGAGAGCTTTCAGCGGTCCAATGTTAATCATAACTCCAGCATCATTAGCATATCGTTTGACAAATTATATGAAGTTGTGTAGGAAAAAGGAAAGTTTACTTGTTGGTTCGTAATTTCTTACGTTTAAAATCTTATTATTATTTTGGTTTATTTTAAGAATTTTATTGTTGTTGTTGATATTGTTATTGTTATTGTCAAAAATATTTTATTAGAATTTTTAATTTATATTTAATTCAGAATTAATACTATGGTTTAATTTCTTGATATTTATATAAACACATCCTTTATAGAAGGGAAGAATAATAATGATAATAAATTAAAATTTAGAGTTATTATTGTTTTTCATATTTATTGAAACCCTCTTACAAGGTTTTTTTTTCTAAAACAAATAGATGATTATATTAAAAATTAAAGAAAATTTCTCATAACCAAGATACAATATAAGATTATTTATAAAAGATTTTGATAAAAAAAAAATTATTTAAATGAAATCTTTTCACTCATAATCAAAATGTTTTCAATGCAGTTATGCTTGATTTAATTATTAGTTTGAATCTTGAAATTGAACAACCCCATGATAACTTGGAATAAAAGAATTATATAAAATAAAACAATTTGAAGGGTTTAAAGTGAAAAAACAAAGGGAAACTGGTTTTTAAGTTAAAAAACACTTTGTATGGATTAAAGTAAGTTTCAAGACATTGGAACTAATAGAACTTTGTGTTGCGAAGTGATTAGTTAGAAAGCAATTCATCTCCATATATATATATATATATATTTTTTATATTTTTAATCAAAATACATTAAAGTTAAATGTTAATGAATTGGAGATTTTATAGAAATGAAGTCCTTTTTGTTGAAAAAATTTGTAATTATAAAAATATATCAAATATGATAACCAAGTTTTTAATTTAAAAAAAATTGAGATTTATAAAAGACAAGCAGGTTTGGTAAAGCTCTCTAAATAAGCTGGAAGGGGGAGAATTATTGGCTTTATTCACTCTTCTTTTAGTTCATAGCTCATAGCTCATATTTAAAGTCCTTTAAGTATTATAAATGAATATGTATAAAAAGCTACTTTGATTTATTTTTAAGATTGAAAGCTAACATATAAAAGAGAGAGAGAGTTTTTGGCCAAGAAAGAATATGAAGAAGAAATATTTTTTTTTTGTGCTTTAATCAAACTGTGATTATTTCCTTAATTAAAATGAGATTTTAATATGTTATTTCACGCAATGAACTCTTATTACTTTATTTTTAGAAAATATTATTCTCATAATTTATAATTATTTTTTTATTAAAAAATACGTTATTTCAAAAAAATAATCTGTATAGCACGAGCTACAGTGCCTAAAATATAATTTATCGATAAAGAAAATCTAGACTCTCATCTCTTTACCTGCCACGTTCACAAACAGACATCATGACAAAAACAGAAGAACAAAAATCCAAGGCAAAATATTACTAGAACGTTTTCAGTACTCTTTGTCGAACCATCCAAAACCAACATAAATGGATCTTGAAGCAACAAAGAATCTCTCAGAATCTCATACAATCGGAAACTACATCCTGAAATCAAAACTGGGTGAGAGCTCCTTTTCCACAGTATGGAAAGCAGAGAACAAAACAACAGGGGGGGAAGTGGCAGTGAAGCAAGTTTATCTCTCTAACCTCAACAAGAATTTGAGGAACTGCTTAGATTGTGAGCTTAATTTCTTGTCTTCTGTCAATCACCCCAACATCATTCGCCTTCTTGATGTCTTTGAGGTAAGTTTTCCATACCCTTTTGAGTAAATTTGTTGTTGGTGTTGATGTTGTAGGCTGATTTGTGTTGTTTGACTGATTGTAGAGCTGGTTGGTTTGATGCTTAGGGGATTTGTAGGGTAACCCTTCTTGTAAATTTCTTTTGTGATTGATTTTTTTTTTTTTTACTTGGTTTTGATTATTTAGGTGATTTTTAGCATACCCTTTTATGAAAATATGTTGATTTAGGGTAATAATGGAAAAGTTGGTTGATTTGGTATTTAGGGTTCCTTCCTGTTGCAAATGTTGAATTAGAAGCAGGGTTTGTTTTACTTAAGATAGCTTGGATTATTTTTTAAGTCAATTATTATTCATTTTGAGATGGGATTTGTGGCTTAGCAATTTAATGTCTTGGATTGAGGATGCAATCTTAAAATACTGTTGAGTTGATGGAGTACTGTGGAGTGTGAAGATGAATCTAGGCATTATGTTCACAGAAGCATTGCTTTTAGACATGGTTCTCCAAAAGAGTATATGGAGTAGTAGTCCATCTATCATGCTTAAAATATTAAAGCAAAGTAAGAGAGATTAGAATTTGATTCAACCAAATTCTAAAAGGCTGGAAAATGTGGATTGCCACCATGGGGACCTCTAAACATGCCAAGGGCCAACCCTGGCAACACACTGGGCTATAGAGGGATAATTGAGAACCAATTCAAGTCCTGCATGAAAATACCCATAATTCTCATCTTCTAAGTGTTTAACCTTAAATCAGACATTTTCCAAAATCTGCAAGAAAGGAAGCATGTCATCAATCCCCCATCTTTCTACAGACTTATTATGAATGGTGTCATTGGCAAAGCACATATGAGAAGCAAAATGTCCTCAACAACATTTTTTCACTAGCTCATTATCTACCCTTTGTATCAGACATCGTACTAAGGACTTTGGACCATGGAATACCAGAATAAAAAACTTATGCTCTCCATTCACCATGATTGAGGAGAAAAAAGGACAGAGCATGATTTTATTTAGTTTCTCCCACTAAATACCCTCAAAGACCTGATACCCATGAGAAACAGTGGTTAGATTAATTTTGATCGTGCTGGCAAATGTAGTGTTGAAGGCCACTGACCTAGGTGTTTTCTACTTAGCAATATCTACAACTCATTTCCTGCTCTCTATCCAAGCTGTCATCTCTTGAAGAATTGTAGATAAATGCTAGTTACTCTAATTATTAATTCCATTAACATGAATCCTTGAAATTCTTAAATGACTGAACCAGTGAGGACATTGATCTAGATAAAGTGGAATGATGTAGAAGGATACATGTAACTAAAAGCTTGACATATGTAAAGGAGAATCTCATTTCGAGTTTAACTTGATCTGTTTCTACCTTCTGTAGCTGTGATTTATATGCTTTCTGTTTCCATAATATTTCATTTCTGCAAATCAGAATATCTGCAATCTCAGGATGAATGTTGCATGTTCCTGGTCCTAGAGTTTTGTTCTGGAGGAAATCTAGCTTCTTATCTTCAACAACATGGGAGAGTTCAAGAGAAGATTGCTAAAAGATTTACACAACAGATGGGTAGCGGTCATTTGATATCTGTTTCACTGTACAACATATGAGTTGCTTGTATCGCATCCCTATTTACATAATTGTAATCTCGATGATTTATATGGTTCAGGGGATGGTTTGAAAATTCTGCAGAGCCATCATATTATTCATAGAGACTTGAAACCTGAGGTATGAGGTGTTGTACATGCAATTCTTTTACCTATGGTGGAGTTCAAAATTGTTGGCTGTAGATTGAGTTGCCTTGAAACTGGCTTACATTGGTCAATTTGTTGTAGAACATTCTCCTTTCTGGCAAGGAGAGCGATGTGGTGCTCAAAATAGCTGATTTTGGTTTATCGAGGTAACTTTTTGGTAGAAGAAAGTTAATGGGATGGTTTCCTGGAAAGTTTCAGGGAGACCACCATGAAACTATGTTAATTTTTCTCCCCTTAATTAAGAAAAAATGCCAAAAATTTGTTGAAGACATGTCAGGCAATGTATTAATTTTACTTTCATCTTTCTCATCTTTAAATAGAAGGGTGCTTCCTGATAACTATGTGGAGACAGTATGCGGATCTCCATTTTACATGGCTCCAGAAGTTCTTCAATTTCAAAGATATGATTGTAAGGTAAAGATTTTCTAATGTTTTCCTTTGGTGCATTGCTTTCTTTGCTTCAGAATAGAATTTATTGAATAACAGTGCTTCCTTGTATAGGTTGACATGTGGAGTGTTGGTGTAATTCTTTTTGAGCTTCTTAATGGTTACCCACCTTTTC
Source organism: Populus tomentosa (assembly GCA_018804465.1). NCBI lineage: Eukaryota > Viridiplantae > Streptophyta > Magnoliopsida > Malpighiales > Salicaceae > Populus > Populus tomentosa. The sequence goes on from CM032005.1 coordinate 2,664,706, forward strand.
GTGGCAGGACTAATTTCCAGGTAGTGTCTTTTCTGTAAGTTTATAATCCTTGAATTGTGATCGCTCCAGTCTCTAATAAAAGAAGTTCTCTTGACCTCAGTTGCTGCAGAACATCAAGTCAAGTTCTTGTCTTCCTTTCTCTCAACACATCCTTCCAGGGTTGCATCCGGACTGTGTTGATATATGTTCAAGACTTCTTTCTGCAAATCCAGGTTTAGTACATGGCCTGACCCCAACGAAACATATCTTTCTTTCTTCCCTCCTGATTCATTTGTGGAACCATTCATTTTTTTGTATCTCTCTTGTTGCAGTTCAACGTCTGTCCTTTGATGAATTCTATCATCATAAGTTCTTGAGAATAAAAGGGGTGGGGAAGTATCATGGTCAATAATAGGTTTAACACACTCTCCAATGTTCTACTCTCATGTCTGCTATGCCAATCTTATATGTCATCAAACATTTACCACAGATAGCCCCCTGTGCTTTTACTTCACTATCATCCCTGATCAAAGTTATATTCATCATTTTACAAGGGAAGAGCAATCTCTCTGTGTCATCTGCTACAAGATCATAGCAATGGTCCTGGAATATTTATAGGTTGAAGATTTAAATGGCTGTGGAATGCAGTTCAACTAATTGAAGTGGTCTGTCTGAGTTTATTTTTTTCTTTTCACCATGCTTGCTTGGTGTTACATTTCCCTGGTAATTCTGTAATTAAAAATGGCATTTGTCTAGACGTATTTTTTTGTATTGTAACTAATAAGTTCAGTGCCTTTGGAGTGCTAAAGCTTGTGAAGCAGCAGTTCATTGTGTATACTCTGGAGTCTTGTGTATCAGGTCATTGTATATATACTACATTTTTTTCCTGAAAAGCTTTTCAAAAATATGTTATGACGGCATTTGGAAGAATTCTTTATTGCTGTTATTAACAACTGTATTGGACTTTGTTTTTGGGATGTAGTTACAGAGATGAGCTGACTAGATCTTAATGGTGGGTTGGCTGTCAGTGGTTTAGAATATGTGCCAGTTAATGATAGATTTTGTTTAAAATTAATAAAATTTTTAGTAGTTTTAAAATATATTTTTTTAAAATTAATATTATTTTGATGTATTTATGAGTGAAAAACACTTTTAAAAGCAATCACAACTGCACTATCAAACACAAATTCAGTATGCATCTGGTATTGTAAGGTAACGTGTTTTAAAAAAATATTTTTTATTTGAAAATTTATTAAAATAATTTTTTATATCAGTATATAAAAACCTTTAAAAAGCTCTAAAAATCTATTAATTTTTTTTTCTTTTTGTTTTCCAAATGAAATGCACTCAATCGCTTTTAAATACAAAAACAAACAATGATGGGACTAGAAAGAAAATGGTTAGCTAATTAAAGATGACCAAGTCATCCTTTATCCTTTCCTGTAATTGAAAGGTAGGAAATATTACAAACTGTCTTTTTTTATCCAATGCTTTCATTTGCAGATAATTTCTTAGAGCCATTTGCATGAAAGAGATAGAAGGATGGTTGTATGATAAGTACAATTTCTAAGTTAGGTTTTAGGTCAATGATAATTGTTACTACTCAATTTTTTATTCATGTTTTGATAGATTTTAAGAAAAAATTAAAAATAGTGAAAAACATCAAAAATCCAAAAACAAATATGTTTTTTAATATATTTGCATCGTTTTTATCATTTTCAGCATCGTCTCAAAAGAATTTTAAATTTTCAAAAAACTTTGAAACGCGTTCGACTTTTAAAGCGCCATCACTGTTCATGCAGGTCCAGAATGTTTTCCAACACTATTAAGGATTTTTTGGGGTATGTTTTGTAATTTTTAAAGTGTTTAATGTAATTTTTGCCTTGCTTTTTTTTTTTTTGAAGTTGTATAATTTGTAGTGTGTAAGAAAAAAAGAAAAAAATATAGTAAAAGTGTATGTGTGTGTTTGTACTTGTTTTATGAATTTTTTTTTTATTTATAATAAAATTGTAAAGAGTAAAGAAGAATTTACTATTCTTGCAAAGAATAAAAAAAATTAATTTAATATTTTTGCAAAGAATAAAGAAGAATTTAATATTCAATTAAAAAGACTTTTCTTTTGAGAACATACATCTCAGAAAGGGACAGCTCTCCTTACATTATGTCCATCAAGGAAAAAAGATTCTTGTTAGAAGCAACCACGAAGGTTATGGGGCTGTCTATTTTTACTGGCATGCAGCGTGGAAATGTCTTGACAGGAACACTGATGGGAACATGGTTCAATTTGCGATTCTAAAAATTTTAGAATTCTTTTGTTTAAAATTAATATATGTATTAGCATTTTTAAAATAATTTTTAAAAAATAAAATAACATTATTTTGATGTATTTCTGAGTGAAAAACACTTTGAAAAGCACTCACAACTGCACTCTCAAACACATATTCTATATGCATCTAGTATTGTAAGGTAACGTGTTTTTAAAAAATATTTTTTACTTGAAAATTTATTAAAATAATTTTTTATATCTGTATATAAAAACTATCAAAAAGCTCTAAAAATCCATTCATTTTGTTTTTTTTTTCAAATCAAATGCACTCAATCACTTTTAAATACAAAAACAAACAATGATGGGACTAGAAAGAAAATGGTTAGCTAATGGAAGATGACCAAGTCATCCTTTATCCTTTCCTGTAATTGAAAGGTAGGAAATATTGCAAACTGTCTTTTTTTATCCAATGCTTTCATTTGCAGACAATTTCTTAGAGCCATTTGCATGAAAGAGATGAGAAGGATGGTTGTATGATAAGTACAATTTCTAAGTTAGGTTTTTAGTCAATGATAATTGTTACTACTCAATTTTTTATTCATGTTTTGATAAATTTTAAGAAAAATTAAAAAAAAGCGAAAAACATCAAAAATCCAAAAACAAATATGTTTTTTTAATATATTTGCAACGTGCTTACCATTTTCAGCATCGTCTCAAAAGAATTTTAAATTTTCAAAAAACTTTGGAACGCGTTCGACTTTTAACGCGCCACCATTGTTCATGCAGGTCCAGAATGTTTCCCAACACTATTAAGGATTTTTTGGGGTCTGTTTTGTAATTTTAAAAGTGTTTAATGTAATTTTTGCTTTGTTTTTTTTTTTGAATTTGTATAATTTGTAGTGTGTAAGAAAAAAAGAAAAACATATAGTAAAATTGTATGTGTGTGTTTGTACTTGTTTTATGAACTTTTTTATTTATAATAAAATTGTAAAGAACAAATAAGAATTTAATATTCTTGCAAAGAATAAAAAAACTTAATTTAATATTTTTGCAAAGAATAAAGAAGAATTTAATATTCTATTAAGAAGACTTTTCTTTTGAGAACATACATCTCAGAAAGCGACAGCTCTCCTTATATTATGTCTTTCAAGGAAAAAAGATTCTTGTTAGAAGCAACCACGAAGGTTATGGGGTTGTCTATTTTTACTGGCATGCAACGTGGAAATGTCCTGACAGGAACACTGATGGGAACATGGTTCAATTTGCAATTCTAAAAATTTTAGAATTTTTTTGTTTAAAATTAATATATGTTTTAGTATTTTTAAAATAATTTTTTAAAAATAAAATAACATTATGTTGATGTATTTCTGAGTGAAAAATACTTTAAAAAGCAATCACAGTTGCACTATAAACACATATTCTATATGCATCTAGTATTGTAAGGTAACGTGTTTTTAAAAAGTATTTTTTATTTGAAAATTTATTAAAATAATTTTTTATATCAATATTTATAAACCATCAAAAAGCTCTAAAAATCCATTAATGTCATTTTTTTTTCCCAATCAAATGCACTCAATCACTTTTAAATACAAAAACAAACAATGATGGGACTAGAAAGAAAATGGTTAGCTAATGGAAGATGACCAAGTCAACCTTTATCCTTTCCTGTAATTGAAAGGTAGGAAATATTGCAAACTGTCTTTTTTTATACAATGCTTTCATTTGCAGACAATTTCTTCGAGCCATTTGCATGAAAGAGATGAGAAGGATGGTTGTATGATAAGTACAATTTCTAAGTTAGGTTTTAAGTCAATGATAATTGTTACTACTCAATTTTTTATTCATGTTTTGATAAATTTTAAGAAAAATTAAAAAATAGCGAAAAACATCAAAAATCCAAAAACAAATATGTTTTTTAATATATTTGCATCGTTTTTACCATTTTCAGCAATGTCTCAAAAGATTTTTAAATTTTCAAAAAACTTTGGAACGCATCCGACTTTTAACGCGCCACCACTGTTCATGCAGGTCCAGAATGTTTCCCAACACTATTAAGGATTTTTTGGGGTATGTTTTGTAATTTTTAAAGTGTTTAATGTAATTTTTGCTTTGTGTTTTTTTTTTTTGAATTTGCATAATTTGTAGTGTGTAAGAAAAGAAGAAAAAAAGAAAAAAATATAGTAAAAGTGTATGTGTGTGTTTGTACTTGTTTTATGAATTTTTTTTTTTATATAATAAAATTATAAAGAATAAAGAAGAATTTACTATTCTTGCAAAGAATAAAAAAAATTAATTTAATATTTTTGCAAAGAATAAAGAAGAATTTAATATTCTATTAAGAAGACTTTTCTTTTGAGAACATACATCTCAGAAAGGGACAACTTTCCTTACATTATGTCCTTCAAGGAAAAAAGATTCTTGTTAGAAGCAACCACGAAGGTTATGGGGCTGTCTATTTTTACTGGCATGCAGCGTGGAAATGTCTTGACAGGAACACTGATGGGAACATGGTTCAATTTGCGATTCTAAAGATTTTAGAATTTTTTTGTTTAAAATTAATATATGTTTTAGTATTTTTAAAATAATTTTTTAAAAATAAAATAACATTATGTTGATGTATTTCTGAGTGAAAAACACTTTGAAAAGCAATCACAGGTGCACTCTCAAACACATATTCTATATGCATCTAGTATTGTAAAGTAACGTGTTTTTAAAAAGTAATTTTTACTTGAAAATTTATTAAAATAATATTTTATATCAATATTTATAAACCATCCAAAAGCTCTAAAAATCCATTAATTGTGTTTGTTTTTTTCCAATCAAATGCACTCAATCACTTTTAAATACAAAAACAAACAATGATGGGACTAGAAAGAAAATGGTTAGCTAATGGAAGATGACCAAGTCATCCTTTATCCTTTCATGTAATTGAAAGGTAGGAAATATTGCAAACTGTCTTTTTTTATCCGATGCTTTCATTTGCAGACAATTTCTTAGAGCCATTTGCATGAAAGAGATGAGAAGGATGGTTGTATGATCAGTACAATTTCTAAGTTAGGTTTTTAGTCAATGATAATTGTTACTACTCAATTTTTTATTCATGTTTTGATAAATTTTAAGAAAAATTCAAAAATAGCGAAAAACATCAAACATCCAAAACCAAATATGTTTTTTTAATATATTTGCATCGTTTTTACCATTTTCAGCATCGTCTCAAAAGAATTTTAAATTTTCAAAAACTTTGGAACGCGTTCGAATTTTAACGTGTCAGCACTGTTCATGCAGGTCCAGAATGTTTCCCAACACTATTAAGGATTTTTTGGGGTCTGTTTTGTAATTTTTAAAGTGTTTAATGTAATTTTTGCTTTGTTTTTTTTTTTAATTTGTATAATTTGTAGTGTGTAAGAAAAAAAGTAAAAAATATAGTAAAATTGTATGTGTGTGTTTGTACTTGTTTTATGAATTTTTTTTATTTATAACAAAATTGTAAAGAATAAAGAAGAATAAAAAAAAATTAATTTAATATTTTTGCAAAGAATAAAGAAGAATTTAATATTCTATGAAGAAGATTTTTTTTTTTAGACCATACATCTCAGAAAGGTACACCTCTTTTTACATTATGTCTTTCAAGGAAAAAAGATTCTTGTTAGAAGCAACCACGAAGGTTATGGGGCTGTCTATTTTTACTGGCATGCAGCGTGGAAATGTCCTGACAGGAACACTGATGGGAACATGGTTCAATTTGCGATTCTAAAAATTTTAGAATTTTTTTGTTTAAAATTAATAAATGTTTTATTATTTTTAAAATAATTTTTAAAAAATAAAATAACATTATTTTGATGTATTTCTTAGTGAAAAATACTTTAAAAAGCAATCACAGTTGCACTATAAACACATATTCTATATGCATCTAGTATTGTAAGGTAACGTGTTTTTAAAAAGTATTTTTAACTTGAAAATTTATTAAAATAATTTTTTATATCAATATTTATAAACCATCAAAAAGCTCTAAGAATCCATTAATTTTGTTTGTTTTTTTCCAATCAAATGCACTCAATCACTTTTAAATACAAAAACAAACAATGATGGGACTAGAAAAAAAATGGTTAGCTAATGGAAGATGACCAAGTCAACCTTTATCCTTTCCTGTAGTTGAAAGGTAGGAAATATTGCAAACTGTCTTTTTTTATCCAATGCTTTCATTTGCAGACAATTTCTTAGAGCCATTTGCATGAAAGAGATGAGAAGGATGGTTGTATGATAAGTACAATTTCTAAGTTATGTTTTTAGTCAATGATAATTGTTACTACTCAATTTTTTATTCATGTTTTGATAAATTTTAAGTAAAATTCAAAAATAGCAAAAAACATCAAAAATCCAAAAACAAATATGTTTTTTTAATATATTTGCATCGTTTTTACCATTTTCAGCATCATCTCAAAAGAATTTTAAATTTTCAAAAAACTTTGGAACGCTTTCGACTTTTAATGTGCCACCACTGTTCATGCAGGTCCAGAATGTTTCCCAATACTATTAAGGATTTTTGGGGTTTGTTTTGTAATTTTTAAAGTGTTTAATGTAATTTTTGCTTTGTTTTTTTTTTTTGAATTTGTATAATTTGTAGTGTGTAAGAAAAAAAGAAAAAAATATAGTAAAATTGTATGTGTGTGTTTGTACTTGTTTTATGAATTTTTTTTATTTATAATAAAAATTGTAAAGAATAAAGAAGAATTTAATATTCTTGCAAAGAATAAAAAAAATTAATTTAATATTTTTGCAAAGAATAAAGAAGAATTTAATATTTTATTAAGAAGACTTTTCTTTTGAGAACATACATCTCAGAAAGTGACAGCTCTCCTTACATTATGTCTTTCAAGGAAAAAAGATTCTTGTTACAAGCAACGACAAACATTATGGGGCTGTCTATTTTTACTGGCATGCAGTGTGGAAATGTCCTGACAGGAACACTGATGGGAACATGGTTCAATTTGCGATTCTAAAAATTTTAGAATTTTTTTGGTTAAAATTAATATATGTTTTAGTATTTTTAAAAAATAAAATAACATTATTTTGATGTATTTCTGAGTGAAAAACACTTTGAAAAGCAATCAGAGCTGCACTCTCAAACACATATTCTATATGCATCTAGTATTGTAAAGTAATGTGTTTTTAAAAAGTATTTTTTACTTGAAAATTTATTATATTAATTTTTTATATCAATATTTATAAACCATCCAAAAGCTCTAAAAATCCATTAATGTCGTTTTTTTTTCCAATCAAATGCACTCAATCACTTTTAAATACAAAAACAAACAATGATGGGACTAGAAAGAAAATGGTTAGCTAATGGAAGATGACCAAGTCATCCTTTGTCCTTTCCTGTAATTGAAAGGTAGGAAATATTGCAAACTGTCTTTTTTTATCCGATGCTTTCATTTGTAGACAATTTCTTAGAGCCATTTGCATGAAAGAGATGAGAAGGATTGTTGTATGATAAGTACAATTTCTAAGTTAGGTTTTAAGTCAATGATAATTGTTACTACTCAATTTTTGATTCATGTTTTGATAAATTTTAAGAAAAATTAAAAAATAGCGAAAAACATCAAAAATCCAAAAACAAATATGTTTTTTAATATATTTGCATCGTTTTTACCATTTTCAGCATCGTCTCAAAAGAATTTTAAATTTTCAAAAAACTTTGAAACGCGTTCGACTTTTAACGCGCGACCACTGTTCATGCAGGCCATAATGTTTCCCGACACTATTAAGGATTTTTTGGGGTATGTTTTGTAATTTTTAAAGTGTATAATGTAATTTTTGCTTTGCTTTTTTTTTTTTTTGAATTTGTATAATTTGTAGTGTGTAAGAAAAGAAGAAAAAAAAAATATATAGTAAACGTGTATGTGTGTGTTTGTACTTGTTTTATGAATTTTTTTTTATAATTAAATTGTAAAGAATAAAGAAGAATTTACTATTCTTGCAAAGAATAAAAAAAATAATTTAATATTTTTGCAAAGTATAAAGAAGAATTTAATATTTTATTAAGAAGACTTTTCTTTTGAGAACATACATCTCAGAAAGGGACAACTCTCCTTACATTATGTCCTTCAAGGAAAAAAGATTCTTGTTACAAGCAACCACGAAGGTTATGGGGCTGTCTATTTTTACTGGCATGCAGCGTGGAAATGTCCTGACAGGAACACTGATGGGAACATGGTTCAATTTGCGATTCTAAAAATTTTAGAATTTTTTTGGTTAAAATTAATATATGTTTTAGTATTTTAAAAAATAAAATAACATTATTTTGATGTATTTCTGAGTGAAAAACACTTTGAAAAGCAATCACAGGTGCACTCTCAAACACATATTCTATATGCATCTAGTATCGTAAGGTAACATGTTTTTAAAAAATATTTTTTACTTGAAAATTTATTAAAATAATTTTTTATATCTGTATATAAAAACCATCAAAAAGCTCTAAAAATCCATTAATTTGGTTTTTTTTTTTCAAATCAAATGCACTCAATCACTTTTAGATACTAAAACAAACAATGATGGGACTAGAAAGAAAATGGTTAGCTAATGGAAGATGACCAAGTCATCCTTTATCCTTTCCTGTAATTGAAAGGTAGGAAATATTGCAAACTGTCTTTTTTTATCCGATGCTTTCATTTGTAGACAATTTCTTAGAGCCATTTGCATAAAAGAGATGAGAAGGATGGTTGTATGATAAGTACAATTTCTAAGTTAGGTTTTAAGTCAATGATAATTGTTAGTACTCAATTTTTTATTCATGTTTTGATAAAGTTTAAGAAAAATTCAAAAATAGCGAAAAACATCAAAAATCCAAAAACAAATATGTTTTTTTTAATGTATTTGCATCGTTTTTACCATTTTCAGCATCGTCTCAAAAGAATTTTAAATTTTCAAAAAACTTTGGAACACGTTCGACTTTTAACGCGCCACCACTGTTCATGCAGGTCCAGAATGTTTCCCAACACTATTAAGGATTTTTTGGGGTCTGTTTTTGAATTTTAAAAGTGTTTAATGTAATTTATGCTTTGTTTTTTTTTTTTTGAATTTGTATAATTTGTAATGTGTAAGAAAAAAAGAAAAAAATATAGTAAAAGTGTATGTGTGTGTTTGTACTTGTTTTATGAATGTTTTTATTTATTTATAATAAAATTGTAAAGAGTAAAGAAGAATTTAAGATTCTTGCAAAGAATAAAGAAAATTTTAATTTAATATTTTTGCAAAGAATAAAGAAGAATTTAATATTCTATTAAGAAGACTTTTTTTTTTTTTGAGAACATACATCTCAAAAAGGGACAACTCTCATTATATTATGTCTTTCAAGGAAAAAAAGATTCTTGTTAGAAGCAACCACGAAGGTTTTGGGGCTGTCTATTTTTAATGGCATGCAATGTGGAAATGTCATAAGAGGAACACTGATGGGAACATGGTTCAATTTGCGATTCTAAATTTTTTTGAATATTTTTGTTTAAAATTAATGTATTTTTTAGTATTTTTAGAAAATAAAATAACATTGTTTTGATGTATTTCTAAGTGAAAAATACTTTGAAAAATAATCTCAACTGCACTCTTAAACACATATTCAGTATGCATCTAGTATTGTAAGGTAACGTGTTTTTAAAAAATATTTTTTGCTTGAAAATATATTAAAATAATTTTTTATATCAGTACATGAAAATTCTTAAAAGCTCTCTATTAATTTGATTTTGTTTTTTTCAAACCAAATGCACTCAATCGCTTTTCAATGCAAAAACAAACAATGATGGGACTAGAAAGAAAATGGTTAGCTAATGGAAGATGACCAAGTCATCTTTTAATCCTTTCCTGTAATTGAAAGGTAGGAAATATTCCAATGCTTTCATTTGCAGACAATTTCTTAGTGCCATTTGCATGAAAAAGATGTGAAGGATGGTTGTATAATAAGTACAATTTCTAAATTAGGTTTTAAGTCCATGATAATTGTTTGGTAAATTTCATGAACATGTGGTTTTAGGATCATCTATACTTGTATCCAATTTTTGGAGACTTCGTGGTTGGATCTCCATCTTCTTGTGCTTGGAGATTTTGTGTGAGGCAGGCATGCATCGACACCTATACCAAAGTCTGAACAATATATCTAGAAACTCATTTACAAAAAATATTGGTGGAGAAAAAACATTTATTACCATAAACATGACTGATTTAAGAGTGAAATGGATGGAAACAGTACAAGAAAACTATAACAAGCATAAATAATACAAATTTTATCAAATAAGATCAACGTATAAAATCTTTTATTCAAAATTTTATTACTGAATATTTTGCTTTCAAATACTTTTTAAATTACAAATTAAATAACTCTATTTATAGAAAAATCAAGTCTACCACTGATGGGGCCAAGTTTCAGTGATATCTTAGATTAATAGTCGGTGCCCCTAAGAAGAAGCAATGGTGGAGCCCTAGCTTTAGCATTTCCTTGTTTTACTTTATAGTCATTTCCAAGTTTCAGTGATCATCTATCTTCCATACTTCTATCTAATGGCTTTTGCTTATGCAGCTTTCTTTTTGTTAGTAATTTGTATTTACAAACCTGTAAGTTCCCAGCAGAACCACTCGACCTTGATAAGATTAGGTTCTTCAATCTCCTCCAACGTCCAACCAACTTCATGGCGCTCCCCTTCTGGCACATTTGCCTTTGGGTTCTACCCACAGGGCAGTGGCTTTATAGTGGGAATTTGGTTGGTGTGTAAGCCAGCTGATATAATCACCTGGACAGCATACCGAGATGACCCTCCTGTGCCATCAAATGCTACGTTGGTGTTGACCGCAAACGGTAAGCTTCTTTTAACAACTTATTCTGCCAACAATGAGGCCGGTGAAGAGAAACTCATTGCTAAGATAGAGAAGTCAGCTTCAAACGCTCGCATGTTTGATTCTGGAAATCTAGTGCTCTACAATGAACATTCTGATGCCATTTGGGAGAGTTTCAACTTTCCTACAGATACAATATTAGGAGGCCAGAATCTATATGCAGGGGGTGAACTGCTTTCCAGTGCATCTACAACCGATTTTTCAACAGGAAGGTTTCGTCTTAAAATGCAAAGTGATGGGGATCTAGTTTTGTATCCCGTAGACACTCCAGATACTTCAGCAGATGCTTATTGGAGAGCAGACATGTACACTTCTGTGTCCTCTGGTGCCCATCTATATTTAAATTATACAGGAGAACTGCTAATCCTTAGCAAAACCTCGGGCATAGTCAGCACTGTGTTTTACTCTGATTCAGAATCGGAAAGCAGCTCATTAATTATCTACCGGGCAGCATTGGAGAACAATGGAATTTTTAAATTGTATTCTCATAACTTCGACAGCAATGGTGCCTGCACTACATCTCTTAAAGATTCTGCACCAGAAAGTCAATGCCAAGTGAAGACTTTCTGCGGTCTCAACAGCTACTGCACCATGAACGATGATCAACCTGACTGCCGCTGTCTTCCTGGCACTGTTCCTGTCCATCCCGACCAGAGATATAATGGGTGTAAGAGGAACTACACTGAAGAGTTGTGCAAAGTTGCAGAGGAAACATCCTCGTATAACATTATTGATATGGAGAAAATGACTTGTTATGACATTCCTTATTTTGTAAACTTCACGTCAGAAGAAGATTGCAGAAAGTCCTGTTTGCAGGACTGTAACTGTGCTGGTGCGCTGTACGAATATGGGGAGTACTGCAAGAAAGTGAAGTTCCCAGTGAAATATGCTAGGAGATATGAAGATGATCGGCACTCATCAAAGGTTTTCTTCAAGGTGGGTTTGAAGAGCGTCGGATCTGCAATGAAGCCTCCAGTGGTCCATAAGACAAGCAAGAAGACAGTGACTCTCATTTTTGTTATGAGCGTAGCATTCATCACATGCTCTTCAATTGCCATTGCAGCTTCTGTTTTTTTCATCTCTCAGTCAAGAGTTGTTGAGGCCAGAATGCGGTTGGGAAGCGGAAATCTTGGCTTGGCCCATGAGCTCTCCCTGAGAGCATTTTCATATCGTGAGCTTAAAAATGCAACCAAGGGTTTCAGGGAAGAGTTGGGAAAAGGATCTTTTGGAACAGTTTACAAAGGGACATTATACAAAGGTAAAAAAGTAATTGCAGTGAAGAGGCTAGAGAAGTTGGTCAGTGAAGGTGAAAGAGAGTTCCTCACAGAGATGCGTTCAATTGGAAAAACTCATCATAAAAACTTGGTTCGGCTACTTGGTTACTGTACTGAGGACTCCCAGAGGCTACTAGTTTATGAATACATGAGCAACGGTTCCCTTGCAGATCTTCTCTTCCGAACTGAAAGAATTCCAAATTGGAGTCACAGGGTGAAGATTGCTTTGGATATTGCTAGAGGGATCCTATATCTACATGAAGAGTGTGAGGCACCAATCATCCATTGCGATATAAAGCCTCAAAACATTCTAATGGATGATTTTTGGAATGCTAAGATCTCTGATTTTGGGCTAGCAAAATTGCTAGTGCCTGATCAAACAAGAACCTTCACAATAGTCAGAGGGACACGAGGTTACTTGGCTCCTGAATGGCACAAGAACACGCCAATATCATTGAAGGCAGATGTTTACAGTTACGGAGTTATGCTCTTGGAAATTGTGTTCTGCAGGAGAAATATAGAGACTAATGTATCAAGACCAGAGGAAGTTCTACTTTCTAATTGGGCATACGAGCTTCTGGTTGCAAGAGAATTGGACAAGCTTGATCTTGGCGAAGATGTAGACTTGCAGAATTTGGAGAAAATGGTTATGGTGGGCATGTGGTGCATTCAAGATGAACCAGGTATCCGTCCTTCTATGAAGTCTGTTGTGTTGATGTTAGAAGGAATTACCGATGTATCTGTTCCTCCACATCCAACTTCAGCTTCAGCATAAGTTTGTGGGCAGGAAAACTAATAAAATTCTGTATCATTTCCGATGTATAAAGAATAAGTTTAGAACGCATTCGACTTTTAACGCGTCATCATTGTTCATGCAGGTCTAGAATGTTTCCCAACACTATTAAGATTTTTTGGGGTTTGTTTTGTAATTTTTAAAGTGTTTAATGTAAATTTTGCTTTGTATTTTTTTTGAATTTGTATAATTTGTAGTGAGTAAGAAAAAAAGAAAAAAAGAAAAAATATAGTAAAAGTGTATGTGTGTGTTTGTACTTGTTTTATGAATGTTTTTTTTTATATAGAATAAAATTGTAAAGAATAAAGAAGAATTTAATATTTTTGCAAATAATAAAGAAAAATTTAATATTCTATTAAAAAGATTTTTTTTTTAGACCATACATCTTAGAAAGAGACAACTCTCCTTACATTATGTAAAAAAAAATTCTTGTTACAAGCAACCACGAATGTTACGGGGCTGTCTATTTTTTAAGGAAAAAATATTACCGATGTATCTGTTCCTCCACATCCAACTTCAGCTTCGGCATAAGTTTGTGGGCAGGAAAACTAATAAAGTTCTGTATCCTACTGTTGTAGTAGTTCTAACAAAAAAATCATTCGTTGTTTTTCATGGGAGGAGAAGTTATGGAAGCAGTGGTGTAAAGAACATGTTTCTGTCTTCTCCAAATTCAATATGTCAACTGCCGTGAATAATTATTAATGGCCACTACTCCTATGAAACATTACAGCATGTTGTTGTTGATGGATTGATGGATGATCAATATGTTACTTGTTATTTCTTTCTTTTTTCCTACGAGGAGAAACTAAGCTTGGAAATTTAATCTCTAATAGCCTCACAAATCAAATGAATTTCTTAACTTGGTTTAAGAGATTAAGAGATGAAGGTGTGTAATGCTAAGGAATCTATAAACTGTAAGTAAAGAAAAAAGTAAAGCAATATATTCATATTGAAAAATTAAAAACTACAAAGGAAATTGAAAATTACGATAAGTAAAAGAAAGCGATGTATTGCTGAAATTTTATAAAAACATTATATATTTCCAAATGCTAAATGACCTATTAATAATGAAAAGAAATAAAATTAACGTAAACTATAAATCTCAGTCCTATACAAAATATTGATGCCATATAAGAATTTTACTATATAAATACTAGTACAACTGATGAAATTACTTGAGAAATTTATTGGGATAATATTTACTATGATAAAACTGCAATTCAAGCTTTATTATCTTGACTTGGAGGGTTGCAATTCAAGGAAGATGATGACTTCTCTCAGCCGACTGGTCTAACACGTTTGGTAGACTTTTGTGGACCACACTAGGCCACTATAAGAAAAGTTGCAGACGTACCAATAGTGAACAAATCTTTCATTTCACACGGTTTTAGTTTTGAAGTTTGCTAGAATTTTCATCACATTAACATTTAGCCAGTATAGTCTCAACAATAGCTAGCTTTTCTGTATCTGTTTGGCTCTCCTGTCCGCATGGCTTTGGTATCAGGGCTTCTGCTTCTAATGTTATCGATACTCTTTGTGGAAGCAAGAACTCAACCGAACCAAATTGGTGAAATACACTTGGGTTCTCAGTTATCTCCCATCTCTAACATGCATTCATGGCTCTCCCCTTCAGGCCATTTTGCGTTTGGCTTCTATTCACAGGGAAATGGATTTGCTGTAGGAATATGGATGATGGGTCAACCTAATAACACGGTCGTCTGGACTGCAAATCGAGATGATGAACCAGTCTCCATCAATGCTACCATTCACTTAACAGAAGAGGGTAAGCTCCTTCTTCCAACTGAGCAGGGCAACGAAAATCTTATTGCTGGTATTTCAGAAATCGCAGATTCAGCTTCAATGCTCGATTCTGGTAATTTCGTGCTTTACAATGGGTCTTCTGTTATTTGGCAAAGCTTTGATTACCCAACTGACACCATATTAGTAGGTCAGAATCTTACTTATACTGATTCATTGGTTTCAAGTGTGTCAAGCTCAAATCACTCCAGTGGAAGGTTTCTCCTCGCGATACAGGAAGATGGAAACCTTGTCGCCTACGCTGGTCTATCTGTTGGTGCCTACTGGGCCAGTAATACTTATCAATACAGCAAAAGGTTGAGTCTCTATTTCAATCACCAGGGATTTCTGTTCATGGATACGGTCTCTAAAAAACCAGTCTTGTTGCCAAGAAGTTCTTATCCCTGTAACAACAAAACAACAATCTTTCGTGCGACGCTTGATGCTGATGGGATTTTCAGGTTGTATTCACACTGCTTAGAGAACAAAACTAGCCGGAGTGTGCATATTGAGTGGTCTGCTTTGAATAATCAATGCAATGTTCGTGGCTTCTGTGGTTTCAACAGTTATTGCTCTGGCATGGGCACTAATGCTGACTGTTCCTGTTATCCTGGATTTGCTTTCAATGACCCCAGTGAGAAATTCAGTGGATGCTACAAGAATGTCACTGAAAGTTTTTGCAGAGGCACCAAAGAAGGGAAAATGTACGATGTCAAAGCCGTAGAGAATATATTGTTCGAGCGATATCCTTATTCTGTCCTACATGTGAAGAAGGAAACTTGTCGTTTGTCTTGCCTGAAAGATTGTCTTTGTGATGTTGCTCTATATATGAATGAGAGGTGTGAAAAGTATACTGCACCAATTCGATATGGTTTAAAAGATATAAACATATCATCTATAGCCTTCTTCAAAGTGAAAGCAGCATCTCCTGATGCACCTCCAATGAGCCCGACAATCATCATAGAAAGCAAGAAAAGTTTACTTGTGTTTCTTGCTATAGCTTTCGGCTTTGTTACTTTCTTGTGTTTTGTCATTGCAATCTCTACTTTCTGCGTGTACAGGGATCGAGCTTTTCTTTACGAAAAGCTTTCAGGAATCATAAGCTTGGCTGGAGAGTTCACTCTGCGGTCATTTTCTTATAGTGAGCTTGAGAAAGCTACAAGTGGTTTCATGGAAGAGCTGGGCAGGGGTTCTATTGGTGCAGTTTACAGAGGGACAATACCTGAGGGTGACAGAACTGTTGCTGTTAAGAGACTTGAGAAAGTTTTAGATGAAGGGGAAAAAAAGTTTCGAGCAGAAATCACTGTGATTGGACAAACTTATCACAGAAACTTGGTTCGGTTGCTTGGTTTTTGTGTGGAGGGCTCTCGGAGGGTTCTCGTCTACGAGTACTTGAGAAACGGCACCCTTGCCGATCTTTTATTCCAGTCTGAGAGGCGCCCCATTTGGAAAGAAAGAGTGAGGATTGCTCTCGATATAGCTCGAGGAATACTCTATCTACATGAAGAGTGTCAAGCCTGCATCATCCATTGCAATATAACCCCTCAAAACATTCTCATGGATGATTCTTGGATGGCCAAAATCTCCGATTTCGGATTATCGAAGCTATTATATCCAGATGAAATAAGAAGCTCGATGGCACTCTCACAGAGTCGAGGGCACATGGCACCTGAATGGCAGAATAACGCCTTGATGTCCGTAAAAGCTGATATCTACAGCTTCGGAGTTGTGCTTCTGGAGATCATCTGTTGCAGAAGCAGTATAAAAGTAGACGTCTCAACACCAGATGAAATGAATCTTCCCAGTTGGGCATATCAATGCTTTGCAGCTGGACAGTTGGATAAGCTTGTGAAGGATGAAGATATAGAATTCGAGTCACTGGAAAGAATGGTGAAGATTGGACTGCTGTGCGTTCAACATGATCCAGCTTCACGTCCTTGTATCAAGAATGTGATCTTGATGCTTGAAGGGTCCGCTGACATTCCAGCTCCATCAGCAGCTATAGCTCCATTCCGCAGCACTGCTTAGTTTCCAATAATTTGCCTCATGGTTTATGCATAATCTATATGTGATATGTAACCATGTATTTCTGTGTTAAATGGTTGTGGATTTGAAGTGATTTGTGAGGCGTTTTTATCTGTTTCTGCTTCCAATTTGACCAGTGAAGTACCAAAATATGTTCAAAGAGACGGCAACAAAAAGAAATTTAAGGCTTTAAATATAAAAAAATATTATTTTTTAAAATATTTTTTTATTTTAAAATATATTAAAATAATTTTTTTATTTTTTTATAACAACTTATCAAAACGATTTAAAAATATAAAAAAACTAATTTTAAACTAAAAAAACCTTCAAAATTTTTGAAAAACATTGTACAATTACACGAACAAATACTATGAAAGAAGGTTTGAGGACCAAAAACAATTTGTACATATAAATACTAAATTCATAGTTTTAAAATAATTTAGAGCTAAAAAATATTTTAAAACTTAAAAAAAAACATTATCCAACTCACAAAAAAATACATTTGATACGAAAAAAACAATTGGACATATAAATACTAAATTCTCAATTTTATTCTTTGAAAAAAAATATAAAACTGCTCCTTATTTTTTTCATATATATATATATATATATAAAGAAAAAAATATGAAGTATAGTTTGGAAATGTGATAGAAATTATTTTTTAAAATGTATTTTATTTTAAAATATATTAAATAATATTTATTATTTATTAAAAAAATATTTTTAATATTAAAAAAAAGATTATGGGCTGAAACCACCCCCTAGCTAGCTTGGGCTTTGGATGGAACATAGGCTGCACCCTATGTAGGAAAGCTTAGGCTCGGAAGCTGGGGCGTAGTCACCCTATGGAACAAATGGACTGTATTTACACAGCCTATATATTTCATTGGATTTCTATGAGTTCAAGACCCTAATACAATTAAGGGTTTGTTTTCCATCAGCCATTATATATATATATATATATATATATATATATATTACTTGTTGTCACGGATAAATGATTAAATTTATAAAAGTCACATATCCTTTTATTCTGTTGACGAAATTTTCTAATTATATGTTGTCACACATAAATAATTAATTTTACTCCCTCTATTCTTATTTTTAATATCTTATGGGTTTTTTTTTTTATGTTTTCGACTTTGAATTCGGAAAATTAACTCAAGCAAGGTCAATGGCCTATATCCAAAAGTAAAAGTGTAGAATGAAAATATGTAATATTTAATAATTTTGGTTGGGAAAATCATAAAAACATTTTTATCTTTCACCAACCCGTAAGGAAACAAAGAAAATTCAAAATTCTCTCTAGACTGGATGTCCTTTCATTTTTTTTCTTTTTTCTTTTTGTCTTTTGGGACCATCCTTTTATTTCAGAAGGTGAACCAAAAGCTATAATGCAAGACGCTCGTCTTGTGCTTTTCCAACGTGTTTGGCACGAAGGATGTAAAGATTGGAACGATTGCAGGCCCTGCAAAAGATTCAACTTGTAAGTCAGGTCACCATCACAGCAAAGAGTGCTTTGCATATCATCTCCCAAATTCTCATGATAGATTGTAAAGAGGTTGACATTGTCTTTGCATTGAGCAAACAAGGAGGAAATGAATTGCTGATTCTATTTCTAATGGAAGATGTTAAGTAAATGCACTAAGTTTATCGGTAGTGCTGTATAACCTCATAAAAAATTGTGAGTAAGTTAAGAAAATTTAAGAAATCAGTACATATAAGATTAGTTGAGATACGCGCAAACTAATCCGTACATCCACATTAATTTTTTTTTTAAAATATCACTATAAAATTTAAAAAATCTATTAAACTTGAGATATTAAAATTCCATGGGCCATGTAGTTATTTGGCTATCATCAACTTAACCAGACAAAGGGAAACAAAGTTTCATGCATCCCTTGTCTTCTCATGCTCGTATTCCTGGTTAAGCAATTTGTAAGTAAAACCTTGTAAGAGCTCTCAATGGCTTCCTCTTAGCTGATATGTATGTTCTCAAATTACATCTCTCATGAGACAGAAGAGAAAGAAAACTGTGTGGCTTAAGTTAGTGGCACGGGCCTACATGCAAGGCACAGAGCCATCAAACACTATTGTTAATCAAACAATACTGGAAAATCAACTATATAAAAGACTTTTTTTTGAGACCATACATTTCAGAAAGGGACAGCTCTCCTTACATTCTGTCTTTCAAGAAAAAAAATTAGATTCTGGGTTGTCTATTTTTAGGCATGGAGCATGCAAATGTCTTGACAGGAACACTGATGGGAACATGGCTTAATTTGTGATTTTAAAAATTTTAGAATTTTTTTGTTTAAAATTAATATATTTTTTTAGTATTTTTTAAAAATAAAATAACATTATTTTAATGTATTTCTGAGTGAAAAAGTACTTTAAAAAACAATCATAGCTACATTCTCAAACACATATTTAGTATGCATGTAGTATTGTAAGGTAACGTGTTTTTAAACAATATTTTTTGCTTTAAAATATATTAAAATAATTTTTTATATTAGTACATAAAAACCATCAAAAAACTTTAAAAATTCATTAATTTGGTTTTTTTTGTCAAATCAAATGCACTCAATTGCTTTTAAACACAAAAACAAATATTGATGGAACTAGAAAAAAAATGGTTAGCTAATGAAAGATATGAGCAAGTCATCCATTAATCCTTTCCTGTAATTGAATGGTAGGAAATATAGCAAACTGTCTGTTTTTATTCAATGCTTTCATTTGCAGACAATTTCTTAGTGCCATTTGCATGAAAGAGATGTGAAGGATGGTTGTATGATAAGTACAATTTCTAAGTTAGGTTTTAAGTCAATGATAATTGTTGCTATCCAATTTTTTATTTATATTTTGATAAATTTTCAGAAAAATCCAAATATAGCGAAAAACATCAAAAATAAAAAAAAATGTTTTTTAATATATTTGCATCGTTTTTAGCATTTTCAGCATCGTCTCAAAAGAATTTTAAATTTTCAAAGATCTTTGGAACGCATTCAAAATTTCATGCGTTTTTTTTAAAATTACCGATTTTCCTCATTTGAGGCGATGTTGATAAGAAAAATCCAAAAAAAAAAATCATAATTTACAAAAAAAAAAAAAAGAAGTTGAGGGACCAAGTTTGAAAACATAACAATTTTTTGCCTATAAATACTGGTCTTCAACACACAAAAAAAAGGGGGGGCTTTTACAAAATAAAGGCAATCCATAAAAAAACCCTGAAAACCATAACTCTTTCTCTCCCCTCACACAAACCAGTCGGCGACGCCCACTCCCCATCTTTACCAAAAAGAAGCCGTCGACTTGGTTTTTTTTCTCCACCAAACAGCAACAACCCCGACTAAGCCCATCCCTCTCCATCACTGTTCTCTCCCATCTTCTTCCCCAACAATAGCGCCCCCCCACTGGTTTTTGATTTCTTTTTCCAGCCCGCTCAAGCCTCCACTTCCCCTCTCAACCAATCATCCTTCCCCCCTGCCCAGCACCAGCACACAATAGAATTGTTTCCCCCGTGTCCATCAAGCAGCACGCCCACAGAGCCATCAACGTTGTCCACACCGTCAGCCGGCAGTGCCATCCACACCCGATCACAAATTCACCGCTGCCCTCTGCACACTACAGCGCCGCCCAACTGCCAGCCACCTGAAGCGAAGGAGAAGAAGATTTAAATAAAGAAAGATTTGCGATGAAGCAGATCTGAAAAGGAGAAGACCAAAACAGATCCGAAAAAGAAAGAAAAATTAAAATCAACTGGCCTGAGTGTTTTATTCTTTTGCAGGTGATGAATACCTTCACCGCCAGCAGGGAATGGAAGAGGAGATGAAGCTGAGCTAGACCCACCCGGTTTCCAAGTTTTTTGTGCGGTAGCTAGTGAACCCACGCGCAGCCAGTGGCGGTGGCGCGTGGAGGAGACGCGCCACAACTGTTCATGGAGGTCCAGAATGTTTCCCAACACTATTAAGGATTTTTGAGGGTCTGTTTTGTAATTTTTAGAATAGGTGACGATGGGTGACCTAATCTAAAATGCCAATATATTAGTGCAATATTTAAATTGGAAAAGGCAATTAGAGAAGATGTTAGACTGAACCCCGACCATTCATAGATGCCACCTTTGCTCTCATTTTGAGCTTGAATCACTCTCGTTAACAAATCCCTCACAAGAAAACACTAGGGTGAGAATTCAATGGAAACATTGTTTGTTACACAAAACTAATAAATAGAAATAAGATTCTTTTTAATTTCAGGAACACAAAGAATATTCCTGAGATTAAAAACATTTGAGAAGGTTTGTAGAGTTGTGGAGCCTGTATGTGTAATGCGCAAGCTTGAACCATCACCAATCATAACATCGTCTGAGCCAATTTATGGAGTGTGAAGAGATAGGTTGTTTAGATTAGCTGTGATGTGGTCAGAAGCACCATTATCCAACAGCCACGAAGGAGTGTTGGGACTGTTACTTGCGGCAAGATGAGCCTGTGGCTGCCACGAGTTGGGATTGTTGTTAGCCTTGGGAAAATCTGTCTCTTGAGGCACAAATTTAAAGGAGGGGCATCTTTTTGCAATGTGCCCTTGAAGTCCACAAACCTAGCAGTATCCTAAGTAAAGAGGAGGGCTAGGACGTTGGTTGTGAAGTCCCTAATTGTTAACTGGTCCTTGTAGCCTTGAAGGACCTTGGTAGGACGTGCCCCATTGTGGTGAGGTAAGAGGGGGTGAGATCGACTGAAGAGGTTTGAGATCGATATTCGAGACGACTAGTGGCTTCATTGGCTGTAGGTGAGAATTGCAAGGGGGCTTTGGTTAAGGCATGTAGAGAAGCTTCAAACATGAGTAATTTCTCATGAAGTTCGTCAAAGGTTATTGAAGTGTCGCGAGCTTGTACGACACACACAAGTTCTTTGTAGTCATCTCCCAATTCTTCCAAAAAAATTTATGGGGGTGCCAAGCATTGCTAATTCATCAACTCGTGCTTTAACAAAGTGAATGAAATCCAAGATGTTAAAAGAGCCTTTAGTGAGGGCTTTGAAGCTAGCCTTGACTTGCTTGATGTGGCCTCTAGAGGAGGTGGCATATGTGGATGCTAAAATCTTCCAAGCTTCCTGGGAAGTAGTTGCTCGAGCAATAAATGGAATAATGGTGTGGTGAATTGATCCAATAAGAGCATTGAGTATTAGTTGATCTTGATGTACCCATGCATAGTTTTCAGGATTAGGAGTGTTTGAGTCATCGGTGATGAGATGTTGTGGTGGACAAGGTTTCCTTCCATCAACGAACCCTTGGAGATCATAGCCAATATAAAGTGTCTGGAATTGCAGCTTTCCATGACAGATAGTTGGAGCTTGTGAGCTTGAGAGGAGCTTGTGCCGTGATATTGATGGTCACCAGGTTGTGTAGGCCGCCTATATTTTGTCTGGTGGTGTCGGGATCAATCATGATGATAAAAGAGCAAAAAAAAATTAAGAAAGCTCTGATACCATGTTAACAATAAGAATGATTTGGAATTATGTATTATTATTAACCCAATTGAGTTATTTATACAACTTTTTGAATAACAAAAACGCAGGATAAACTCCTTCATAGAAAGAGAACTAACAAACCGAAACAGAAGATAAAACTAATTCAAATTCAAAACCAAGACTCCTAACTACATTAGCAACCAGTCTTCCTGAAGACTAGGTCAGTGGACATTACCAGCTAACAGTTATTTGGCTATCTTCAACTTAACTAGAAGAAGGGAAACAACCAAATTAAAATTTTATAAACTGAAATCTATTCCAACCAACAGGTTTTGGTTCAGTTATTTTATATAAAAAATCAAAACCCAACCGATCAGTTTCAGTTTTGTTCGGTTTGTTTTGGTTCGATTCTATTTTGGTTTAGTTATTTTATATTTAAACCAAAAATATATTATTATTTTGGGTTTTTTTGGACTTTCTAATGAGTTTCAGTTTCAGTTTGATTTGATTTTTTAAATTTTTCAGTTTTGTTCGGTTTATTTAACTAAACTGGTTTGGTTCATTTTAGGTTTTTCGGTTTCAGGCTTATAAAACTAAACCAAATCAAATATTTTAAAAAATATTTTACTCGGTTTAATCGTTTTTTTTTCATGGTTCAGTTTTTTAAATTATTTTTTTTTTCAGTTTTCTCAATTTATTTATTTTTCCACCGTATTACCGGTTAAGCAATTTGTAAATAAAACCTTGTAAGAGCTCTCAGTGGCTTCCTCTTAGCAGGAACTATCCTGCTGATTTGTATGTTCTCAGATTACATCTCTCACTAGGTAGAAGAGAAAGAAAACTGTGTGGCTTAAGTTAATGGCACGGGCCTTCATGCAAGGCACATAGTCATCCAACACTATTGTTAGTCAAACAATACTGGAAAATCAACTATATAAAAGACTTTTTTTGAGACCATACATGTCAGAATGGGACAGGTTTTTGATTTTGTCAATAAGCCGTGTTGTTTGCTTCAACACAAGTCAGTTTTCTGTTATACCATTAGTGGAGGAAATAGAGAACATAGACAATTTTCTCAACCGCTTTCAATCAGTCTTGCTTAATTCAATTATCCTTATCTCTTTTGTGTTGAAAATCTTTCTGCAGTAATTAAAGTCATATGTGCAACCTCTTCTTCTTACATCACAGGTGAAGAAATTATGTCTTTTACGTACCTTGCAAGGAAAAGTGATTCTTCTTATAATGTCTTTATTTTTACTAGAATACAATGTGGAAATGTCGCCGTAGAAAGACTAGGTGTGTCTAGTATTGTGGTTTAAGGTGTTTTATAAAAATATTTTTTACTTGAAAATATATTAAAATAATTTTTTTAATAACAGAAAGCTATAAAAAAAAAACCAGCCGTTTGCCTTTGGGTTGTGCTAGCTTTAGCATTTTCCTTGTTGTGATTACATGTTAGGATATTGCCATTTATTGGCAATACCCCACCACCAAGCAAGTGGTAGCACCATTAGTGCCACTAATGGTGGCATGTTGGTCCCTCCATGTTGACCATAAAATGCCTATAAAGAAGGCATGCAAAGAGAGCTATTTGTGAGGGGTTGTGAGAAACGTAAGAGAATAGAGAGAAAGAAAGAGCTGCAATGGCAGCAGCCATTGCAGCAGCTGCAAGGGCAGCAATGAGAGCTGGGAGTTGAGTTGATGTGATCCTCCTCCTCCATGTATTTATTGTATCCTTTCTATATCTCTAAATAAAACGGACCTCTCCCGTGGATGTAGGCGGTTTTACCGAACCACGTAAAATATTGTTGTCAGTGTGCTTCCCCTCCGACGAGTAATTATCAGTTCATCACCAGTCGGAATTCCCAACAATTGGTATCAGAGCTAATGGTTTAAAGTGGTGTTTGATTTTTTCTCAAAAATGAAAGTTGTCAAAATCGGACGTCGAAAACCGCTGTGTAGAGGAGGAAGAGACGAAGCCACTATTGAAAACCGCGTCGAAATCGAACGTCGGACATGGCCGCACACGCCGGCGGAGTGGCTGGCCACGTGCGCAGACGTGCACCACGCGTCTTCTTCGCCCGGATGGGCTGACCCGACCCACATGCCAGACCCGGATAGAGATGGCGTCAGCATGCAGAGTTGGCATGCCATGTCATCGACCAGTCAGTAGACACGCCAGCATCGTGGGACCCACATGCCATGTCATCAGCCGCGAGCCGAGCCAAGGCGAGCCGATTGAGCCGAGCGGAGCCGCGAGCCGAGGGAAAGGATTTTGTGCAGTAGAGTCTACGTGCAACCGGATCTGAGAGTGAATCTAAGCCGTTGATCAGGCCAGAATTGTTTTGATCAAATCTTAGCTATCTGAAGTGAGATTTGGAGAATTCAAGACATGGTTCCGGCTAATTTGATCATTCCGGATGTAATGGTACGGTCTGATCATTGAGATTTGAGACCAAAAATGGCGGTGGTGAATTATTAAAGAGAGATTGCCCGATCATGAGGCATCTAAGGGTCATGATGGAGGTCGATGAAGATGAAGAAGAAGAAGGTGCATATGTTTACCCAATTACATGTGCTAAATTGTTAAATGTGAAAATGTAATGCCTTGATGGAAGGCAAAATTGGGACACTCTGGACACCCAGTTATGTGGACAATTAGAGGTGGAGAGTGAAAATTGACGAAGACCAATCTTGATAAATCTAAACACTAGTAGTCTCGCTAGATGTTGAGAAATCATGTATTAAACTTGTATATTCCAGATTACTTGTAAAGAAAAGCCGCAACAAAGCTAGCAAATGGTTGTATATACGGAGAGACAGTACGATGGATAGATATGACCTAAGAAGTTTTGTCTATGAGATTGGGTTTTAAGCGGGACCAGTGTGACCCCTCCAATCTTTCCTGGGAACTTGCTTAGTGGAAGGATTATCCATACGGTACTATTTTCGTATATATAGCAGTTTGTAATGAAACGGTTGAAGACTAGCAGGGTGACGGCACAAAGGGAACAATTGGGTTCCGTATGATCAAGGATCTGATGGAGTGGTGATTTCTCCAAAGAAGTTAGATTCGGTGACTGTGATTTCTCGAGGGGAGAATTGATGAAGACCCTGATAATGGAAGAGAAATACACAAGGGGATAAAGATTGGCACCCTATTTTGACTTGGATAGGTGTTGTGACAGGATGAGCTGTTGTCAAACATATACAAGGAATAGGGAGAAATCTGGAGAACAGAAATTGCACGAGGGCACACGGAGATTGTGCAGGAGTACCTGTAGGATCCAATGAGGTACTGTAATGAGACAACAGGTGCAAGGAGAAGAAGTGTTCACAGATGAAGCTCAGAGCAGAGACTGTTAAAGTTTGTATATTAGGAAGTCTTTTATACTCTTGATGAAGACAACAGGCGAAGACCTTTCCAATGCATGCAAGGATGGAAAGAGAGCTATTGTAGAGGCACCTAATTGAGGGGGTGCAAACGTCTGTGATAAAAGGCGACTGCCTACGAAAGGCAAAGACACCTCAAACAGAAGGTGTGTGGGCCATGATAAAAGCCCCAATTCAGTCTGCCGCATGACGACGAGCCGAGACACCTCGGATGGTGTGAGGACGATGATATGAGTCCCAGGTTCAGACCGCCGTATGACGACGAGCGGAGACACCTCAGGAGAAGGTGTGAGGGCCACGATATGAGCCCAGTTCAGAACGCCCAGAGCCAATGTGATGGCTAGATATGAGTGGACATGTGTATAGCAAAATGAAGTGGCTATGATAAGTATGAAGACAAATGCAGGATTGACTTTCATGGATATTGCCCCCATGCTAAAGATCAATGAGCTAGAAGACATTTGCCTTGGACAATAAGTGGGTGACTTGTGGAGCATTAAGACGCGGCTGCAATGAAGGAACATAGGGCATGCGCAGGTTCCGAGAACGAGTTGACTCTTGTCAAAGTGGTGAGCTCGGTAATGGCATTGCAATACTCAGAGTATGGAGATAGATATGGATCAACCTTTAATGGGTTGCCCCTATGGTTAAAAGTGGAGAGCTACCTGGACTCTTACGACTAAGAGCGAGAGACTCACGGAGAAGTAAGGCGTGGTTTCTAGGGTGGAACAGAGGGCAGACGCAACTCCTGGATTAGTAGACTCTTGGAAGAGTGGTGAGCTTGTGATCACATTGAAATACTCAATGACTGTCGCACTTGGGAATATTCGTTTGAGGGGGTGTTGTAAGCCTTGGTGTAAAGCTTGGTAAATCATTCCGAACCGAGCATGGTTGATACGCTCGAAGGGGAATGTTCCCAGAGACAAGCGTTAACACTCTTCAGATGTGATGTGTGAGACCATCTGGTTGTAGTGATCCTTTGGTGTAAGCAAGGGTATGCTTTGGTGACCCTGGTGATTGAAAGGTTTGGCGAGTACCTGTAAACTTGGCCACAGACGCTCTCGGAATGGTAAGCTTGGAAGAGCTGCAAGATGCAAGCTTGTGCTGAAGAATCAAGAGGACAATTGCCCAGATAAATGGCAAAGGGGGTGATTGTTAGGATATTGCCATTTATTGGCAATACCCCACCACCAAGCAAGTGGTAGCACCATTAGTGCCACTAATGGTGGCATGTTGGCCCCTCCATGTTGACCATAAAATGCCTATAAAGAAGGCATGAAAAGAGAGCTAATTGTGAGGGGTTGTGAGAAACGTAAGAGAATAGAGAGAAAGAGAGAGCTACAATGGCAGCAACCATTGCAGTAGCTGCAAGGGCAGCAATGAGAGCTGGGAGTTGAGTTGATGTGATCCTCCTCCTCCATGTATTTATTGTATCCTTTCTCTATCTCTAAATAAAACGGACCTCTCCCGTGGATGTAGGTGGTTTTACTGAACCACGTAAAATATTGTTGTCAGTGTGCTTCCCCTCTGACGAGCAATTATCAGTTCATCATCGGTCGGAATTCCCAACATTACAGTCATTCAGGACTCGTGTGAAGTGACAAGGACAACATTATCATCTATCTTCCATACTTCATCTTATGGCTTTCGCTTATTCAGCTTTCTTATTTTTAGTTATTTGTATTTACAAACCTGCAAGTTCCCAGCAGAACCACTCGACCTTGATAAGATTAGGTTCTTCAATCTCCACCAACGTCCAACCAACTTCATGGCGCTCCCCTTCTGGCACATTTGCCTTTGGGTTCTACCCACAGGGCAGTGGCTTTATAGTGGGAATTTGGTTGGTGCGTAAGCCAGCTGATATAATCACCTGAACAACATACCGAGATGACCCTCCTGTGTCGTCAAATGCTACGTTGGAGTTGACCGTAAAGGGTAAGCTTCTTTTAAGAACTTATTCTGCCAACAATGAGGCCGGTGAAGAGAAGCTCATTGCTAGGATAGAGAAGTCAGCTTCAAACGCTCGCATGCTTGATTCTGGAAATCTAGTGCTCTACAATGAACATTCTGATGCCATTTGGGAGAGTTTCAAATTTCCTACAGATACAATATTAGGAGGCCAGAATCTATATGCAGGGGGTGAACTGCTTTCCAGTGCATCTACAACCAATTTTTCAACAGGAAGGTTTCATCCTAAAATGCAATCTGATAGGAATCTTGTTTTGTATCCCGTAGACACTATAGACACTTCAGTAGATGCTTATTGGAACACTGCCACTTTTGCTTCTGGTACCCATCTTTAATTGAATTATACCGGGCAACTGCTAATCCTTGACAACACCTTGGCCAGTGGCACACCTGTGTTTTCCTCTGATTCAGAATCGGAAAACAGCTCAACTATCTATCGTGCAACATTGGAGTACAATGGAATTTTTTGATTGTATTCTCATAACTTCGACAGCAATGGTGCCTACACTACATCTCTTATGCATTATGCACCAAAAAGTCAGTGCGAAGTGAAGTCTTTTTGCGGTCTCAACAGCTACTGCACCATGAACGATAATCAACCTTACTGCAGCTGTCTTCCTGGCACTGTTTTTGTCAATCCCAACTAGAGATATAATGGGTGTAAGAGGAACTACATGTTGGGTTTGTTGCCATTAATGTGCAGTAACTATTAATGGACGGCACCGTCCATTGAAAAATGGAGCAACTGCAGCTGGAGCTTCACCAACCATATGCACTCATCCAAGATGTCAAAGGTTGGCAGCCATCATTGTTGAAGAAGAGCTGGAGTTGGCAGCAACTTTTGTTGAAGAAGAGCTGGAGATGTGGCACCATTCTTGCCTATAAATAGGTAGCAAGAGAGAAGAACAAAGTGAGAGAGGAGTGTAGATAATGAAGTGAAGAGAGTGGAGAGAAAGAGGAGTTGCTGCCATTGCAGCAAAGAGAGCTGGGAGTACAGTAGAGTGAAGTGATCCTCCTTCTCCATGTATTTGTTTTGTATTCTTTCTCTATTTCTAATAAAATAAACCTCTCCCGTGGATGTAGGCAATTGGCCGAACCACGTTAAATATTGTGTCAGTGTGCTTACCCTCCTATGAGCAATTATTAGTACATCACTGGTCCGGATTCCCAACACTACACTGAAGAATTATGCAAAGTTGCAGAGGAAACATCCTCGTATAGCATTACTGATATGGAAGTTGTATACCTGTACGCATAGATGAATTTAGGTTTTTGAATGGCATGATTTCAATATCAGAAGCTCAAGATATTCCCATGTAAATATCTAATGAGAAAATAGAGAATTCTGCCGCGAGAAGGATTCTGATCCGAGTTTTGCACTAAAGACTCTGCTTCCATCACAATTTTGTTGTACGTTGTTCTTAGGTCATATTCTCAGTCATATCAGGATGCTCGACATTGTCAGTTTCTGAATCAGATCAGGAGACCCTTTTTGACCAACCATATTGCGGCCAGATTCTTTTCTTTAAAACGATTTTATCTCACTTCGAATTCTTCATAAAATTTATAGTCCTGAACGCGTAGATGAATTTGGGCTTTTGAATCGCTTGATTTAGATATCAGAAGTTCAAGATATTCCTGTTTGAATATCTAGTGTGAAAGTAGAGAATCCTACTATGAGAAGAGTTCCAGCCCGAGTTTGTTTGCAATTCTGTTCTTCAAAAGGATTTTATCTCACTTTGAATCCTTCATAAAAGTTGTAGCCCTGTATGTGTAGATGAATTTGGGATTTTGAATTGCTTGATTTTGATATCAGAAGCCCGATATATTCCTATTTGAATATCTAGTGAGAAAATAGGGAATTCTGCCGCGAGAAGGGTTCTAGCTCGTAGGTCTGATTCAAGGGATTACGGGGCGATTTGGACTGTTTTTTTTAGGGACTGAATTGAAAAGTGTTAAAATTAGGGATTGAATTGAATATTAAATTAGAAGGAACACAAAATTAATTACGTTGCATGCAGAACAAACCAATGTTCTGCACGCAATGAACCAGGCAACAAGCCCCCTGTCGCACGTCGAAAAATCCACGCGCGGCATCGGCTGGCGATTATTCGTTCTGTTTTGCTGATTTGATTATTTGAAGTCGCCACCTAGTAATTTATTGAAGGCTACTAGGAAACCGGATATACTGGTCTGGTCAGAGATTCACGGGCAAGGGACTGGTTGTGGTTAGGGAAGGTATTAGCACCCCTAACACACCCTACCTGAGGTAAGCTGCTTTGTGGACTTGATGTGTTAAAGAAGTTTTAAAAATTATGTTCTTTCATCGAATTTTAGAAAATACAACTTACATGTAAGTTCATGATTCTTTATCCGTGATTAAATCAAAATATTAAATTCTTCTTTATTCTTGCAATTTTATCACAAATAAAATTAAAAAAAAAACATTCATAAACAAAAATACACACCACATTCACTTTCAAGCTTCGTGGACTTGATGTGATATTAAAAATAAAATTTTTGCCCAATTCTAAGGCTTTGATAAATCAGTTATTACTTTTCCAGACTATATGTAGATATATGTTCTACATTTCCATGGAAAATTCAACATGATTTTTATCTGTCCTTTAGATATTTGTGCATATAAATTAAATTCCTTTTTTTATTTATTCAATAACATACATAAAAAAAAACATACAAACATTTCTTTTTTTTTTATCATCACTTTATCTTTCTTTTCTTTTCTTTTCTTTTACATGTTCTTTTTGTGCTTCATATTACAAAAATTATAAAAAATTAAACACTAAACAAAAAATTACATTACATAATTTAGAAATTACAAAATCGTCCCTAAACTCCCAAAATTGCAGGGAAGCCCTTCATGCATGCCGAAACAGTGTCGGCGCGTCTGGTCCACGCGCCACCGCCACTGGCGGCGCGTGGACCCACGCGCCGCTGCGAACAGACCCGCACACCAACTGGATCTGGCTCTACTCCGTCTCCTCTTCCCTTCTGCACTGGCAGTGAGGGGCAACAACACCTGCAGAAGAAAAAAAACGCAAAGCAAAGTCTCGGTTCTTCCTCCTTTTTTCAGATCTACTCTCTTCTGTCTTCTTCCTTCTTCGTGGCGTCTGTTCTTTCCTTCTTCAACCGGTAGCAGGTCTGGCAGTTGGGTGGCGTCGGCGCTGTGTAGGAGCTGGAGGGAGACGGCGGACAGATCTAGGATCTGTGAGCGCCGCTGTGTTCGGGCCGGTCTGGAGGGGGCAGGCGGACCGATTTGAGTCCGTGGGCGTGCCGCTGGCAGGTCTTCCCCCTGTCGGTGGTAGCCGCTATGGTGAGGGAAGGGGTTGCTGACTCTGTGGAAGATGATTGCTTCTTTGCTGTTGCCGGTGGCTGGTCCAGTCCGTGATGGTTGCTGGTCGGTTGGGAAAGGAGAGAAAGAAGGACAGATCGGGGGAAAATGGGGTGGCTGTCTTGTAGCTGAAGGGGAGACTTGCAGTTGAGGGGAGAAGACGGGTCGGTCTGGTGAGGGAAAAGAGGAGGCAACCTCGGGAGAAGGAGCACCGGCTGAGGGAGCAGCTGTGTTTGGCTGAAGGGAGGATGGTCTCGCCGCCGGTCTGCGGGGGGAGGAAAAAAATGAAGGTGGGGGGCTGGCGGCTCGTTTTTTTCGTGAGGGAGAGGAAGAAGTCTAGTTTTTTAGGGTTTCCCCTCTTTTCTGTTGCCTCCCCAAAATTACACCATGACCCTCTCCTTTTTTTTTGAGTTTTCAACCTATATTTATAGGTAAAAGTTTGTTCAAACCTCCAAATTGGTCCTCAACTTTCTTTTTTTGTAAATTTTGATTTTTCTTGTTTTTTCTTGTATTTTTAAAAACGAGCAAAATCAACGTCAATTCTATGAGAAAAATTACGATTTTAAAATGACGCGTGAAAAGTCGAACGCGTTCGAAAAAAACAATTGAAAATTAAAATTATTTTTAAAAGACGTTGAAAATGCTAAAAACATTGCAAATATATTAAAAACATATTTTTTTTTTATTTTTGTTGTTTTTCACTATTTTTGGATTTTTTGAAAAATTTATTAAAAAGGTGGGTCAAAAATTGGGTAACAACAGATGCCCCCTCTTTACAATGCTTACGAAGCAAAACTCCTCAATGTTTTGCATAGTAAGCTTTGTAAAGAAAAGAAAAAGAAAATGATCTTATTATCTTGGGCAACATGCCCCTTTTGAAGAAAAGTGGTCTATTTGCAAGGGCGACCGGCCCACACAATCACACTGGTCTACTTTCACGGGCGACCTGCCCACACATACTCAAAGTGGTCTATTTTCAGGGGCGACCAGCCCACACACTCACACTAGTCTATTTTCACGGGCGACCTGCCCACATATACTCAAAGTGGTCTATTTTCAGGGGCGACCTGCCCACACACTCACACTGGTCTATTTTCACGGGCGACCTGCCCACACATACTCACTCTGGTCTATTTTCAGGGGCGACTGACCCATATATACTCACTCTGGTCTATTTTCAGGGGCGACTGACCCATATATACTCACTCTGGTCTATTTTCAGGGGCGACCGATCCACACTCTCACACTGGTCTGTTTTCAGGGGCGACCTGCCCACACATACTCACTCTGGTCTATTTTCAGGGGCGACCGACCCACACTCTCACACTGGTCTGTTTTCAGGGGCGACCTGCCCACACACTCACACTGGTCACAAAAATCGGTGTGTAGCTCGATCAACCTGAAATCCCATCTAGTGATTAGGCTAAACTGAGATCCCTTCGCCGATCCCCTTTAACCATAACCAAGGTCTGTGTGGTTAGACTGAACTGAGATCCCTTCGCTGATCCCCTTCAACCAGAACCAAAATCCTTTCCAATTAGGTTAAACTGAGATCCCTTTGCCGATCCCCTTTAACCATAACCAAGGTCTGTGTGGTTGGGCTGAACTGAGATCCCTTCGCCGATCCCCTTCAACCAGAACCAAAATCCTTTCCAATTAGGTTAAACTGAGATCCCTTTGTCGATCCCCTTTAACCATAACCAAGGAATGTGCGGTTGGGCTGAACTGAGATCCCTTCGCCGATCCCCTTCAACTAGAACCAAAATCCTTTCCAATTAGGGTAAACTGATATCCCTTTGCCGATCCCCTTTAACCATAACCAAGGAATGTGTGGTTGGGCTGAACTGAGATCCCTTCGCCGATCCCCTTCAACCAGAACCAAAATCCTTTCCAATTAGGTTAAACTGAGATCCCTTCGCCGATCCCCTTTAACCATAACCAAGGAATTGTGTAGTTAGACTGAACTGAGATCCCTTCGCCGATCCCCTTCAACCAAAACCAAAATCCTTTCCAATTAGGTTAAACTGAGATCCCTTCGTCGATCCCCTTTAACCATAACCAAGGAATGTGTAGGGTTGGGCTAGACTGAGATTCCTTTCGGCAATCCCCTCTAACCAGAACAAAAATCCTTTCCAATTAGGTTAAACTGAGATCCCTTCACCGATCCCCTTTAACCATAACCAAGGAATGTGTAGGGTTGGGCTAGATTAAGATTCCTTTCGGCAATCCCCTCTAACCAGAACCAAAATCCTTTCCAATTAGGTTAAACTGAGATCCCTTCGTTGATCCCCTTTAACCATAACCAAGGAATGTGTAGGGTTGGGCTAGACTGAGATTCCTTTCGGCAATCCCCTCTAACCAGAACCAAAATCCTGTGTGTGGTTAGGATAGACTGAGATTCCTTTCGACAATCCCCTCTAACCAGAACCAAAATCCTGCGTGTGGTTAGGATAGACTGAGATTCCTTTCGGCAATCCCCTCTAACCAGAACCAAAATCCTGTGTGTAGCTTGGTCAACCTGAAATCCCATCTAGCGATTTCCTTTAACCAAAGCTATATGAGATCCCATTTGGCGACCTCATCCAACCAAAACAAAAGAATGTGGAAAAAACGGTCTCAATGGGTGACCTACCCAAGTGGAAAGGAGAAAGAGTGGTCTCATTCTTATGGGTGACCTACCCAAGGGGAAAAAAATATGAAGTGTGGTCTCATTGTAATGGGTGACCTACCCAGATGGACAAAATATGATGAAGTGGTCTCGTTATGATGGGCGACCTACCCAAATAGAAAGAATGTGAAGTGCGGTCTCATTGTAATGGGTGACCTACCCAAAAATGGAAAAAATATGAAGTGTGGTCTCATTGTAATGGGTGACCTACCCAGATGGAAAAAATATGATGAAAGGCGGTCTCATTGTCATAGGTGACCTACCCGGATGGAAAAAATGTGAAAAGCGCGGTCTCATTGTCATGGGTGACCAACCCAAATGGAAGATGTGATATGACAAGTGTGAAAAATAGGACTTACCTGGCGAAGTCTTTGAGGGGATGACATAAGAAGGGCTGGAAAACTTGGTGCTTCCTGATAATTCCCGATCATAGGCTTTGACAACTCGATGTTTCCTGACTGCAAGAGTTGAAAACTCGAGGCTTCGAGGCTTCCCGATTGCAAGGTTGATCTCTTCATTTCTTTGGGATTTTCCTAATGGTAGGGTTCATCCCATCGTCCTTTTATTCCATGAACAAAACCGATTCTTTATTATCATCACCACAATGTTTCTTTCTTTTTCCACCATCTTGTTGGACCTCATTAAAGATTTCCCTGTAACAATTCAAAAATATGTGCAAATGTTTTTTTTTTTTTTTTAGGTTAGATGACATGCATGCATCCTTACCTGATTTGAAATATAGGTCCCCCCCCTCTTTGATGCACCATCTTCATAGGGTGCCTTTGTTTGCATTCCAAAGCTTTCTTTGTTCTTCCGATGCATTAGCTCATTCATGTGCTAGCCATCCACTCAGCTATAAATGCAATGCCCATCCCTGGTTGTCCTCGACAATTACTGCTTGCATCGTTCATCAAGCTTGACCCTGCCCCCAAGTGTGGTACTGCTTGATTCATCATGAAGGATTTTCTCTCCTGGCTTCTTCTGAGAATTATCCTCTGATTGATTGTGTGCATCATGCCAATACCCATCAAGATTGTTAATTAGTCATGAACTTGACTCTAGTTGAAACCAGTACTCTTCAAGTACATGTTATCATCAGCCTTCTTGGAACTCATTCAGTCATGCGTCTCATAGCTTGCAATACAAAGGCTCATGGTTGTATGCTCAGTGTTCTTCTCAATAGAACCCTTTCAACTCTTCTAATCATATTGTGAAAAGAAATGCCTCGGCCTCATCAATGATGCTACTTCTATCACCCATACTCATGCGGTGAAGCGCTCATCTGGCTTCAAAACAAATTATCCCACAGTCAGTCTTCGAGGTGGGTGCCTTCTTGACATTCATTCAATGCAGTTGTGTAATAACATCTGTCAACAACCATGTTGCAAAGGATGACAATATGAGATTGTCCTTCAAGTGCGGCATTGTTCCACAGCCAGTCTTGGTGATGTGCATCTTTTCACCATTCAATTACATTCATCTGTGTATCTTCATCGATTGCTAGCCATGTTTCAAAAGATGATGATATGAAAGTGTCCTTCAAGTACATCCTTGTTTCTCCATTGCCGATAGGGTTCACTGGAGCATGGGCCATTTTGGAATGACAATGCCCCCGGCATGATCTGAATGTGCTCGTTTATTGATTATCTTTCTTTGAACATCATTGTATTCAGTTCACTAATTCATCATTTAATCATTACCTCATAGCTGATCTGAGCACTGCTTGTTTTTCCTTTTCAAGGTCTACTGTATTGCCCCCAGCTGCTCAACTTTTCAAGGAGTGTTGAGGACTTCAATGTCAATGTCATTTCTATCAATGATTTTGCATACTCAATCAATGTTCTTCTGTGTTTGATAATCTTCCTTGTTCTGGAATCAACTCTCATATTTCAAAGATCATGTCTATTCAAAGTCTAGTTTGTTGAAATGAAATCAGAGATGTCCTTTTTGAAAATCTTTTGAAAATCAAGCTTTTTGATCAAAGACCCAACACACGTTATTCGAAATATATAGTCCTTTGATTGTCATGCATTTTGAAAACAGAAATTGACCCAATGTAGGATTAAAATTGGCTTTTTCCATGGTTCTTTGTATCAATTTGAATCCTTGATATTGGGTATATCTTTTGATGGTCTGTGATGAGGTGACATTTTTATGAATTTCAAAAGCAAGGCACCCAAGTTAACACTTAGGCTTTATCAAGAAAGGTTATCTCTTTTCTTAGCACTTGTTTTATCAGCATGCATAATAACCAATAGCTTAATTCATGAAGTCACGACCCTTATGGAAAAGCTCTTCAAGTTTTGAGAGCGTCATTTATCGGTTCAAATTGCTTGCTTGATTAAAAAGGGCTTTTAAAAGCACGTAATGCAGGCTATGGTTCATGGCTATGAAAGAAAAGAATTTCAAAGGCTTAAAAGGTGTTTGAGGGTTTCAAAAACCTAGGATCAACATCAACTATTCATCAACTCTTTTCTATTGTTGTCTTTGTAGAGGAAACGACATATAACCTTGTTAACCTCAAAGTTCAGACTTTTCTTAACATAAGTTAAAATGCAAACCCATCTTTCCTTGATGAATAACCAACCTCAATCATCTAATAACATCGTAGGCTTTATAATAGAAACCAAAAGTCACGTTTATAGCTTAGTCTTTTCTCTAGTATTGACTTTTGTTGTGCCTTTTCTTGATTGAAATTTCTTTTGCTCTTCATAGACTTGATAGACGTTCTCCTTCCTTTATCTTTGACTTGTCTTTAAGTGAACGCAATTTCAACTTCTTCTTCTTTTTTCATTGTTTTTTTTTTTTATCATAGCCTTCCTTAAAAATTTCCCATATGCCCCCAGTCTATGTGTTTTCTTTTAGCTCTCTCTCTCAATCATTGGACCTTTGTTCTAAGCCTTCCCCTTTATCCATTAATCATATCAATGTCTTCAAAATATCTCTCATTTGCCCCCAGTGTGGGGTGTGATCCTAGTCAGGGTTTTCATGAAAAGATATTTTATCCAGCTCAAAATGGGACTACAAGGGATATAATCTTTAGAAAGTGAAGGGATATCAAAGATGACCTTTTCTCATTTCAAGCAAGGTCGGTTAGAACCGATAAATTTTGACCCCATCTAGTGTAATGATTGGGACGTGTAAGAATCATGATTCACGAGTCC
Source organism: Populus tomentosa (assembly GCA_018804465.1). Taxonomy (NCBI): domain Eukaryota; kingdom Viridiplantae; phylum Streptophyta; class Magnoliopsida; order Malpighiales; family Salicaceae; genus Populus; species Populus tomentosa. The sequence goes on from CM032005.1 coordinate 2,701,730, forward strand.
ATAACTACCGAATCCACTACATGTCATTATGCATGTTGTAACCCATTTTTGGGTCCCCGCAAAAAAATTAAACAAATAGCCAAAGAAGGCTAGAAAAATAATAGGAGGCAGAAACGCTCAGAAAATGGTCAGAAAATTGGTCAAGGAGTATAAAAATACAAAGATTGGATTTTTGGCAGTATATTCTTGAAGGATGAGGGCCAGGTTTAGAAGGGATTTTTGATTTTTTGAGGAGAAAAGCCCAAATTTGGATGTTTTCGGACTTAATTGAATTTTTAATTGGATTTATAGGGGATTTGATTGCAAGAAAAATTGATTTTTAAGTCAATTTGGGCTTTAAATGGAAGAAATTTAAGTTCCGGGGCCAAATTATATTTTTTAGGATTTTTATTAAGTCAAATCAGGGGCTTAATTGCATAAATATTGAAGTTTAATGGCCAATTAGGGGTTTAATTGTGAAAATCCGAAACCAGGGACCAATTTGGAAAAGGCGCAAAGATAGGGGGGCTGTTTGGAATTGATTGAGGGGCCTAATTGAAGAAATTGGAAGTTTATTGATCAATTGAGGGCTAAATTGCATAAATCAGAGGCCAAGGACTGAAGTGGAAAAGGCGGCCAACTAGGCGGACGAAACCGAAATTGGCAGGGACGCAATTGAAAGGAACAAAAATAATTGGGGGACTGATATGAACGTTGGCGCGTTTCTGGCACCACATTTAAATGAAACGGCGCGTTTTCTCCAAAACGACGCCGTTTCATGTGTTAAAAAAAAAATAAAAATAAAAATAATAATAATAGAGACCAAACGGTGCCGTTTTGAACGGCACTGTTTCTCTTCTTCTTCCCCCCCCGCAGGCGTAGCAGAGAAGAGGAAAACCAGGGTTTTTGTCCCCGCCTCTCTCCTCACGTGCCGTGGCCCAACGCTCCACACCTTGGAACCCTCGAAGCCGAAGCCACTGGCCGACCACCCGCCGCGCCACCGAACCCGAGAGAAGCACCTCGGCAGCGGCGAAACCGACCAGCACGCCTCGTTCCCCCATGCATGCCCCGATATGCCTATAAATAGAGAAGAAGCAGAATGAGAGGAGGGGAGAAAAAAAAAAACCGAAGGAGTGACCCGAAATAGGAAAAAAAAAACCGAGACAGTGAGAGAGAGAGGGACCGAAGGAGAGAGAAACCACCACTTCAAAAAAAAAAAAAAAAACGACTGGAAACACCGGGTGGAGCAGCTTGGGATTAGTTGAAACCGAGAGGAGACTCAAGCATTTGAAACAGAAGCAAACGAACTGAAGGAGTGGGTCTCGGTCCTGTTGAAAACCACCGCGAGCTAAGCCGCTGCCACCGTAGCCTCCGCCAGCAAGCCGCCGCCTCCGCTGCGCCAGGTACGCTGCCCCTCCCCCCTGCATTTTCTTTTAAGGCTGGCGTAGTTTAGCCTCCTGCATGCAGAATCGTTTCTGCATGCAGGAGGCACGGGGGGGAAATAATTCCCCCCGTTCATTTACGTTTTTTTCCTTTTTGGGCCAGACAAGGTCTGGCCCAATGATAGGGGTCTGGGCCGGTCTGGCCCAGATTGCGGCTCTGGGCCGGTTCGGCCCAGAGGACGAGATACTGTTGGGCCGAGTCCGGCCCAACGTTTTTGGGGCTGGAGTCCGGCCCAATTAATTGGGCTGGCCCAGCCCACTTAATATATTAATATTATATTTATTAATATTATATTATTATATTATGCATCTATATATATATATATATATTTTTTTTAAAAAAAAATAAAAAATAAAAATAAATAATAAAAATAAAAAATTTTTGTTGTTTGCTTTTTCACATAAAAAAAATATATATATATATATATTTCCGAAAAAATATATTGTTGTTTGCTTTTTCACATATATATTGCGTTTGTTATATACATTGATTTGTTTTTTTATACTATGAGGACATAATTTCAGTATTTAAAAACACCCGTTTTCAAAAAAAAAAATGTTTTCTTGCGTGTTGCATACGGCCAATACTCTAACATGTTTTGAATTTTCTTTTATATATATAAAAAATATTGGAAGCTTTGAAGGTGCGTTTTTCGCATAGATTTCTTAAACATAAATTTATTTTCTTGCATTTTGGATTTTACAACGTGTTTGTAAACTCCCAAGGGTATTGGCCAATATTCCAAAAACTATACAAATTTTATTTTGGGAGGAGAAATTGTATTTATTATTCACCGCTAATGTTTGGATGAAGAAATCTTTAAAAGGAGGAACATCCAAAATATTATTGGGAGTAATAAATCTGTACACATGTTTGAAAGAAGCTTTGATTGTAATCGAGGACATTTCAAAATTTTAATTTTTTTTTCCACAGTTTACGAGTCGTGAAAATATAATTTTGTTTTTTTGTGAAATTTTCTTCGTTCTTTTTTCCTTTTCCTTGCGATTTACGAGTCGCCAATTCCTGAAATACTAAGGGAAAAATGAGCTTTCAAAGCACATGGAATCTCCTTCGGTTTCTATCCAAAATAAATTGACGGGTTTAGAAGACACCAACACCATAGACTACAGAGCAAACCAAAACACCAAGCAGCTTACCTTAGGTAGGGCGTACTAGGGGTGCTAGTACCGTCCCTTTACGCAACCAGTCCCTTGCCTTAGAATCTCTGAAATCCCAGTTAGGGTTCCTAGTGACCAAAATACTAGGTGGCGACTCCCACGAACGAATTCAAAGCAAACGCAACAAACGATGAAAAATCGCCAGCCGATGCCGCGCCCCATATATTTTTATTTTTTGTGGGGTGTGACAGAATGGCGACTCCACTGGGGACCCTTGGACTAAGCTCGTTTTTTGTTTGTTTATGCTATGTGTTATTGGTTTTTGTTTTTTTACGTTACCTTGTTTAAAAAGCTTCAGCATACATCTTTACATTCTATCGTACATGGCATGATCATGCATCACTTTATTGTTGTTGTTCTGTTTTGAGGGCACACACATGTAACTTTAAGATTTAAGTGGGGGACTAGCAGCTTGCCTTATGACTTGAGTCAAGGTTTAAGTTTGTGTAAACCCCAACTCTTTGCTGAGTGTTTAGACTGATTGTGATTGGTACACGTGCCATCCCACTATCTGCTGGACCTCCATATCGCCTTTACGAGGGTGGTCACTGGAACAGCAAGAGACCCTCTTTTAGAGACCTAGTAGTAAACCTACCTTATGTCTCACGTAAAAGAACTAGAACCTATCCTTAGGGTGTATGTTCCGATATATCTTTTGCATCAAAACAAGACTAACCCCTCATACATTTTGAATTGCAGGATTTGTGAACGAAATGACCATCATCAAATCTTCCATCGTAGAGTATGGAAAGAATTCTGAACTGTCACAATTGACTGAAGGAGACTGCCTTAGAAGCGATGCTAAGAAGATGTTACCAATCAAGAACCTGAATTGCATAGTGAATGAGGTAGACAAGCTAACGACTCATTTTCAGAATGTGGATAAAGATGCATTTTTTAGGAAATACGGACGTTTGATGGAAATCGCAAAGGTAGAAGTTTTAAGCCCAGCTGTGCGAGCCTTGGTTCATTTTTGGGATCCAGACTAC